>JANHMN010000010.1:45834902-45893103 GCA_030674055.1 Rhabdomys pumilio | reverse complement strand
CATATATACATATGTACATATATATACATATATACATATGTACATATGTACATATATATACATATATACATATATACATATATATATACACATACACACACACACACACACACACACACACACACACACACACATATCCCTGAGTTTCTCAGCTCCTTTGTAACCCTTGTATCCCTACATTCACCTCATCATCCCCAGAAGCATGGATGTCTGTTGTCACTGTAGGTTCCTTTGCAGTGTGTACCACTTTTACAAACAGAATTCTACACCGTGACTTCCTTTTTGTCTGGCAGTGTCTAGTTTCATCTGCTCACTCAGGTATCAGCAAATTTCTGTATGACTCTATGCCCCCCTTATCTATGAGTAGTGTGGCTGGATTACATATTTAGATTTTCTAAGAGACTATCAGACTTTTTTTTCCAAAGTGATCATCTCATTTTAAACTTAAAGCAGCAGTGTGCACATACAGATAATTTATTATTTCACGAGTAGAAAATAACCGTGTTTATTTTAGTGATAATTTCTTCTTATTCCACTTACTAATTTATTGTGTGTCTGTGTGAATTTTGGAGGTCAGAGAACAATTTATGAGAGTGAATCTTCTCCTTTTATCACCTCATCGGCCCTTGGCTAATAATTTTTTTATATTTGACTGGCACTTGAAGAGTAAATGACTCTTTGATATTAAAGTTAGATATTAAGAATTAATTAAGACCAGACAGGATAGATTGAACTCTGAAATAAGCATCATTAATGACTTCCTGAAAATGTAGCATCTTCTTTGCTATTATTACAAATAACACTCATCTGCTGCTTCAGCTCCCAGTCTTGGTAGAGATTGCCACCCATATGGGAATTATAACTGCAATCTATGATTTGTTTTTTTAAAGGAAACTCGATTCCTTTTCTTTAATTAAAAGACTCATCTTTTTTGGTTTGGTTTGGTTTGGTTTGGTTTGGTTTGGTTTGGTTTGGTTTCAGTATAAATTGCAATTACACACTATTCTGGTTCTGAAAAAAAATAAATTCCCAAAAGATTTTTGGATAGTCCCACAACATACGAATAAACAGCATAAAATTAACTGCAGCAAGCAGAGAGCATATACTCATAAAAAATAGAAAGGGGAGCTGAGTCAAGTATATAAAGAACATCCAGAAATATCTAAGACAGATGATGGATTAGCACTGCTACTGGTAATTGGGGATCTTGTGTAATATAAGATGTTACAGATGGTAGGAATTACGAATATGAAAGGTCTCACTTTGACAGACTTTGCTGGTGTTTTTAATAAATATCCCATTCTACCCTCAGACGGAGTTAAGGGGCTTGAGAAGCAGCCATGTGTGGCATGTTGACTTAAACTACCTGCTATTAACTTCCCTCCTACCCTCAAGGTAGCCGTATGCTTCTACCTCTGTGCGCTCTTTCTCAGAGGGTGTCAAGCTAGCATCTCTGAATTCCTGTAGTTGCAGGTGAAGAATGTTGGCCCAGGGCAAAGGAAGGAAGCACTCAGGAAAGCATTCTTTCGGGTTCCCCCCAAGCTCTGTCACCTGTGTGTGCGTGGCAAAGTGACTGAGGACACTCACTATCAACTCATTAACAATGTGCTTTAGAAAGTCAGAGAATTCTCATGTTCTAGGGACCTATAAAATACGATTCTATGTACTAGTTTTTCTGATAGAGATGAATACAAAGTCAGGTGATAGGAAGGATGGGAAACCTGGTCTTGTTAAGGTCAGGTTGGGGCAAAGTCAGGGGATTTTCCCTGCTGTTTTTTGCTGAGTTCAGCTGTGGAAACAAGGAGATACACAATAGTGAGGGATGGGGGAAAACTCTTAACTGATAGAGGTATCAGCATAGACAAAGGCAGTGAGGCAGGACTCCTGCAGGGATGGTCTATGGCTGACACACTTAGTTCTGTTCTTGGAGTGGTGAGGGAGAGAATAAATGATGGGAACTTGGTGAGAATTGAGGCTGGACAAGAATGTAGAAAGAGCTGATGAAAAACGGAAAGGTTTTTCATTGATTAACATATTCTGTGGCACTTCCCCACATGTATATAATAAAATTTGGTTATACTCATCCTTCTTCCCTCTCTTATCCTTCTCCCTCATTCTCCCAACTCCCTATCTCACTTGTGACCCTTTTGATTTATGAGCTTGGGTGTAAAGCCACATTGGAGCATAGGTAACTCTCTAATGGCTACATCACTGAAGTCAATGGCTTCCTCTTCTCCAGCATCCTTTAACTGTCAATAGTTCCCCTGGACAGGGTGGAACCCTATGAGTCCCTCCCCCATCTGTGACTGTAAAGTGCCTGGTTCTTGTGCAAGTCCTATGCAGATGGCTATAGGTGTTCTGAGTTCATGAGTGACATGGCTGTTCTGTGCCCATAAGACAGCATTCCATGGTTTTCCCTTTATGGCTTAGCTTTTATATTCATTTTTTTATATATATTCCCTGATTCTTGGAGGGTGTAATATATGAGTATTCTGTTTAATACTCAGCACAATGACCAGCCATGAGTGTTGGGTTAAAAAGGCACATGGTCAAAAGTTGTCCTTCCCAGAGTTTTTCTGGCTACTGGATTAGTGGGTGGCGTGAACCTGGAAGTGAGGCTTATATTATGACAGCAGATGTGTACAAAGCTACAGAACACATCCCTAGTGCAGCATGACATTCTCCAGTGACAATGACTGTGGAGCTAGTGAGAAGTGATTAAGTTCAATTGTCCCTCATTTTACACCTTCAGTTTGTTGGGTTCCCTTCACTCATCCCCTCGTCTTTTCAACATGCTAGTTCAGGGCGGCTGCTAGAGACCTAAGAAATCTTGAACTTGTATCTTTGGGCTTTGTATAACAGGTAGTAAAAAAAAGAAGACACAGATTCCTGAGGCTGTGAGGAGATGTGAATGGAAGGTTTGGAAATGATGACTTCAGTTAATCACTAGTGTTGGATAACTGGATGCGTTATAGTGTTGGATGCAAGAGTGATGCGTCCAGATTGTGCAGACAACTATCAGATCAACTGAAACTTAAACTTGTCTGTTAATATCTGGGATGCACTCTGTAAGTGCGTCATTAGGTGATTTGGGTGTAAGAACAACAGAGAATGTGCTAGGACAAGGCTACGTGCTATAGTATTCCACATACCTAGGTTCTATGGATCACTATCATTCAATTTATAGCCACTGATACAACAGTATGCTAAATATGACTGCAGACTTCTAAGATAATGGAAGAGAAAGCAAACTTATGGTCAAAACCATCCATCTGGATACACTAATTACCATTACCATGACATACTGCTGCTTTTGTGTGTTTACTATGCTCTCTCTCTCTCTCTCTCTCTCTCTCTCTGTGTGTGTGTGTGTGTGTGTGTGTGTCTTTCTTTCTCTATCTGTCTGTCTGTCTTTTGTCTCTGTCTCTGTCTCTGTCTCTGTCTCTCTCTCTCTCTCTCTCTCTCTCTCTCTCTCTCTCTCTCTCTCTTTTCTGGACTCCTGATTCTATCCCCTTTTTCTACAAAAGCAAGTATTGTCATATTAACTGAATCAATAGCTAGGTTAAACTTTTCTCATTAATGAAGTAATACATGTAAACTTGGAATCTATGAGATATGACCACAAGCCAGTAATAGTGGGGAGACAGGCATCAAACCATCCTCATTCTTATATCTCAGGTACAGTTCAACACAGAGTCATTGTTAGGTACACAAAACAACTCATCCAAATATGTCAGATAGTATCTATAATGCCACCGTAACCATAGGAAAATATGACTTTCTTACTCTGAGTGTGCCATGACTGAGCAGTGCAGTAGGTTATTAATGTAGACAATGATGGTGATTAAGTTTCACTCACTATCTTGACTCTTTATAGATTCAATGATACATGGCATGTGTTATGTTAAACTGTGAGAGCATTGGACAAAGGGATAGATGAATGAATGAATGAATGAATGAATGAATGAATGAATGAGTGAATAAATGAACAAGAACACTATTATATTACTCCTGTTTTGAGGTTTTCATTTGTAATCTGAAAGACATATGGTATATATTGAATATCACAGTTATATACATCATTGAACTAAGAAATTTTAATTAAGTAATGAAGATGTCATGGGCCTTCTTAATCTTTTTATGTTCGTAATATGATAGGTCATTTTGATGACAACTTTTATAGCTGTGATTAAATATTTTGATGGATTTAGAAAACTCACAAATAATAAAGAATATTTCATCTTTATTTTATCATCAGTGACATATCCAATTTAGCCTTGTGGCAGTCACTCAGGCTTTGTATGTCTTCTTTTACTTCTTTTCATCTATCTGTACCAAAGACAGAAGCTTAAAATACTGATAGATAGAGATGCCATCAAAGGCAGAGAGAGTACTGAGAAAGAAACTCTCCACTTAGATCTGTGTCGTAATGCTACCCAAAGTGGCCACCACTGTCTACACCACAATTTAACAAGTATGAATCCAGATGGTGACCATTTGACATGTAGTCCAAGGGAAGGAGTGTTTTTTATGGCATTTGTAGGGGAAGAGCTCTCCCTGTTTAGTTTATGTCTGTTGGCTCTACTCTTAGGGGAGAATATTTCTACAGAGACACTGGTTAGTTAAATGACTTTGTCATTTAGTGAGCTTATATTCAGACAAAGGTGTCTTGTTTTTATCTTACATTTGTTTCACTCTCGATCTGCCTTTCTGATCTGCCTTCTTATTTATCCATTCAGTGAAGCACTAATTAACTCTAAATTCTCACCCCATGCTGATGTACATATGGTCACTGCTTAGGAGAACAGGGTGGTCTGAATTCCCTGCTCTTCCCAGGGGATATTTGGCATAGCTTGAGGTCTGAAGGATATGGAAGGTAGACTCCTGCATTCCTAAAACTAGATGGTACTTCACTTTGCACAGTGCCAGTTCCTTCCTCCCCTTGTAGTAAGGAAGGCAAGCACTCCCAAAGCAGATGGTAGCCCAAGGCTAAGTCAACTATCTTGATTAAACCCATGGCCAAGAGGTGGCTTTGTCTTGTCAAAACACGGTCATGGTGAGTTTAAGTCATTGGCATGTGTTCTGGCTGTGTCTTAAGGAGCTAACGCCCTTAAAAGAGGTTGATGTTTCTATTTTAGCTGTGTTAATGGGCAGCTGAGGTGATTCCATGTCTTTTGAGCCTTAATATTGTTAACTCAAAATAACAATGTAAGGAAGTACATAAATATGTGGCTACCTGGGAGCAGAGTACAAGGAGCATGCTTAATGCATATCAGGAGCAGAGGCTAGACCTCACAGTCCTGGGATTATGAAGTGGCACTGGCCCATATGAAGCATGTGTCCAGCTCCTCATATTCATAAACTATATTCTTGCATCATCCTGAATCTGGAGCCCACTACTTCTTGTTGGTGGACTATGTATACTCTATTGCCATCCTTCCAGCTCCAACCAAAGCTCTTTCTTTCCATCTAATGAGCGCCTTCTTACTGCTCCTACTCCTAAGAACTCTTCTTTCAGACCGACATCTCTGGCTGGCTCTGCAGATGATTTTTCCTCAAGCTCTAAGCCAGCTGCTTTTCTGGACTGTTTTGGATCTAGTTTGCACAGACATCCATGTATTTTCTCCCCCCCAAAAATCACGAATGTCTGAGGTAGAAAGAAAAAAAATTCTTAGGATGTTCTTGGTGTGAAAAATCAACCCCTCCTGTAGTTCACAGTTAATAGTATGAGACAGGGCAGGTACCTGATACCACAGATACATCATGGTAATGAACAAGGTATTTAACTATAGTCATATAATCCCTGTCATTTGTACATGTGTCCTCCGGATTCTTATGGTCATCTCAATCCTCCAGGGGAAGGAAGGGAGCTCTTTGAAACTAGAAACCAGGTTTCTTTTTCTGTATTAGTCCCATTCTACTTTGTTATAAAAAGTTCCCCACAGTAGATATTCTTTCTTTGGGAATCCATGTGAACTTCCAGGTCTGTGCTGAGTAACAGGAACATACAAACGTCCTTGTCCTTTGGCTTTCTTGTTACCAGTTTTTCAGTGCTGTCTCAGCCAAACCATTGACAGATGTTCACAAACCGATGCCATCCTCACTTCTGACATAGTGGACAGTCAGAGACACTGCTCTCAACTACATCTCCAGGGCATATCTCCCTCATTACCATCCATCAGGATCACTCCTGGGTGAGAGGAGTAATGCCTCAGCCCTCCACTCAAGAGGACTTGGAGTGTAATGTTCAGACACACCTGTAAGATGAACCTGAACCCTCTCTTCTTTAGGCAACTGCTCATAATAAATACCCCAGCAATCCATGGCTGTGCATTGAGGGGCAGAAGAGAACAATGCAGCAGAGTCTATTATAGAATGTGAGCCATCAAGTCATGTGGCCCATTTAGGCCTTCTATACCTGTGCAAACCTGTTCAATTATACGATGGCCTTTTGTTGTTGATGGTAACTTTCTGCTGGTCACCACCCTGAGACAGTACTTAGCTGACAGTAGCAAACTCTATCTCATGCTTATCTAACATTCCATGGCTAAAGAAACCTGGTCTCTACAGGATACAGTAACAAGCCAGAAGCTGCTTTTCAAATGGAAAATGACACCCAGCAGAGACCAAAGCCTTGCTTCCAAATTCTGGAAGACTGCTGTGACTGTGATGGGTAGTTTTCAGATGCACCATGGAGCATCCTCCTCTTCCACTGGCACAGGTGTAGTGACACATGCCTTTATTCCCAGAACTGAGGAGGCAGAGGCAGGTGGATCTCTATGTATTCAAGGCCAGCCTAGTCTAAATAGAGTTCTAGGACAGCCAGGACTATATGGAAAGATTAACTAATTAATTACTGTTGAATTTGTTGGATCATAAGAAAAAGGTGGTGGGAAATTTTTTTACTGTAATGTTAATTTACTAGTGAGTCTGGAGTTTTCTCCCTTTAACCTTATGGTGTTACACCTAACTCAACTTCTCTTTACTTAAAATAGTTATTTTCACATTGTCTGTACTAGTTAAAAGAACTTTATAATGTTCAAGGTAGTGGCCCATGACTTTTTTTTAGTTTTTACTTCTACCTACTAGTTTTCACATGTCTTACTAAGTGTCCAAAACTACTTACTACTTTCTTATTCCAAGATCTAACCAATACAGAATAACCAATATAATGGACTGTTATAATGTTTGGCTGAATGTCAAGTGACTTGGCAGACTGGAGAATAAGATATAGCCTTGTCACAGCATATATGACAGCATACTTTGGACCATGCTAAACAAAGACCAACTGGTGGTAATAGTGCTTGCAAGTTGCTATGAAGATAAGGAAGTGTCTTTGTCAATAGTTTTATATCATGTCTTATGAGCAACATGGATTCACTGCAATAGAAATGCCACATGAGGGACAGTGGCTGAAATTGCAATCAACATCTGCCTAAATTTACATCATGAAGCTGTTCGTGACCCATCTGACTTCTGTAGAGGAAAAAACGCTGAGTTAGATGGATGTGCATGCAGTAGCTGAGAATTTGGCTGAGTTGAATGAACATATGGTGGGTAACACCTATTCTTCTCCAGGTGACATCAATCTCTGCAATTATACAGCAGTATTTCTCCTTTATTTTCTTGACAGGTAGGGAAAGTTGCAGAAGTGTTATTTATCTGTCTTTACAAGATCATCCTCATGCTTTGACACCACCATTGTCATTTTGCCAGCTATCATTTTGTTTTTAAGTATTAGATTTATTTATTTGATGTGTTTTGCCTTAATGTATGTATGTGTATATATATATGTATATATGTGTACATATACATATATACATATATATACACATACACACACACACACACACACACACACACACACATATATATATATATATATATATATATATATATATATATATATATATGTTTGATGCCTGTGGGGGTCAGAATACAGCATCAGTCCCCTGAACCTGGAGTTAGTGGTGGTTATAAACCACCATGTGGTTACTATGTGGTTACTTGGTCCTCTACAAGAGCAACAAGTACTCTTAAGAGCTAGGCCATATCTCGAGTCCCTAGTTGCCAAATTTTAAATTTAAGAGAAGAAAGGAATATCAACTAGGCAATTCCTGGTCACATTGAGCCCAGCAAAGGTCAGACTTGAGCTCAGACCTCACCTGTCGTCTGCCCACAGGAAGCACTGTGGTAAATGAGAAGATTCTGCAGCTATTGGGAGCTCAAGAATCAGCATCAATTGAGAGAGTGTCTAACACAGTGGTCCTCAGCCTGTGGATCATGACCCTTTGAAGGTTGAATGACACTTTCACAGGGGTCACCTAAGACCATCAGAAAGCATAGGTATTTATATTGCAATTCATAACAGTAGCAAAATTCCAGTTCTGAAGTAGCAACAAAAATAATTTTATGGTTGGGAGGGTCACCACAAAATAAGGAGCTGTATTAAATGAGTATTAATAAGGTTGAGAAGCACTGGTTTAACCATTGTCAGGATGCCTGAGTATAGGCACTCCATACTACAGTCCCCAGCGAAGATTTTTGAAAAATGATTTGCACCAGGTTTTTAAAAATGATGGTTTGAATTCTGGCACTGACTTCACTTTAATTAGTGGATTCTAAGTCTGTGAAGTGATTGATATCTAGAAATTAGATAGAAGTCCGTGACTGTACACTATTGCCATAAAATTTAAATTGTTTTTGTTATGTTTTTTATTATCAGACAATAATGTGCTTCCCCACCCCCATGCTTTATTCATCAAATAATACTGAATGCCCTGTTAGATCATTTTCTTCTGATCTCTGATACATCTCTGCTGCTAACAGTGAGATGTGGCTATTTGACTGTTTTCTAAGGAGCTCTATTCCACAGCAGCAGAAGCATCTGCTCTGTTCATAGCTATCTTACAAATAACAGCTACTGCAACTTTTCAAGGATGAAAGCATTTGTCTTACGTGTGTGAATGTGGACAACCTCAGGTACTCCCCTGTGTGTGCCTGAGAGTGGAGAGGGGTGTTGTTTTTGTTTGTTTGGAACTCTGCAGGTATGCTAGGCTGAGTGGCCAGTGAACCCCAGGCATCTGCCTATCTCAGCCTCCCCAGTGCTGGGATTACAAGTTTATGCCACCATTCATGTCTTTAAGAAAGAAATGGGATCTGAAGATTGAACTCAAGTCCTCATTGCTTGAAGGCAAGCACTTTGCTAACTGAGGTATCCCCCTCAAGGAGCTCCAGTTGCCTACGTATCTGTCCATGTATCTGTCAAAGCATTGAGTTCTGAATCCCTCCATTCAACACAACTGGGAAGAGAAGAGAATATATGAATCACCCATGATAAATTTAATCCAACTTGCTATCTGCCCAAGCATGTAGGGAAACTATAGCACTTATCTTGCTTTGCTTTCTATTTCTGTAATAAAACACTATGACCACAAGCAACTTTGAAGGAAAAGGTTTTTTTATCCTGGGCCTTACAGTCCATCATGAAGAGAAGTCAGAGCAGAAACTCAAGGTAGGAACCTGAAAGCAGGAACCAAAACAAGAACTCACAGAGAAACAAGTACTGTTTGTTCCCTGTGATTTGCTCAGCTTATTGTTATTGATTATTGTTGTTGTTGTTGTTGTTGTTGTTGTTGTTGCCTAGGACCTCCTTATAGCATTAACACCACTCACAGTGGGCTAAGCTCTCTCCCATCAGTCATTAATGAAGAAAATACCCTAAGGACTTACTCACAGGCCAGTCTGATGGGGTCATTTTCTCAGTCAAGGTTCTGTCTTTTGGGATAACTAGCTTTCATCAAGTTGACAAAAAAAAAAAAAAAAAAATCAACCAGCCCAGCATCTCATTCTTCTTAAATTTGACCCAGAGGTCCACCAAAATTTCACTTAAAGGATAGCATAGCAGATGTGTCTCTGCTACCACTACTCTCTCAGCTTGCTGTAGCATGAACGTAGCCATAGCCAATACTGAAATGATGAAGTGTGACTGTCTTCCAAAAGCAGCTCGATGAAGTTTGCCAACTTCTAATGTCAATGGAGAAGCCACTGTAGCTGAAAACCAAGCAAACTATTAGAGCCACTCAGAAGTGCATGGCTGACACACTATATAGACTATCCAGCTACATCAATGAGTTTAACTCAGGATATTATTACATTCTACCTTTCTTGCTCAAATACCCGTAAAACCATGGCCACTCATGATTCCCAAGTTTCTAAACAAATTAATACTTTTGATTCTTTTTGGTGCAAACTGTTTCTTTCTGAGACTTCACACGTACCTGTATCTCTAGGACGTATGGAGACATGACAGTGGCAGCATAGAGTGGTTGTGGTTTTGAAGAGATGGAGTATCCTTTTGTAAGGCATCCACTTACAATAAGGTTAAAATGAAGATCCCGTGCAGAGGAGTAGGATTCTCCTTAGATAACATAGGGCAAGCTGATCTCAGTGGTAAAGGAACCTATGGCTCGTATGGAAATTCAAGCTTGCCCATTCATAGCTTCAATCACACATTCTCCTTCCTATTTAGCATACTAACATTTCTTGTGGGATGTCTTAACTTTCGTGTGAGAGATTGGAAAGTCTCTAGACTCAGCTGTCGCTGTAATTCAGCAATGCACCCGATAACTTTGTGTTGACCTTTTAGCCATATCAGCATCTACAGGAAATAAAAACATAATCTGGAGTCATCTTAGAATCTCTTTGATCTACAACCTGTGGCATTAGCTTATCATGAAAGCTCAATAACTTGGCCGTTTCCTTTTGTAAATGCTGAAGTAAATTCAGAAGGACTCGTGCTATACTGTAGTCCCTTTTAGTCATCATTGCTAAGATAAAGTCAAGTACACTGTCCAGTTGCACCCCCAAGCCGCCTTATCACATTCAACCACAAGCTCCTCTCATCTCGATGGCATTGTGTACCAGGGGTTGCTGGTAACTCACTTTCTATTGCCAAACACCCTAGCATTACCCACAAGACAAAAACACTAATTACCAGGCTAACATAGAAATCCCATTTTATGTAACTGTTTTCAGAGACCTCCTTCAGTAACATTCTATACAAGCTAGGGTCCTATCAGGAGACGGAAGCCATACAGGTATATTTGAAAGGTGAAATTAGACCCGAGGGACTATAAGTTATTCCCCCATAAGGGAATAAAGGTCATTTAAAGGATGCCACAAGGCCAGTGATACACATCAAAAGGACAATCACATTCATAGGCAGAGGAGTCTATCCAGAGATGGGTGATCTCATTGGAGAAGATGTGTTCTGGTCTGCTGAATGGTGAGCTTGTTCACTGGGTTCCTCAAATCATAGCTGGTCCACAGTAACCACACTGAGCCTTGCAGACCTAAAACTGTAGTTGAAAATGCCAAGAATGAAGTAGCCTTCCCAGATAGAGATAGCCAGGCTAGCAAGCAGTAATTTTCCCTCAGAAGGGATCACAAGCTGAGCTTGGTCTCAAGCTATCAAGATAACCCATGATTGACAAGCTGGAAACCTACTGCAATTTAGACTTGGGACCTGGGACCCTGAGAGTCTATCCCAGAGTTACTGCTGCAGAACATTAAGAAATTTTCCACATGGGGGCCACCAAAACTTAAATATCATGAGAACCAGTGGGTGTCCTGCTAAATGCAGTGTTCCCTGCAAAATGGGAGCAAGAGGCAACACACTAGAACCCAGAGAAAAACTAAGCCAAGTCTTGGTGTGTTCCATCTGCGCCCTCTACTGGGAAAGCTAAGCATTGCAGTAGCTGTCAATGGGTCAAAAGTTTCTTCTGCTCCATTATTATTATCGGGTAAATAATAAAAGACAGATTTGGAGTTAAGGAGCAGTACAGTGATATATATCACAGTAGTACCAAATACCCGTAGCATTTTAGACAATATTTATTTCTAATACAGTTGTCTTATATATTCATCCAACCTTTAACATCATTTAACAGTTGAAGATACTGAGTTTCAAGTTCACCCATGCAGCATCGCACAGCCTGCAAATCGAGCTGAAATTCACTTAGGATTTTTATATGCAACATGAATTCCCACTACTGAACTTACTATGTTTATTTAAGGCACAGGCGTGCTAGAAGAAACAGAGAATTTGTTAATACTTTCAGGTATGTCATCTCTGGTCTTCTGATGGGGGAAGGAAGAGTGCCCTTGGGACTCTATTTTGTTGTTGTTTGTTGGTTTTGTTTTCTGTATTTTTTGTGTTGTTTGTTTGGTTGTTTGTTTGTTTGTTTGTTTTTCAAGACAAGGTTTCTCTGTGTAGCCCTGGCTGTCCTGGAACTCACTCTGTAGATCAGGCTGGCTTTGAACTCAGAAATCTGCCTGCCTCTGCCCCCCAAGTGCTGAGATTAAAGGCGTGCACCACCAATGCCTGGCTTGGGACTCCTTTTTAAAAGATTTATTTGTGTCTTTCTTGCTTTGTTTACTATATATGAGTACAGTGGAGTTGTATTCAGACACACCAGAAGAAGGCATCGTATCCCATTACAGATGGTTGTGAGCCACCATGTGGTTTCTGAAAATTGAACTTATGACTTTTGAAAGAGAGCCAATGCTCCTAACCTCTGAGTCATCTCCTCAGCCCCTCCCCTCCCCATTCCCTCCCTCCACTTACCTATTTATTTATTCTATTTTCTGTACTCAGTGAGATTTGGGTGTGACCCCTTAGGTCCTCCTAACTTAGCTTCTTTGGGTCTGTAGACTGTAGTGTGATTATCCTGTACTTTATGGCTAATATCCACTTATACGTGAGGACATACCATGTTTGTCTTTGTGGGTCGGGAAATACCTTAGAATGGTATTTTCTAGTTCCATCCATTTGCCTGCAAATTTCATGAGGTCTTTGTTTTTAATGGCTAAGTAATATTCCATTGTGTAAATGTACCACGTTTTCTTTATCCATTCTTCTGTTGAGGGATCTAGGTTGTTTCCAGTTTCTGGCAATTTCGAATAAAGCTGCTATGAGCATAGTTGAGCAAGTATCCTTGTGGTATGGTAGAGCATCTTTTGGGTATATGCCCAGGAGTGGTATAGCTGGGCATTGAGGTAGAACTATTCGCAGTTTTCTGAGAAACCAGCAGATTGATTTCCAAAGTAGTTGCTCAAGTTTTGACCCCCACTAGCAATGGAGGAGTGTTCCCCTTGCTCCACATCCTCACCAGCATGTACTGTCCCTTATGCTTTTGATCTTAGCCATTCCTATGGGTGTAAGATGGAATCCCAGTAGTTTTGATATGCATTTCCCTCATGACTAAGGATGCTGAACATTTCTTTAAGTGCTTCTCTGACATTAGAGATTCTTCTCTTGAGAATTCTTTCTTACCCCTGTACCCCATTTTTAATTGAGTTATTTGGTTTGTTAGTGTCTAGCTTCTTAAGTTCTTTATAAAATTTGGTGTTCAGCCCTCTGTCAGATGTAGGGTTAGTGAAGATCTTTTCCCAATCTGTAGGTTGCCGTTTTGTCCTTTTGACAGTGTCCTTTGCCTTACAGAAGCTTTTCAGTTTCATGAGGTCTATTTTATTAATTGCTGATGTTAGTGCCTGAGCTGCTGGTGTTCAGCAACCAGAAAATAATTCTAATGGAGGGATTGGGACACCAACCCAGCCACAAAATCTTCAACCTACACTCCTGCCTACAAGGGGTACAGAGATAAAGATGGAGCAGAATTTGAGAGAAAGGTTAACCAATGACTGGCTCAGTTTGAGACAGAGCTTACTCATGACACAAACTTGATATTCTGCTACACATGCAGACAGTTTGCCTGGCAAACTGTCATGGGAGAGAACTCACACAGCCTTCTACACTGATAGAAACAGATGCAAAGACCCACAGCCAAACATTAGGAGGAGCTTGGAGAATCATATGAAAAAGAAGGTTTAAAGGAGCCTCAGAGGTCAAGGACACCACAAGAAAACCTACAGAATCAACCAACTCGGTCCCATGGGGTCCCACAGAGGCTGAACTCCCAAGCAGAGAGCAGGCACAGGACAGCCCTCTGCACATATGTAACAGTTGTGCATCTCGGTCGTCACATGAGACTCCTAACAGCGGGAACAGAGGCTGCCTCAGTCACATGAGACTCCTAACAGCGGGAGCAGAGGCTGCCTCAACTCTGTTTACTCACCTTTCCTGTAACTGAGCTGCCTCATCTAGGCACAATAAGAGAAGATGTGCCTAGTCCTATTGTGTCTTGATATGCCAAGGCAGATTGATATCCATGGGAGGACACCCCTTCTCTGAGGAGAAAGAAAGGACTGAAGGATAGGAGAGAGGGAAGGACATGGAGAAGGTCTGGGAGGGAAACATCTCCTTATATATTTAAATAGTTTCTGGATTACTTAAGATATCTAATAGAAATAAATATCATGCAAATACTGTTTGGGAGAAGTAAGAAGAAAACTATCTGGACATGCTCAGTACGCACTCAATATTTTTCAATTTTTTTTTCTATTAGGTTGGATGAACCTATAGACATGAATGAAGTCTGCTAGTCCGAATAACAGACTCTTTTAGGTATGCAGAACAAACACAATGTGGCTTCAAGAGCTCACACGAAGCTCGTAGACAGGACAGGACTGATAGACGACCTTAGAAGATAAGAATTACTATTAAGACAGAAGATGGTGGCATAGGTCTTAAATCCCAGCGCTTGGGAGGCAGAAGCAGGTAGATCTTTGTGAGTTTAAGGTTAGCCTGGTCTACAGAGCAAGTTCCAGAACAGCCAGGGCTACACACACACACAAAAAAAACCCTCTGTCTCAAAAAAGGGAGAGTCAAAAAAGAAAGAGAGAGAGAAAGAGAGAGGGGGTAGAGAGACAGGGAGACAGGGAGGGAAGAAAGGAGGGAGGGAGGAAGGAAAGAAGGAAGGAAGGAATGAAAATATAATTAATAAGATGAAGATATTACAGGCGCTTATAGAGCCATCTGAAGTGTAACTACTCCATATGAACAAACAACTCGTGCTTCTGCACATGGGCCACAGTAAATATCTTACGTCAGCAACAGTTTGGCTGATAACCCCCTTTCGTGTATACATATTTACACTCAAAGCATAAAAAGGTAAAACTCAAAAGTTGTGGGAGAGATTAATTTAGACTGAGAATCTGGGAGGCTCTTCGAGGAAGGGCATTTTCATCCATCCCTAAAGGGCAGATGGACAGAGTGCCTGACGGTGTGTCTAGGGCAGGGACAATAGTCCTCGGGCGACATTGATACATTCATGGAAAAGTCAACACGCATTAGCAACAACAGTGGACCCGAGCACACCCACACCCCGCACCATAGAGGCTGGAACTTGGAGGGTGTCAGGGAGAACCTGAGTTAAAGAGGAAGAGAGGACAGGCCAGCCTAGAGGTAGCAGTGCCTGGGAATAATCAGAAATCAGAGGGGAAGCAGGAGGAAAATGCAACGGCTGAAGCCTAAGCAATAGTGGGGGCCTCCCCACCTCCAGCTAAGCATGCGTGAAATGCTGTTGAGTGTGTCAACCTGCAGGCGAAGCGCTGCCTCTTGTGCCCGTGATCCCCCGCCAACACATATTCCTTTCAGGTCTGTTCTTTGATGCATTCAAAGAGAATTCAAACCATCTTTCCATTTTATAATAGTTGCCCCAGGCCTGACAGAAAGACCAGGAAAGCCGCCTGAAAGTCCTCAGTCTCTTCTGTACACCCCAACTCCAACAGAAGTGAGGACTGACTGGCCGTAGAAAAGGGTAGGGAAGCAGCGATAGGAAGGAGAGTTTCTATTCTAGGCCGGTCCAGTCCTGCATCTCACATTTCACCTGCACATCTGTTTTAATTGGTGACAGAAAGTAAATAACACACAGGCACTGGGATGGGACGCTCAAGGTTTAGATCAACTTTCCCTTAGTTCACTAACCACATTACTCTGAATATCAGCCGATTAAAGTGATGTCTAATGTAGTAGGTCGCACATAGGAAGTGTGGGGCACGTGTTTGCCCTGCCAACTGCTTCTCTATTGAATCTTTCTGAAACTGTGCGTCTTGGGCAGGGTAGGAAGTATAATCCCATTTGTAGACTCTATGCTCAAGAGATCATAAGATTAAAAAAAAAAAAAATCTCTTAGAATCACGTGGCCAGGTTGTTGCTCACACCGGTATCTGTGTGTCCCACCGTGCGCCCTAGCTTGCACTATGCTCTTGTACAAGTTACTTTGAAAGGCAAGCCACTGGCCCTCAGTTTACCCAACAGTAAAATATAAGGGGTGAGAGTAGACATGCTCTCTAACACTCTCTACCCAATCTTACCTTCTGCACTATCTGGTTTTTCCGGTGCAGTGTTTCTATTCTGCCATAGGGGGCGCTCGAGGCCAAGACCCAGCCTCCTAGGCAGTAATACTTTCCCAGGACAACTCAGTCAGCTGCCAGCCCGTGCACAAGTTCCCTTGTCACATAAAATTCTCCTTCTGACACTGTTTCCTTTTAGAAAGCAAGTAAATCATAACTTTTCACTTAAGCATTTCTGCTTCTAGTCAGACCTGCTTTAGCCCGAAGTTGAAAAAGAGTACATTTGCTTGGATCATATTTCAACTCAGTCTAATAGATATTTGCTTAGGGGGGAAAGGGGTTGAAGAAAAAAGGGAAATGTCAAAACGGAATAATAAAATGGTCTATAAACAGAAGCAGGTTTTCTGCGATACGTTACCCCGATAAACCCGATAATGGTTCCCAAATGCACCGCCCTGGGTTGATGCCAGGTTGGGCAGCAGGGTGGGGGTGGGGGGGCGCTCTGGGTTATTTTTAATTTTACTGTAGCCAAACCATGACCTCATTCTGATGGAATTCTCTCCCACCAAAGAGCTGTATCGAGTATTTGTCGGCTGAAATTCATTTGAACGTAGATTCATCGGAAACATGTGTGGCCACAAAAGCAGCCCAGAGGAATATAGGAGAGGGGGAGGGGAGAGGAGGTTTCAAGGAAGCCCTTGCTTTTGTTTTAACCGATCAGGCTGGTCCTTGCAGGGGCTTCGGCCCTTTGATGAGAGCCTCTGTTCTCTGTGACCGGTCTGTGCCTCTTTAGCTTCCCCAGAGCAGGTTTTCCCTAAATACCCAGGACGTTCAGTCCAACTCGTGACCCTCAAGAGCTCATGACCCTGGGGCTACGATTCTGTGCCTCCGAAGAAAGGACCATTGGCTAATACCCAACCAACTTGAAGATAGTCACAATAATAGGTATGGTTAATTACAACCATCGCTGTACTTTATGAACGACCTACTGTGTAATAACACTTCCCCATTCTCACACTGTGTAATAGCTTTCCCATACTATCTCTGACCCTTACAGCGAATTTCACATATGAAGATATTGGGGTTAGAGGTGTGAACTCTGGAGGAGCACATGGCCATTTTGTAGCTTAATCAAGTTTCAAACCTAAGTCTGTTTTGTGCATGTCTTCTGCTCTGTATAGAGGATTTCCACAAACAGAAGTCATATATAATAGAGAAAAAGATCCAGATAGGAATCAGGAAGGCTTCCTAGAAGAGGCGTCATTTGGGCTGTGTATAATGGACAGACAGTATTTGGACAAAGGGAGATACATTACAGAGAGAGGTCGTCAGAAAAACTCTTGCATCTGGATGCTGCCAGGAGTTAAGAGGCCAACTTTGATTTCCAGGAGCGAGTGTGGGTGATGTCAGTGGGAGACCTCTCCTGGGCTTATGCCTGGAGCACACCTAACTTCCAAATGCCTGGATAGGCTTAACCTGAAGGGGCATGGAGTGTGACTGACCGGCTTGGAAAAGGAAAGGCTAAATGATCACATGAGGCAAGTGGAGTGGAAACAGGAAGGCCAGGAAGGCATGAGAAGACCAAGAAGGAGGTTAAGAGAGGGAGGGAGCTAGTTTCAGGGAAAGCTCATATGCTAGGCAAATATAATGCAGAGTATGTGGTGACTGACTAGCTGGCAAGGGGCTGGGGAGTGGGAAAGAGAATCTAGCATGGAGCCAGGTCTCTGGAAAGAAGTGACTGCATTGGCGTGAGATAGCCTTCCAAAAGCGTGTTTGTGGGCAACATGAGCAAATCTACTGGCTGAACATGTTCAGCTTGAGTTCTGTTGTTTCTGTCTCCCTAGATTCCCACAATGCTGGCTGAAATCATGTTCTTTCTCTCCCTGAGCTCGGAGCACAAACTCCAAGAGAAGGCGCAGATAGAGTGGCACAGCTTCTCATGTTCCATTGTCTAACCAAGTTGGCCACCAAGAGGGCTGGGTTTGGCCAGGTTCTGCATTCCAGTTGTGTGGGTAGCTGAAGCAGTGTCAGCAAGTGGCATCGCACACAGACAGAGCTGGGAGGCCAGCTTTCTGACACAGTCACACAGCAGCATGCTGGGTGGGAGGAGAGCTGACATCCAGCCAAGACTCATTAATTTCACCATCTACCTCAATGAGGATGAGTTCATGTTATCAACAAGCCACGCAGCCAGGCAGAAATACTGCTCAGAGCTGATAGGAGAACATTTTCATCTGAGTTCCTTTTTCTGTCCAAAATAACATTGTAAAGGATGGGTTATTCTACCTTCTCAAAAATGGACACTTTGGAATTGCTGAGAATAACATCCCACATCATTGAAGAAAAGTGATTCTTGTATTTGGAGGTGCCATAATTCTGTCTAGAATAGTCTAAACTAATCGTCATGAATAGTGATAAATCATAGAGGTTTGAAAAATAGAGGAGCAAAAATCTCATGACAATCAAGCTGAGCAGACCTTTCATTTCTTTACGCTTTCTTGTCTCTGATGCCAGGTCATGATGCTCCTAACATAATAATTCTCCTTTGTCTAAGGCCAGGTCCACTCTAGTGACCTCTTTAGCCCAGGGCTCAGAGAGACATATCTAGTTTGGATTTCTGTTTCTTGACTTCTTGTTTTCTGGGAAGAGATGTTCTCTTTTGAACTTGACACCCTATTTCTGAGGAGACACATTCATAAGTTATGTGACATGGAGGTGTTCAAACAGTATTACATGAAAGAAACAATTACACGGACATTCCAGAACCTACCACCATGTTCAGCACTCACCAATGAGTTCTTGTGTTTGCTTCCTTTATCGCCATTTGGATACTTTTTTCTTTTATTGTTTCTCCCCAAACTGTGATGTAGTTGTGATCAGCAAAGTACTTAAGCCAATGCCAAGTAGGTCGCAGAGGCTCTGATGCTGCTAGATTGGGAAACTGATAAGAGATGTCATAGATGTCTTTTATGGTGCTGGACTCGTAAATGATCTTGTATGCAGTTGGCACTTAAGAAGTGACATGACCACTCTCTACACAGATCTGACTTTGGAGAAACATCCTTTGGTCTCTTCAGTCTCCACTACAAAGTAGGAACAAGAAAATGTGCCAGACAGTGTACAGATGGGCATAATTGGTACAGTGTGTAAAAACCTCTTAGCAAGATGGTAAACTCCTGGTAAGTTCAAGGATGCTGCTCCCTTCCTCACCTGCCCTTATTCCATCCTTGGTTCTAGGACACCAGTGCATCATAAACAAATGGAAATAAAAATTCACAAGTAGAAAGGAAGAATTTTTTTAAAAGCAGGGTAAAAAAAAGGAGAAATAAAAACAGAGGAGGCATGAGAAAAGAAAACCAGACAGCAGTATAGTTAGTAGAAGGGCAGCAACAAGAGAAAATCCTACTAAATGCCTGGATGTTACATTGAAGCTATTTCCTGTAGGCCTGACAACATCATCAGCCATTGTGAAACAGTAGTAATTTGAGCCCTGTGGTCACAGTAATGATATAGGCAGAACAATATAGTGACAGCAAAGTCTATGGTATAGCTAATGACACTAATACTCCCTAGAACTGGGAATATACCACATAATCCTTATTAGGATTCAGCAAAGGGTCCCTATTAGGATTCAAAGGGGATAGACTTTAGGTGTCTCAGGACAGAGACGATCAAGCTGGTGGCTTAGGTAGGCTAAAGTGGTTTCTGTGTCTATAATCAGAAAAGATCTATCTAGGAGAGCAGTGAAGTCAAGCCATCTTGTCATTTGTGAGTAAATATTTACCCAAAAGAGGGGTAGGGTCTATTTTCCAAAGAAGTACAATTTCTGATTGATTAGTTCATGGTTACACCATATTTTCACACAGAAAAGATTTTTTAAATTATGTGCACATACTCTCAATAAGAATAACATTTTCCTATGTGACAAGCCTCCAAGTCTTTTATTTCACTGCTAGTCTTAACCTTGAATGAGCTAAATAACCGATCCTTCCCATTCTAAAGACTCAATAACTAAACCTTAGGCTGTCTTGTTGCCTTGTGCCTTAATAAGCCACAACTCTCCCAGTTCCTGGTTGCCATGACCAGCTGTCAGGAGCCCCTCTATAAACAACCCCTGATTTGGGTCTGGCATTTGTGCAAAGCTCTTTTAGCCTTCAATACTTTTGCCTGTGTCCTCATCGTCATTCCTCTGGTGTGAGGGTTCTTCCACAGTGGGACTTGTTAATCTGTACCTTCCCTGCAACTCACATGAGGTCCAGGAAACTATTGGCATAAACAAATGTTTGTGGAATTGAACCTCAGTGAACCTTAACCCAAGAACAGAAAGTGAGAGTGACAACAATCACCAGATGGTCTGTGTTCTCTGGCAAACACCCCCCATGTGCAGAACACCCAGATACGTGGTCTGGTTTTTTGCATATTCTATCCAGATGTTTGACTTCAGGTAAAGCAGACTAGGGGATCCTGCATGAACAGATGGGTGTTTCTTAACATGCCTGACCTCTTGATGATTCTTCTACCAAGCCTACTGCTAACTTCACTCAAATACCCTGCAAAATGCAGTGCTCTGGTTGGAATAGCAAAATATAGGTGAGGTGGAAGGAGGATGGAAGTAACACCAAGCCCCTAAGGTCAGAGCGTGCCCTGGAGATCATGAGCACAAGACTGGGGGTCAGTGAGTATGAGAGGGTTAGGTAGGGCCGGTCTGGGTTACTTTTCAGTCCTAGCAAAGACTGGAAATTCTGCTCAAGAGTTAAATTTCTCTAAGATTAGGTCCAAGGAATGACATGGTATAAATAACCTATCAGTTGAACTACTTTGAGACTAGCCAGTGAGGCAGAGCAGTGAAAGGGGGTTTAGGAGGCTACCATTGTGTCTGTGAGTTCTTCTTTACCATAATAGAATATTTAGCTTGCACTTTCGAAGGCTAGAAATCCTAGTAGTATGATGCAGACTCTGATCAGGGTCCTCCTTGGCTAACCTCCTACACTGGGTGATAAACTATAGCAAACATGCTTGCCTGGGTAAGAGATACTGGTAGCTTGGACCATAGTAGCTGTGGAAGAAGCAGAGAAAAAAAATGTCTGGATTCTCATTGTGTTGTGTTCCCACTTGCTAATTGATAATCTTTCAACTCTAGAGCACAGCCCATGGAAAAATATACATCTGTGCCTGAAGCCACAGCATCAGGTAGAAATGATTTTATTCTCAATAAAAACAAAACAAACAAACAAACAAACAAAACACCAAATATCTCCCCGACCTAAAAGATACTCAAGAGTGATGCTCAGAAATACACTCCCAATATCTTACTTTGGCCATCATCCACTGACTGGAGGATCATAGAACTCAAAGGACCAGAAACCAGATAGAACCCTCAGCAATGGTGCCTAACAAAAACTGGACTGGGAAGAAAAAAAATATACCTCGCCACTTTTCCAATTTGTGCAGGAGACGTGTTTGGAGAGGATAAAAGTAGGAACTTTGATTCCTGGAATGTAATTTTAGAGAGAGGCCAATACTTGTAAGAAATGGTAATGACAGTGGGGCAGAGAAAGCTGTGGCAAAACCCATCAGGAGGCCCTGATCACATCAGGCAGTAGTGAGAAGAAATGACAGACACAGAACTCCACAGAGAGAGGATGAAGAAGAAGGCTATGGGACTGACCTCTGGAGCACTCTGGCTCCTCTTAAGGCAGCTCTCTCGGCCTCCCAAACTGTGGTTACGTGAAGCACCCTTTCTCCTTCCCAGCTGACCTTCAAAAGACGTGGGCAGATTGTTCTGTATACAGCACAGGGTAGCTCTATCCATACTCCCTTTTGACCTTCTCAGCACTCCCAGTGAAGTAGGAGCTATTACCTTCATTTTACAAAAAGAAACGAAGGCTCAGGCTTTGCAAGTGATGAGTGAAGAATCATGGTGTCAGTTAGAGAGCAAACCTACTGGTGTTACCTGAGGTTCTGATTGTCACAATTAATGAGCTCTGCAGCAGACCTGGGAGGCTCAACTCCATGTGGCATAATGAGTGGTTGTGGTCATGGATGGTTGATGTGTGAGTGCTGTTACAGGATGGCCCAGGTGCTGAATCCGGGGATGGCAGTGCTGGTCAGTCACCTAGGTACCACTGCCCTGGAGAAAGCAGCTGACACACCACTTCCTTCCCTTCTGAATAATAAGAGCTAGGTCCAGTTTAAGAAGGCTTTTTGGTGACTATAAATTCCTTCCTAAAACATTAGTTTCTAGCCTTGGCTATTCCTGAGGGTTACCCAAACAGGTTAAACAAAATGTCCATGCTCAGGATTCTTCCCAGAGTTTCCATTTATTTGGTCTGGGACATGTTACTGAAGAGAGAACTCTCCTCTAGAATGAGCCTTTTATATTTACACACATGTTGCCTGAGCAACAATTAAGCCAACAGAAACTCTTAATGATGTATATTTTCATTTAAATATGAGATATTATAAATCTAATTGCAATGTTAAAAAGAGAATATCCTCCCCCACCCCCCACAATACTGTTCTTTGGTAGTATAAATTTACAAGAATGAGGTTATCTGAATAAAACCTAAGAACAGTTTAAAAGCTCTTGCTTTATATATTGAGACATTGACCTCCAGAAAATAGATGCCAATTTTTGTTCCCTTAATGTTTAAATATAAATGTCTATTGCCCACTTCCAAGTCAGCAGAGTTTTGCATAAAATGGAGTTCCCTGGGATATGATGAGCCTCCTATGACTGTAGGTGTTCAACTGCTTCTAAGAGGCACTGGCTGAATGAAAACTGACAGACAGCTCTTCCCTGGTTTGTACAGAAAGCACAGGACCCAAAAGGAATACTTTTCAGCTCTGGTCCCACGTGTCTCCTCCTGCTAGGAGACATTATGGTCACAAGGTTCTTTTCTGGCAATCAGTATTGCCAGCATGGCAAAGCAGGCTCAGAAGTGTCTGGTACTGGCATGTGTCGCTCCAGAAGTACTGTGGGTCAAGCTGGGTAAAATTACAAGAGGACAATGAGGTGACAAAACCAGGGAAGGAATCCTTGAGTCTTCATGGCTTACATGTCCCTCAGCAAGAAGGCTCATCAGAAGTTTCAGATGGCTTTGCCAGTGGGTATATATGAAGTGCACTTGGCAGGAACAGGGGAAATAACTCGAAATCATTCTAAAATATGTTGTCAATCTCTCCAAAGCAGACAGCTCGGGAGAATGGGAAGAGCAGTGCGTGTAGAGTCAGACAGACTTGGCATTGAACCAAGACTTCCCCATATGTCTCCATGGAGTATTTACAAGATGCCTGCTTTCTCTGCACAGTAGTAAAGGGGTGTTAATAATATTCCCTGAGAAAGTGAGACAGCTACCACGAAACTTTGAACCCAAAGCAAGGCAACTACCATGTCAATTTGCATGCAAAGCACCTGGCAGATATTTTTGGCACATAGTTTAACAATCAATAAGACAGAATGAGCATCACATTATTAATATGACATAATTGCATACTCTATCACTGTAGTAATTAAATAGTGAAAATGTCAGCAATTATAGGATTAGAGCAATCCTGAAAGCAACTACCTATTGGAGACCTACTATGTGTTAGACTTTGAAAAAAATTTAATCCCATATATTTACCTGCTGTTTTTTAATTTTCTAAATAGCTTGTCTTCATAAAACACTAGATGAGCTAAACAAATTTTATAAGTAGATAAATAATGTGCTGTAAGGACTTGTGTGTGTGTGTGTGTGTGTGTGTGTGTGTGTGTGTGTTTTTAAGGGTATAAAGAGAGAAACTTTTGCCTTTATTTTTTTATGGAAATAATGGAAATAGAATTCTTCTATTGTCCACTTCTAGAGCCTATGGTTTAAGTATTGCTATGAGCATTGCCATTATATTATAACTCGAATAATTGAATACTTTTCATATAAGACTCACCTAGTCCTGTTTAAATCTTTTTTTCCAATTTTTTGTAATATGATCTGATGTTGAAGATACCCTTAGAGATCTCAGTGCCTCTGATCTTATGGTCTTCCTCTATGTACTGAGAAGTATGTTATTGACTCCAGATCTCAGTAAATCCCTAGGGCCCAAGTGCTTCGGTCTGTGGTAGGGAGAAATAAAAGAGCCCGTTTCCCAGGCTAGGTTCTGTTTACACTTCCTTGATCACGGATAATGATTTGTTTACTGGACACATTCTGTCTTCATTAAACTCACTTCTGGACAATCAATAAAGGGACTAAGACAACAGGGTACATGTGTGTTTGAAGTGTACGCATCCTTCCTTGGTGAGACAGATCAAGACTCAGCCAACATTTTCTTGTACTGGCCCCTAGGACCAAGATGTCAAGTGTGCTACTTGGATTAAGAAAGGAAGATTTTCACCTAGAGAAACATAAACAAAGTCTCAACAAATGGCCACTAGAAGCGTTGTCCAGTGTATTTTATAGTCTAGTTGCCACCCACCCTCATTTAAAAAAAAAATCATGTTTTAATTTTTTTCATTTTAAGTCGGTTACAAAGTAATGGGTTTTATTATGACATTTTTTATACATATGCAACATATTATAAAAATCTGCTTTAGTTTTCACTCCTCTCTCCTACTGACCTCCCCCCCAACCTTCACCCACTTTTGCTGGTGCCCTACTACTCCCTAGTTAGCCCCACTTTTTGTCTTCACATCACATGTATTCTATTATTGTCTCTTTCTCTCCCCTTTCTCTCCTTAAGACCTCTACACACATGCGTATACCTCACACGCACACGTGCGCTGACACTAGATAATTTTATGTCAACTTGGAACAAGATAGAATTATCTAAAAGGAGGGGAACCTCCACTGAGAAAAATGCCTCTATTAAAATGCAGCCGATACACCTATCTTATACACAGTTGAGAAGCATTCTTTGGTTCTGCAGAAATGTTTGAAATGTGTTGAGCCTCACTGGTCAGCCCACTTGTTTTATTATCCACTGAGCTTACCGGTGTCTCACCTCTATTGGCATCTTGAATTGTTTTACGGATGTTTGCTCTAGCAGTCAATGCCACATTAAGGCGGTTTTCAGTCTTCTTCCAGCGCAAGGTGACAAGAATCTGGTGTTATTCTTGTTTATTTACTCATTTCTGTAAGTGAATACCCAGTTTCCCCAGCAACATTTGTTTTAAAGGCTGCTTTTGGTGACTTGATCAGAAAATTAGATGACTGTAACTGTGTGGCTTTATTTCTGGGTCTTTTATCCCATTGACCCACACATCTGGCTGTGTGCTAACACCATACTGTTTTTGCTATGATGGCTCTGTTGTATAGTTTGAGTTCAGGTATTATGATGCTTTCAGCACTCCTCTTTCCATTTAGGGTTGCTTTACCTGGTCTTCTTTTTGTTTGTTTGTTTGCTTGCTTGTTTTGTGCTTCCATGACTTTAAATACTTTTTCTGTTTCTGTGAAGAATCTGAAATTATGATGAAGATTGTGTTGAATCTATAAACAGCTTTCAATAATGTGACTTTTTCCCAATAGTTACTTGACTAATCCATGACCTTATAAGAGGCCTTTCCACATTCATTGTATCTCATCTCCTTGTTAGGTTTATCCCTGGGTAATTTTTTGAAGATATTGAAAAAAGAGACATTTTCCCTGTGTCATCAACTTATGGCTTATTTTTATTATTTACTGCTGCCTTCTACTTTCCCTTCCTCTTGGTTTTGTTTTTCTGGATCTTTGAGTTGCATCATTAGATTATTTATTTAATATAGTTTTTGATTTTTATTATAAGAATTCAAAAGTATATACGTTCTTCTTAAAATTTATCCTAGCTGTAGTCCAAAATTCAGAAAAGTTGTGTTTTCATTTATATTTGATTCTAGGAATGGTCTCATTTCCTCCCTGATTTTTTTCTATGATACCTTTGTCATTCAAGAATGTATTGTACAGTCTTCAAGGATTGCTGCTGTTGATCTTGCTACTGATTCATAACTCCACTCTGGCATCTGACATGGGACATTCTTTCATTTCTTTTGCATTTGTTCAGACTTACATTGTGATCCAGAATGGCATCTATTTTAAAGACATTTCCAGAGACAGCTAAAAAAGAATGCAATTCTGTTCTGTAGATATCTGTCTCTTAGGTCTATTTGGTTTATGGTGTAATATAACTGTAAACTTTCTTCACTGCCTTCTCATTTGGGGAGCCTATCTAAAGATGAACATTGAAGCCACTCACTATTATTATTTCAGGACCTACCAAACAACAGTATATAAATGTATGAAAGACAAGTAAAGAAAGCCATATTTTAAAAATACCAAGAAGTCAAAATAGCACTAAAATTGTAATAAAAATGGGAATGGAGTTGGCTAGAGCAGAGTGGGGAATGAAGTGTTGGAGCAGTTACTTTCTGAATCATCAAGAACTAGCATGCACATTTTCTGGGTCAGTTGTCTTGTCTTCCCTATTGTTTCTACTTGACTCCATATTGGACGAGTGTTCAATGTGGGCCACAGTTGTAGTCACTTGAGACATTGCTCTTTGCATGCCACTGCCCTCTGCTGGCCACACTAAGTATTGCTGTTTATAAGCATTTCCTTTCTCCTGCAATTAGCTGGTACACTTTGATATGCTTGCTGTTCTCAGAGGTATCTACCAAGGCCCTTAGAAGTGTAGAAAGCAGTCACAGCACTGAAACATGAGCAGGCATCAACTTATAGCAATCACCATGCTGGGAAGGCACAGTTTTGAGTATTGAGCAAACTGTGGTCACTTAGAGTTTGGGGGTTATAGCATAGTGAATAGAAGACAGTTAGCCTGTGAGGATTGAGTCACCAGCTACTCTCTGGCTCAACACTATCAAATGCTAAGGTTATTCTCAGTTGATGAGTTCTCTCAGCCACTGAGGGCAGGGTTACCTTCTCCTGTGAACTTCACTGCCTGAGGGGACCCTGCTGTCAGCTTCACTTCATAGCTGGCCAACATCTGGCTCTCTTACTATCCACAGCTGCATCCCAGGTATGGCTTGGAGCCGGGCAGACTAAATCGAGGCTCCCTTACTGGTAGTTGTCTTCCATTCTTAGGCTCCCGAGGTGGTTCAGTTTCAAACACTAGGTTCTCTTTTAAGATGAAAGCTCCTGTCTTCTGAATCATGAGAGTGACCAAAATGGATCCTGTCCACTGTGACTAGTTTTATAAAGAAATTATTGTCTCACCAAAACTAACAAGAAAAGCTGAGTGTCAGGTACAAGATAGCTTCCAAGCCCCAGAGACCAAAACAATTCATATTGTTGTCACTGCTCTCTGTTGCCCATCAAAACCAGATGGTGAAACCTGATTGCAAAACACATTATACACTTTGGATCCAGGACAGAGAGAAACCTAGCTGGAACTGAGCTGGAAGCTTCCTCCTTGGTGGCTAGATCCCAGTGTTCCAGGAGTTGCTATGGAGGGAGCCAGAGAAGAACAGTAGGATTTGCTTTGCACTCTCTACTTCCAAATCTTAAAAAGCTCCAGGAGTCACGATGGTCTCCAGGAGTCGGGCTAGCTTGAAGGGAGACATGTAAATGAGTGGAGTGTAATTCGGGTCTGGAATTAGAAACGACATTATATTTTCAGGTGATTTCTAAGTTAATTTATTCTTTGACCATTTCTCTCTCTCTCTCTCTCTGTCTCTCTCTCTCTCTCTCTCACACACACACACACAGTATAGAATAGAATAGAGTACAGTAGTGTAGTGTAGTGTAGTGTAGTGTAGTACAATTCTGGTCACACTCACCTTCTATCTTACCTGCCTCCTACACAACCTGTCTCTTATCTGCCCCCTAATACCTTCTCCTCCAGCAAGTCCTCATCTCACTATCAAGTCTTTTGTTGTTGTTGTTGTTTTGTTTTGTTTTGTTTTGTTTTGTTTTGTTTGTAAGATCTACTGAGTTTAACCAGGGCAGCTAGTACATCATGAGCATGGGTGTGGAGCTACCCACTGGAGCATGAGTAAGACATCAGCTACTACACAAGTAAAGACAATAGCTTCTCCCGGCTCCAGCAGCCATCTACTGCCAACAGCTCCATGGAGGAGCTATCTGGCCCTCCTCATCCACGATGGAATATTTAATAGTTCTAGTGTTCTGTGGAGTCTGTGCACACTTGTGAGTAGCTGTTGTGAGTTCATGAGTGGCATGCCTGTAATCTTAGCACTTGGGAGGCTGAGACATGCTGATGCTGAGGACAAGGGAAGCGTGGCCTATGCAGTGGGCTCACAGCCACTCTAAAAGAGCAATGGGCATAAGAAAGGAAGGAACAAGGGTGGTGATAGCATTCTCTGTTCCCATCTTCCACAGGCAGAAGCAGACAGATGCACATGACTCCTGGAAACTATTGCTAATACGACTCAACATCTTTCCTCTTTTTCTCTATCCTATAATGCTGTCACTATCAGGGCACCAGTAATTCAGTGTCAGAGAGCAATAGTTACACCCTAAATTCCTGACTGTGCCTCCCCTCCTAAGCAGAGATCAGATCTTCACAGCGTCACAGCCTCCATCACCTTATTAACGGGTCAAGACACTGCACTTTTATTCTGTTCAGTGTGTCATTTTCTAGCAAGGCTTGTGATGGTCTTCTCCCTAGTGTGCTTGACAGAGGAAAGAGTAATCAAGAATTGGGACACCCACTAGAAACTTTGCCTAAGCACTCGTGGGCCTGTCATGGTCCCTCTTGTGACTTTCATTTCTGCAGAATGAGGTCTTATTAGTTTAACTTGAAAAGAGTTCTTAGGCCCGATAACCTCAGACCCAACCACACAGTAAATGAGCAGAGGGACTCATGAGGAATGGGAATGGTCTCGTTAGTAGAACTGAAGGCAGCAGGAAATGTGTGAAGTATTTGCTTGGGCCATAATAACCAGGACAAAATAACAGAGATTCCCTTGACCCTGACAGCTTTCTGGGCTCTTTGGGCTTTATTGCTGATTCAACCCCATAATTAATACAAGACTTAAAATAAAAAAAGATAAACCCATTACCTTAACAAAGAATGGGATGAATGAGAGATACCTTAGTACTGAAGTAGGATCTGGTAGGTGTCCTCAACCACATCTAGACAGTGGAGGTAGCACAAAGTCTAGAAGTCCTCGGGGACCAGTCATGGCCATTAGTAGCCTTTACAGCTGCGCAACGAGACTATCCTACTAGAAGCAATTAATGTGCTAATTTAAATACAGTAAACCAATGAAGGTCTAATTCATTTGTTAGAAGCCATTACTCAGAGGTCTCTGAGCCCAGGGCCAATGCCAGCCTCATCTCTCTGTCACACTAAGAGGAGAGCAGTTGGATTTCAAATCAAATCGAAGGCTTAGACACAGACACTCAAGTCTCATCATGTGAACCTGCACACTGCAGTCGACACAAAGTAGCAATAGCTCAGGAACAAAGATATTTACCGCTGTTAGAAACTGGAGGCACCATCAAGGTTCAAGGAGCTACAGCCAAAATCATAGTGTCCAGAAATGGGAGTCAGGATCTTATCTCAAGTATTTATGATGGCAGAGCAGAGTCCTTTTGCCCTTTGCCTTAATACAGGATCAAAGGAGAGTGTGTGTGGGGCAAAGAGCAGATGGGGTCTTGCTCAGCCAGTTCCTGGAAGTCGTAAGCTCCTTTGAGGAACACGCTAAAATATCCCTCTTTCCTTCCCTGAAATAGAGTCTGGAAGCAGTCACATGTACAAGGTTGAAAATCTCCCACTTTACTTCTGTCCAGGGAAAGAGACCTAGATTTTGGCTGTGGCTCCACTAATAGCCAAGCCATCCTAAATAAGACATCTGTATTCCCCAGACTTTAGTCTCCTTAATAAATTGGGGATACTAACTTGTGCCCTACATATTTCTCAGTGATAATATATTAAAAAGGATAAAACCTAAAGAAGGGCACTGATGAATCAGAATTAAACAGAATTTCTGTTTCTATCTCCATCTGCAGGCCTGCTTGGTCATTAAAAAGTCATCCCCTTCACCTTGGCTCCAATCCCTTACTTGGTTTTTTGGCTAGACCCACGTGATTTGTCCATTGACACCATGAGATATCCACACCCTCCAAAGATGAAACACAATGAGTTCTCATATTTGATCTGTCAGTGCAGAGAGGGACAGATCAGGGGCTAACCCTTGCTTCATTGGATAGCCAATGCTACTGTCTTGGGCCTCATTTAGGGCAATATTTTGAAATATCTAATCGGCTAGCATGATGTAATGTTCCCTGGATACCACAGACTTTGCTTGAGGATCAGACATCAAAACGAGGGTCATTGACTCTAACATGCTTTTAGTTGGATTGAGATGGGGCAGGGAGTTGTGCTTTAAATAGTATTAGAAGTAAAAATAGAAGGTCTCCAGCAGGCTGCAAATTTAGGTCATGCTTGAGACAGTGAAATCCCCCCAGAGAAAGAAGACCTGTAGACAAGTCAATAACGGATGGTAGAGCTGAACTGGAAGGCTAGACCCAGCTGTCCAGATGAGCTTGGTGACCTTGTGCAAGGCTCAGAGCCTGCCTAGCTGCCGCTTTTCCATATGCTGTGATGCCTTGTCTAGGGAGGCTGAGCATTTCATGTACTATTTTAGTGAAAGGAATGCCAGGTTCTCTTTCTGTGTGGCCCAACAGATTATTCCCACCAAATCAACTAACCAGCTTCACTGGTGAGAGACTGGAAAGATGGCTTAAAGGGCTGATCAGTCAGCCAGTCATGCATGAGAACCTGAGTTTGCATCCCCAGAACTCAGGTAAAAGATGGATTGATTGTTTATGTCCGTAATCTTAGCATTAGAGGAAACAGAGACAAAAAAAATGATAAACCCAGGTTTAGTAAGAAAAACCCTACCTCAAAAATACATGAATGAACAAGGTTCAGAGTGATGGAGGAAGATGCCAGATGTCAACCTCTGACTTCGTTACATACGGGAACAAGTGTGCACATCCATAAATACATAACACGTCTAATCTCTATCCTCAACGCTTATGAGGTAGTTTGTCAAACTCTATGGAGAAAGTGAGTCTAGAGCGGCAGTTCTCAACCTGTGGGTCTCGACCCCTTTGGGGGTCACATATCAGACACTTACAATATGATTCATAATGATTGCAAAATCACAGTTATAGAATTTACAGCAGTGAAAATAATTTAATGATTCGGCATGACTACAGCATGAGGAACTGGACTACAGGGTTGTGACATTAGGAAGGTTTTGAATCAATGGAGTAGATGAAGAACTTTCTGATAAGTTGTGAAAATAGAGCATAGTTTATTAACCACAGACATGAATTTTTATATATTCCTAATCTGGTGGCAGAGTCTCTATGAGGGATGCACGTAACCATACTTATGTACTCTGCCTGTGCATGTATTTGGGGATAATTTGACCGTGGGTCTGGCCCCCAGCACACTGAATGCCTAAGAAGATCACTACTTCAACAAGATTTCTGGAAAACCATCACATAGGGCTATCCTAGAATGGTGGTAGGATATATAAGGGCACAAACGAAATGCAGCCCAGGGTCTCGAGAGCATACAGGGTAGGAGCTGCAGGACATGAGTTGGCTAAAAGACAGATTGATATAGGCTGTATCAGAGAGGATCCTAGGGATAAGAAATAAGCCCTCTTTGTTTACTGACATGGAGGGGCACATTCAGAACTTAGGACAATCATAGCAAGCTAAACAAATGACTGGCTCAACATGTCTCAAAATGGCCTGGCCTCAAGGTACAGCAGGGTAAGACACAGCTGCATTAGTTAAGGGAAGGGAAGTTCATACGCGCTGCCCTAGTTCTTGGCAGCTATAGGAATATTGTCTGTATACTGTTGAAAAGAGGCATCAGGGAAGCCCAAGATTATTATTGTGGGTGTGTGCTCATAGGCAGGGGCGGGCATGATGTGGGAGCAAGGGCAGTCATCATATTGGCCACCTCACGCACTTGTGGAGGTTGAGGACAACTTTGTGGGTTCAGTTCTCTCTTTCCACCTTTATGTGGGTTCCGAGAATTGAGCAGAAGTAGTGGTGCTTGCAGCACCTTTACCTGCTGAGCCATCTCTGCACTCCCATGAGTATCTCTTCTCTGCTTCATCAGGGCTGACTCATCTGTCTCCACCCTCCTGGACTCCCAGAAAGTCCTCACTGTGCTCTGGGTCTTTTCTGATGACAGAAGGCCCTCAAGCCAGCACCCTTCCCTGCATCCTGATTTGCAACTGATGTCACATAGGAAAAAAAACTGTTTTATTAAACTTGTATAAACTGTCTATACATCAACCTACTCAGCTGTTTTTCAAATTTGGTAAATGTAGAATGCAATGTTAACACAATTACTGACATACACATTTATGGTTGGTAAGAAAGACTGAAGTGGCTGCTGTCCTACCCCCCAACACACACACACACACACACACACACACACACACGTTTCCAGATCATTCCAGAATCTCCCTAAGGATTTTCCCACCCAGACTCGGAGGGGCTCAGCCCAAGCAAGTGATGAGGTCACTCTTGGCTACCCTGGGACTCAACTCTGAGAAAATATCTATGGCTCTTTCTGCCTCGATTTTCTCAGCTGTAAAATGGAGATAATAACCCTGGCCATGAGCCTCAAAGCCAGAGTCTAAAGAGAACTGCCTCTGCCTGGAGGGTGACGGAGCCCTGCCTTTGTGGGCAAGTTTATGTAGCAGGTTCTTTCCTCAGACATCCTTTCTTCTTGATCCCGACCAATGACTCATATCTTCTGATTTACATGCTTGGGCAGGGTTTTACTGTACAGTTCTTTCCCGTGCTTGGCTTGCCCTTCCCTGCAAGTAGGACTAAGGAAGGTCTTGTGAATGGCTCCGAACGTTAAAGTTAGGTCTCTTGGTCTGGTCACTTGATCTGGTCAAGGCTACACAGGAAGTAGAGGCCAAATGCACAGATTTAACACTTGGTTCTGCCCTCTGTCCTGTCATAATTCGTATTAAAAGTTTAAGTCAACCCTCCAAAGCCTCAGTTTCTCTCCTTGTCTGTCAGTGACCATTAAAAGAAGGAATTTGATTGGAGATAGAACGCCACCTCAAGAGGGAGAGAGAAAGCCAAGAGGGTGGGCTTGTTGCCACTTCCTTGCTAACCACAAAACCCAAAGCAGGGAGGGGGGCGCGAAGGGGGGAGCAACGCTGGGGTGTCACCTTGCCCGTTGCTTTCTGGGCTGCACCCAGTCACCCCTAGATGGTGCTAGTGCACTGAGCAGAGCCCCGGCACGCCCTGCCTAGCTGCTCCTGCTTCCATGCTGCTGCAGAAGCCTAGGCGGCAGTGGGGCATGGACAAAGGAAGCCGCAGGGCGCGGCGACCCCACGGCCCACGGGGATCTTTGCAATGCAGAGCTGTGGATCAGAGCAAAGAGGACCCATGAGACATTGGTAGTGGAGGAGATGGGATGGGGTTCGGGACAGTGCAGGACTCTGTCCCTACCACCGCCCTGCACTGCCCTGCAGGGCTGCAGGTGGGATGAGCTCTCTAGCAGTATGTCCAATAGGCTGCATCAAGGACCCTTTCTTCCTACCGGGTGCTGGAGGGGATGGTGCTTTAGAAAGCCCAGGTCGATCGACTTTAACTCTGATGACTTGAGGATCCATAGACCTGGGGCTCTAGGGGACAAGATCAGTCAGTGGCTATTGTGAGAGTCTGTGGGCAGCAGCAGAGTTCCTTCACTGTTATCAGTGTTCCTGTCTGTGAAACGGGAATGGAGCCTCCCGCTCCTCCCACAACCCTCCACCGCTCCTCTGAATGAGTGCTTTGCACCTCTTTTTGAAGGCAAGCTCCCGCCCACCCACAGGCATTGGGCTCGGGTATCTGGTATCTTGAGGAATTAAATTCAGGCTTTCCCTGGAGGAAGCTCAGGGCAGAGACCAAAGGTAAGGAGGTGTGTGCTTCAAAGCAGATGGCTAAAGGAAAACTCGAGTGCGAAGCTGGTTTTCATGGTGCCTTGGTAAAAGGCATGGCCACCTCACATGTGGTAATGACTTCCAAATGAGCAACGAGCGAGCGAGCGAGCGCCAGTGGCTAAATGTGGGAGGCTTTTCCTGCAGTCAGTCCTTCACTTCGAGCTTGTCCATGGTGTCTTCAGTTCCTCTCCCTCAGGTGGTTAGAAGAACAGTTCCGAGTTTGGATGGGTTTGAACTCTGTTCTACCCACTTGCCAACAGGGTGACCTTTGGCGGGCTAGCTATGCTCTAGTCTCTATTCTTCCACCTGGAAAGGTGGAGATTAAAGCTTGCATTTACATCCCAGGGCAGGGGTTTGGGGTCCAGATTATTTAAAAATCCACCAGACTATATTCTACTTGTTTTAGCTGTGTGATCACGATGAGTTGCCTGTGTTTCGGTGACTTTAACTGTAAATATCAATCGGAGTACCACTACATGATGTCAGCTGTAAATCCAGGCATGTTAATATGAAAGAAGTTATTTCTCTTTCACAACATCCTCAATGTACTTTAAAAGGAGTAAGTGACTCTCTTCTAACCATTTTGAGGGACCAAGGCTGAGAATCATCCTAGCAACTCCAAGAGTTGATTGTTGAAGACTGCTGAGATAAAACGTAGAGGGGCATCTTGGAAGAGATGCTAGTCTTCAACCCCTCTTCCATTGGCTGCCCAAGTCATATGACACACAGAGTTCAGGAGGAGGCTGGAAAGTTAGTCTTAGCTGTGTGCCCAGAAAGAAGCTATGGGTGACAGGATTCAGCCATCCCTCTCACAATACCGATGCCACAAGGTTGTTTGAAGAATGAAGTTAGTTTAATGGCTCATGAGACACTTAAGAACGACACTCGGCACAACAGCTACTCTTTGTTAATATCTGCTGTTATTTTTATTGTTATTATTCTCTCTTGTAAGAACTCTCATAAGAGTTCACTGAAGATGTAAGCTGGGAATCTACTTGGGATGCCTAGTCAGTGCTGAAATGGATAATATAGGAAGCACTGGAACATACAGTTTCTTACCCACGTCCAGCAAAATTAGGCAGATCACAGACCTTAAAGTATCTCTCTAGGGCAATTGTTCATGTACTTTTAGGGGAGCAAGTTCTTCCAGAGGCTCATTGCATCATTCTGATGCTTGAAAGGGGCTTCAGTCTGCCATCACTATCAGACCACATACAGACACATACACATACACATACACATACACACACACACACACACACACACACACACACACACACACACACACATACACATACACACACATCACACGGTGTTGGTATGCACACAACGCCTTCCCTTCAGTGTGCTAGATCTCATGTGCTGCCTCCCCATGGTGGGCTAGGAACTGGAAAGGTTCCTATTAAGGGGGTCAGCTAAAAACTGTTTAGATATGATGACTGAATTGGCAAAATATTGCTTATTGTCTTAGTTACTTTTCTATTGCTGTGCTAAAACACCACAGCCAGGGCAGTTTATAAAAGAAAGTGTTTAACTGGCTTACAGTTTCAGAGGGATTGTCTGTGGCCATTATGGTGGAGAGAATGGCAGCAGGCAGGCATAAGGTTGAAGCAGTAGATGAGAGCTTTTTATCTGATCCACAAACCTGAGGCAGAGAGGAATCACTGGAAACATCATGAACTTTTGAAACCTCAAAGCCCATCCCCAGTGACACACCTTCCCCAACATGGCCACACCTTCTAATCCTTCTCAGACAGTTTCACCAAGCAGGAACCAAGCATTTAGACCTATGAGCCTATGCGACCATTTTCATTTAAACTAAAATACTTATTAAAAGGGTATTTATCTATTATAAAAGAGGTAGATGACAGCAAAGTCCATGAAGACATTAAAGGAAAACTTAATGTATGTGATACACGAAGAATAATGTACAATGTGGCTTGCTCAAAGTACAGACTTCTGATAAGTCGGTCTCTGTTGATATGTCCCTCACTGCATTTATAGAGTGCTTGGCGTGTATCTCACAGGAGTGCAGTGGGTTGGTCCTTTCAGGAGGCTAGCTTTTTAAAATGTTCACCTGCTTGTTCTTTATGGAATCTCACTCCTAGAACACTGAATCAAATGAGAAGTGAGAGTTTGACCCAGGAAGCAATTTTTCCCCAGACTGTTCCTTCCTTTCTGAGCTCTACGCTGGCCCCACCATGTGCCATTGTTTCTGCCCTGCTATATGAGTTCAGTGTCTAAGACTACAGTCACAGAATTTTATCTGGGAATCAGGAATGACCATGTTAGGGAGTGAGTAGAAGCACTTTTCCACAGAAGTGAAAATAGAGCGCTTACTACAGTCTAATAACATTATGGAACCTTGATCAAATTCCCATTATTCATCATGTTTATTCCACGCCCAAAGTCATAAACAGTAATATCATGTATGTTATATCATGTATGTAGTAATATCATGTATGTTATGTATCTATTACATATCCATTGCATATCATATATTTAACATATCCATTATAGCTATTATATATCTTGCAACAATTACATATACATATACATATACATATACATCATATACATATACATATACACATACACATACACATACACATACACATACACATACACATATACATACACATACACATACACATACATATACATACATATACATATACATATACATATACACATACATTTTCTTAGAAACAGTGGTATTAGAAAAAAGGTATATATGTGTGTGTGTGTTATATAGATTGGAATATTAGTTGAATATGGATTTACTAATATAAACTATACACACCGCACAATGTATATGTGATAAATATACATCTTTCTTTGGGATAATTTTTTATAGCTATTTGATTCTTTTTAAAAGTTTTTATTAAATGTGTTTATTTATTCACTTTACATCCCAATATCTGCCTCTCGTCATTTGACTCTTACGAGATATGATGTTTCCATTGATTTTTGCCAAACTCTTGTGTCTGCTGCCAGTCGATGATAGCTATTGATAAACAATGCATGTAGCGTAGACATGAATGTTAGCTGATAGTCTCACTTTGGTTAACGAGTAAAATGGAAGTGAGATATTGAAGATGTGTGTTAGAATCCCATTCATTCCCCAGTCACACATACAACTCCTTAACTGATTCAGAGTATTGTTTTGGAACATTGAAGTATCATCTCTTCAAACTGTGTATGTGTTATTCACAATGTAATTTGCATTTAGCACCTTATCCATCACTTTCTTCTGCCTAGAGAAATCACAAATCAATAAATCTGGCCTTGATCTGTAAGGATTGAGTGTGAGCATGATGCAAATACTTCCACCTTTGACCAATTTAAATCAACGTTAGAAAGGTATGCCTACATCATTACATGGTGCAAATAAACTTGAGACTATAGAAAATAAATTATAAGCTCTAGAGAAATAATGAGCAACTGATGGCTTTACAGTTATTACTGTTTTCGTTTACACTGCCGTTTAATTGTAAGATATATAATTAAAATTTTTAACAACAACCTTAACAACTAGATCGCAAAATTTCTGAAATTTCACTATCAGGCTACAAGCGGTTTATTTTCTCTTGAAACTAGATTTCTAAAAACTATGTGATTTCTTGGTATTTTTCAGTAAAGTATATGGAGAAAGAGACAAAAGGCTGGGGGAAGAAATACAGTGTATGGAGAGATTTGGTTTCAGCAGAACAGAGTTCATTTGTGCCAACAGAAACTATCAGCGTGGGCACCAAATGCTTTGAAAATCTTGCCTCAACAGAAGTCCATTCTATGCCCCAATTTTGCTTTCGCCCAGACGTGTATAATAGCTCAGCCTCTGGCTATGGCTGGCATTCAGCTTCCCCATTCACCAATGTGGAGTGCACCCTGAAAGACACTGTCAGCTGGGAGAAGTGGGCACTTCTCCACAACTGATTCCTCCCCACCCATCTCCTGGCTCATTCTGTCCTCATTTGAGAGCAGAACAACAGGCAGCTACTCTTTGTTCGAGATGCTATGACTCCAAGGTTGTGTCCTGTCCTAATTTTATACTGAAACTTCATCCCTAATAAAATCACATTAAAAGATGGATCCTTTGGAAGTTGGAGGGCTCTGCTCTCGTAAACAAGATTAATGCCATGCAAAAGGGCTGGACATCATGTGCCCTTTTGCTATTCCTGTCATATGAGGACCCATCGATGGCACATCTGTGTATCACAAGCCTTCTTCAAAGACTGGAGCGTCACTCTTGACCTACAACCTGTGACACTGAGAGAAATACATGTCCATAGCCTGTTATTTATGTTGTGGATTAATCCACTATTTTGATACAATAGCAGGGGAAGAACTAACAGATTCTGTCATCTTCAGTTGTATCTCTCTCTGTCTAGATAATGGAAAACTGTGATCCTAAACACCAAGGAAACATGAGTGACGTCACTTGATCTAGAGAAGAAGGCCAGGCGAAGCTTTCCTCAGCCTTGCTTTCCTCATCCTCCCCTCACAGACACATTTCCAGGCAGGGCCTGAACATTTTGCTTCAGTGTCTCACACTTTATAGATGTTTGAGAAGGTAGTAGAACATATGTCTGATGAGAAAAAAAAAAAAGGATAAAGGAGCTCAGAAGGCCAGCTGCATTTGCCTGTAAATAGTTATTTTTCTGAGCACCCCCAGGAGTCTGTGTCCCAAGGGTGTTGCCACCAAGTGAATGACGGAAAGGGCTTTCCAAAGAAGACAACCTGGACTCAATGAGGGAAGAATCAGTAACCTGAGACCACACAGCATGACAATCACAGAGTTAACAGTAGACTCCTACTGAATCTTTAGGGACACAGCCAGAGCATTATCCTGGTACCTGGTATGCCTTCTCACAGAATTCATAATAAGAACAATCTTGATTCTACTGCTTAAACACCCTTGTATTCCCCTTTTCATCTTCTCTTGAGTCTCTGAGAGACTTTTGTTGCAACTATCCATCATGTCTGCCCCTTTACCTTCAGCTCATGAGACTTTGACCTCACAGCACAGTCAGATCTGATGAGGTGAGAAGAACACAGGCTCAGAATCTGGACCCTTGAATGTTTAGCCCATCTTAGCCTGGCTGTGTGGCTGGAGGAAAATGTTATCCCTGCCTATGATCTCTGTCTTCTGCGACTGCAAGAGGAGAATGACAGTGGCTCATTCCAGGAGTCTCCCAGGTGTTGGCTATTGTGACATGTGCACACTTCCTAAGACTATTCCTGGCACCTGGGAGTTACAGAAGCAAATTCAACTGATTGTAATGGTGATATTGGCAGTAGACACAGCAGAGCCCAGCAGAAAGAGAGCAGAAAAAGAAACTGAATATGAAGTTACAAAGTAATAAGCACACACCACCAAAGCCCTACCCCCGTTTCCTCTGAAGATTATCACCACCTCTCCTGGAGCCATTATCTTCTTAGCCCATTCAGTTAGTTTTGTCAACATACATTTGGTATGTGCTTTCAGCCTCTCCCCCATTTGATATTTCTTAGATACACACCTTCCTAAAACATAGCTCAGGGTAATGGACTTGGGTCTTAACACATCCAAAAGTATTCAGTAAATGCCTGATTATTTAAATGCATAAAATACAGATGGCTTACTAGATGAAACAAAAAAATATATATTTTTAAATTTTTCTTTTTCCCTCCTGTATCTTTTAATCTTCTGAGAACTTTCTATATTCACTATAGTCAGACCTTTGGTAAAATCTTAGCAAGTTTACATCAGCAATAATAATCTTGTTCCTGATTTTGTTAAATCCTGTGCAAAATTTATGCCACTTAATTTTTAAATTATTTCATTTAAATTTAACTTTAAAAATAAATAACCTTGTAAGGTATGGTCAGAATATATGATGTTGTGTGTGTTGCAGGCATGTGCATACTCTGATAAGAATGCCCACATTAGATCTTATTAGCTTCTCGCACTTTAAGTAACTTACCACTGTACCCTTTATGATGAGTCATGAAACTGACTCATCAAACATCATTTGGGTTGTTCTGAGACAGGGGAATGGATGTTTATATTCTGAGCACAGTAATAGGCACGGGGGAGTCCTTGACAGACGTAGCTTTTCTAAATGTAATAAAACCGAAACAGGTATTGCATGCCCATGTTGTAAATGAAAGAAACTGGGTCAGGGTTTAGTGAGATTCCCTAGCCAAGAACAAGCTTTAGGATTCTTGGTGTCTATTTATGTTTTGTGGTGCTCTTTCAAATTACTGATCAAAGCCCTCAACGACATCTGATGTGATTTTAGAAAACTAGGACACAAATTTAAATATGGATCATGGATTTATTAATACCATTCATTCATTCATTCATTCAATAACTATCAAACTCAGGGCCTTCTGCATGCTTAGTTCTACCATTGAGCTACATTTTCTCCTCCAGTAAACCTTTTGATGTATGTACTATGTGTAAAGCTTCATCACTTTAAGAACTATCACTCACGGTTGGATGTAGAAGATTAACAGTAAGGGGGCAAATATGTACACTATTGTCTGGTGATAATGTCTGAGAATAAAAAATAAATAATTCCAAGAGGGATCTAGGGACCTATGGTGTTACTATTTATATAGGATTGTGAGAATCTCTCTCTCTCTCTCTCTCTCTCTCTCTCTCTCTCTCTCTCTCTCACACACACACACACACACACACACACACACACACACACTCCCTGCAGATGCCACATTTAAACAAGATCATATGGAAACAAATGAGAATAGAATCCCAGGCAGGAATAAAGGCAAAAATAAAAGCCTTGAGAAGATGACAAAATGTCACACAGAGCTAGTAAGGCTCCATTCTAGGCAGGAAGGCACTTGGTAAGATAGCATCCAGGTCATCAGGGTCCCAATCCTTTGTAAATAAATTGTATCTTAACCAGTAGTAAAGTAGTAGGCTCCAGAAAAGACAGGACTTCTCTGTAGTTTTGAAAGAATCACCCTGGCTCCTGGGAGAGTCAAGATAGGGATGAGAACTGAGAGACCAGGCTGCATCTCAAGTCCTCTTTAGGTTTGTTCCTCTAAGTCTTTGCTTCTCTGCTGTGCAATGAAATGAACATTGCTGATATGGGGTGTTCGAGGACAGAGGAAAGCTAGAGCCCATTGGTTCATACTAAGCAGTGTATACACTTTGCTGTCTGTTTGGAGGAAGTGACTGGGGGAAGGCATAGAGAAAAGTAATGAAAATTGAGACACTAGCACATCAGTACCACTCCTGACTTAATGACATAGCTAAAATTCGAATATATAATTGTGCTATTCACTTGTCAACTCATTTGTGCCTTTACCTTGAGCACAATGTCTACATCATGGCATTTCTGCTCTACTCCCAATGGTCTCTATTGTCTGACATACTATGTTGTCCATTATCCCACTTGCTACTCTACTGGACTAAACTTAGCTATTTTTACGTATTCTTTCTATCCCTACCCCAGGACCTTTGCTTGTGTGGCCAGATTCAGCCAGAAAATCTTCTCCTTCCTTTTGCTAGTCCTGCCCTTCTCTAATGTTTAAGAGCTGACACAAGTCTCACCAGACGGCACCTGACCTGTCTTTTCTAGCCTATCCAGGCCCTTTCTCTATCTACCAAGGCCTGCACTTGCCTGATTCATGCCAATCAGTGCTATCTTGCTCTTGAACTGGCTTTGTCAGCTGTCTCCCTTCACTCCCTAGACAACACAGCCCTAGACTTCTCATGACACACTTTGGACAGCACCGGCTAAATGGTAGCCTTTCATTAGATCCTGTCAGTTTGTGATTCGAAGTCACGTCCCAGTCATCTGTTAGTGTGGCTTTTTCCAGATAACTGAAGTTGAGTCTGTCAAATGCCAAATGAATATAGTAAGCTCTTTTTAATAAGCATCTTTTTGAAATGTATTTGACATTTCCAGAAATTCTCAATTCCCATCTGCCATACCAAACTACATAATTTCAAAATCAGGCAGAGATGTCATACTATAAACCTGTTAGCATCCTCAGCTGCACCACTGTTCTGTAGCAGGTTTCGGCTCTCTCTCTCTCTCTCTCTCTCTCTCTCTCTCTCTCCTCTCATTTCTTGTGATGTCACCTATGCTAATGTTTGAAACTCCTGCACTCACTTCTCCCAAATGCAAAATTACCAACCATTGTCTTCCAGGAACTGTAACTCTTTTCCAAGAAGTCAGATCACAACAAGTCTCCAGAAAATACCTTATGTATACCGTGTAGAAGCTAAACTCCATCTTAGGCAATGGATTCAATAAAGCATGGCAGTGCCCTCAACAAGTCTCATGTTTTCATAGGCATGTCTCCATCACAGAGTGGCTGCAAGAAAGGCAAGCATGTGCTAGAGTAACAAAAAAGTTGGAGCTATAACTCTGTGAGGAGTAAGGAAATGCAGGGACTTTCAAATAAGGTCTAAGAAAGTACAAGAACACACCAGGAAGAAAAGGCAGCCTAAGAAGTGGCTAACTGTTATAAACTAGGAATCTGGACTCTCAGCTTTGAAAAAAACTCATGAGAGATTAGCACATATGATCTTTAAGGCTGGGAGTTGCTGCCAGTTACTGTGGATGCTTGGGAGGGCTCTTCCCAGGAGTTCAAGATCAAAAAGGTCCTGAATGAGTCAGGTTGCTGGGAAATGGGTCTGTGGATAAATAGATTCTGACTGTGGCCTGACCTATTCTCTATTTGAAAGGACCTGGGCCATCACAAGACAAACAGCTTTCCTAAAGGATGCAAATACAACATGCTTCCAAAATCAATGGTACTAGCCAACGAAGAAGAGAACTGCTGGAGAGAATATTTTATGATGTTCTGAGATTCTGGGGTTTGCTCAAGACTGGGTGGTAGATTGAAGATGTGCATCAGGTTCAGGTTTTGCCTAAACTGATACCTGGGGCCACAGTGGAGGCCGACATTCTAACTGTCCTATATCCTCACTTGGTGTATTCATTCTGCTACTAAAGTATGCCCTTGAAGCCATTCTACCTATGCTTATCACTCAGCAAAAGAAATATCTGCTAAATGTGTGGGTCAGCTAGCCAATCTGAGCAGACCTGATCCCAATGGCCTTTTGCAAGTTGCTAACAACAGAGTGAGAATCAAACGTGCTTAGCCACTGCACTAGGACAGCATGGTGTCCCCTGGGGATCCGAGCATCAGAAACTATCTGCAGTGATGATCTATCCTTCCTCGTCACCCTTTGAGTTGCTTCTGCTCCTGCAGCTACTTTCTTAAATGCTTCCAGCAATGTCAAATGTTATTACTTTCTTCTCAGGGTGATCTCGCCCAGCTTACATTCCCTCCACATTGACCAGGAAGGCCTGCCAGGCTCCTCTCTACCATGTTTCCCCACCTGGAAACACCTTGTTAATTCTTCCCCTCTGAATTCACAAAGCCATCTGTAGTCTTCTCTTTTATGTGGCTTCACTGAGCTAACAGGCATGCAACAGGCTTCTAGAAACTGATTTCTCAATGACTCAAGCAGTGAATTACACAGGACAGCAGGTACTTGGAGACCATTTGGGTTCTGTTGGGGACTGTAAGAGAAGAGCAGAGAAAAAAATACAAAAAAAAAACCCCACCATTATGACTGTAGGCTCTAAGCTGCACTCTCAGAGGGGTACTCTATCCTCTGAAGACTCTCCTCATCACTCAATAAATAGCACAAGTATTGTTTCAGCGTGCTTTCAGAAATATCTGTACCTCCTAGTTAGTGAGGCTAGAGTAGGATAAAAACTCACTGAAGTCCCTTAACCCTATCCACCTTTTATTTATTGGGGGAGTTAAGGGACTTCTGTGAGTTTGTATAGTACAATACTTGAGTATGTTGATGTCTACATTTATAACATGCATACATATTGTTGTCTTGGCTAGAATGTGGCTTCGGTAATTTCCCAGAAGATTAAGAAATATAGAAATACAGAAGTAAAATCAGAACAAGGAGAGAGAAGGGGACAGTGAATTGTAGTTTATGCAAAGCCGTCGAGTAAAGTATGCAAGAGGAGATCACACCTGGAGAGACAGAAGAGTCCCGGTTGTAGTGAGGGAATGCTTCTTGCAGGGATCGGAAAGAAGAACAGTCACAGCAAAATACAAAGACCCTTAGATGGGAGTTTACTGAAGTCTTTCAAGAACAGTGTGGATACCTGAGAATGGATGGATGGATGGGATGGATGGGATGGATGGATGGATGGATGGATGGATGGATGGGGATAAGCAAACAGGAGAGTGTAGGGTGGTCAGGAAGAATCACAAGTTATAATGGGAGAGTGGAAGAGAAAGATCTCTGTGTACCAAGGAGCAAAGTTTCCATATACTGTATAGTACAGTATAGCATAGTTTAATATTTTCTAAATATTAATATAGTCTACTACTGACCGGACAATGACTGTAGGTATATAAGTTATAGAAATGATCAATGATAAAGTGAAGGCTGGAAGGCAATGGCTTTGCAGATCTTCTGGCTCAGTTCCCTGGAGACCTGGCCAATGTTGCTTAGACACCAAGGACAGAGAAAGTGTGCACTTGGATGCACCCACATCATCCTTTGGTGAACATCTGTGGTAGGGGCTTAACCATCTCATGGAGTCACCAGGATTTTGACAGGCTACAGAAGCAGCCGCCGTTCCAGGCATCCTCAAACACCCAGGCTTGTCGCTTCTGTGGATGTTCTTTACCATTAGACTGGGTGCATCTCATCAGTGATGAGGCTAATTTGACCTGTGCTCACCTTCACTGAGTTCTTTGTCTCCCCAGTCTCATGAGGCAAAACTGCAGAGATGATGTAAACCAGAAACAAACAGCTCCCTTGGTGGGATGCTGCCACGCACCTTGCTTTTTATGATGGATGAAATCTCATCTTTTTCCAAGTTCTGAAGACATTCTTCTCCTAATGATCAGCTGTCATTCTGTCTTTGTGAGGTAGGTAATGGAATTATTTTTAAAGCTTTCACTTAACAGTTTTGCTTTTTGTAAAAGAGACCCGCCTGAGGAATGTAAGCGTCTTTAGATAGGGAAATGACAACTGCCACTGACATTAAGAATCTTTCCTACCTGTCCTGTTAATCATATAAAATATAAATCCCTCTTGTGTGTGACAGCCATTTCAATTCTCCCTGTATGTTACAGAGAACACAGCTAGTAATCACAACTGGGAAGTATGTAGAGCTAGGTTCAGGCTATGTTTAAAGGCTTTTTAGCTGTGCTGTTTAAGAAAAACGGCTGCCTCTGGAGGCTAAAGGATCCTTGTTACTGGAGACGATCAAGAGGAGACCATTAGTCAGAGTGTAATAGACAGAGTATGTCAGTCAGGGAACTGTACAAGCTGTCTTCAAAAAGCACTTCCTGCTCAAAGATCGTCTCCCATTAGCATAATCTTCCCTTAATCTGAATTTTCTGTTACACAAGACAGATCAGAAGACCGTCAATGCCATTTTAATTGCCATGTGCCTTTGCCAATAAGATAAGGCCCATCAGAGTCTGACTGCAGCCAAGCAAATGGGTTTGAAGTGCCACATAGGGATTTACAGGGACCTACCACCAACAAGGAGACGGGGAGGAGAGCAGTCCCCCTTTGTATACCTTTGTATACCTGAATTCCTGTATACCTGTGTGTGTGAGAGACACCTGACTTCTCCTGTGTTCACCTGCATTGAGTTCTTTGTCTTTGTTTCATCTCAATGGTTTATGCTAGAAAGGTTTCAGTACCACGAACTAGTTTTTAGCCAAATGTGCTATCACTTTGTACTTAAATGACACAATCCATGTTTTCACATAAATTTCTGCATGCTAAACTGATTAGAGACTGCGATGGAATGAGTTAGGTCTCTTCCAAAACTCTTACGTTGAAGCCTAGCCTCCATGGCATTGTATTAGGAGATGGAGCCTTTAAGGGAACAGTCGGTTAAATAAGTTTATAAGAGCCTAACTCTAATCCTGTAGCCTGTTGCCTTTTTTCTTTCTTCCTTCTCCTATTCCTGTCAGTGAAGTCACACTGACAAAGTATCTCTAACCTAGGAAATGGACCTTCTCCGGGAACCAAATCTGTTGGTCCTTTGATTTTGAACTGTTCAGCCTTGAGACTGAGAAATATATTTCTATTAGATACCCAGCCTGTGGTATTTGGCTACGGCAGCCAGATGACACAGCCAGGAAAACATGAGAAAACACCACAGACTCTAGATAATCCTTTCAAAAATGTACAGCATTTTAAAATATGATTGAGTGGATTCAGGGTCCGTGATGTACACCTGACCATGCATAGATCCCCCATCTCATTCCTGTGTTCTACCAGCATAAAGTACATAAATGTGATTTTAAAAAAATAATATAGGAAACCTAAGTAGGTGCAACAGAACACTGGGGATTTCTGCAGAGAAAAAATGAATTCTAGTCTACGAGTAACTAGAGTGGAGCCAATCATGGACCAAAACCGAGAAGAAAGCAGTGCATGAACGGGTGCTGTTGGAATGAATCATTAGGGGGCTCTAAACAGTCTCCAGACTTGAACTCTAGGTAGAAAGTCAAGAATGGAGAAATCACTGATATCAGCTACTTAAGAAGTCTCTTAATGAACCATCTGATTGACCCAACCACCCATTCCTAGAGATAGCACTTGGGATTGTTTGCCTCTATCCAGAGAATATCCCATAATTTAACTCTATGAAAGTCAAAGTTTGCGAGGATAAGTTAGCTTAATTATGAACTCCAAAAATTGCTAGGATAACACAGCTTCTGAGTGCTGGAACTGGCTGTCAAGTGAAAACTGCTCTTCTTTCACAGGCTGGAGGAGAAAGGAAGGTGGGGTGAGGTAGACTCACCTTGTACAGTTAAAAAGATCAATGCAAAGTATGTAAGATAAAAGTAGGAACTTCATCCAGGCAGCAAAGCAAAGAAAGAAAAGATAAATAAAAAGAAACATTTAAAGATAGTGGAGAAAAATATGTTATTTATGCAAAAACTCAAAAAATCTCTTTTTAACCAATGTTTTTTGATAGATCAAACATCTAAGAATACCATATAGCAAATACACATAATTCTGGTTTAGAGACGAGATGTTCCCCAATAGACCTCATGTATGGAAAGCTCAGTCTCTAGCTGATAAGCTTACAGAGCAATGTCTGGATCATGACTTCACTAACTTTATGAATGGAGTAATCCATTAACAGGGTCATAACTGAATGGCTCATTGAGAAATACTGCCCAGTTGAAGGAACTGGATGACTTTGAAGCTTCTATCTCTTCCTTAGGCCCTTCCTCTATCCTGTCTTTGTTTTCTGTATGAGGTGAGACACTTTGTTTCATATACCCCACGATGATCTCTTGCCTCACTACGAAAGGCCTCCCCCAAAACAGTCAAGGGAGCATTGACTGAAACCTTGGAAGCTGTGACCCAAAATAAATTTACATTTTTCTGCTGATTTGTTTACATATTTTATAAGTGATAAGAACCCAACTCTTGTATGCATAGGCTTTAACGGAAGGCATGATTTTGAGGAGAAACAGTGACAGCACTCCAGGAATGAGTGTAAATATAAGCAAAGTTAAAACTGTACCTCACACTCAAGCTTCAGTGCATCTGGGTGGGAAAGCTATCACTCAGCAAGCACCACTAGATGATTACTTCAGCATATTTAAAGTACAGATGTTGTTACATACATTATGTGTATGGGTACGTTCTTTTTTTTATAGTCAAGAGAAAAAGACACAAAAAGTACCAGACAAGTATGAAATGATAGCACATATTTTTAAGAACATAAAGTTAATTTCGGGTATTGAATGAATCCAAAGAAAAAGTTCTTTTTCAGGATATGTTGTTTGGATCTCTCTCTTTCAATGTCATCAGGTCAATGACAAATACCAATTTCTCTCCTTTTTGGTCCAAATATAATAGCTCATATTATAAAGAATAATATTGGTATAGTCAAATGCTTAAATTTTCTTATTGGTTCTCCTGTGTAAAACCAATTTATGGATAACAATTATAAAGCATTAAATTACAGTAATAGAATACACTTGCATTTTAATTCTTTGGGTTGTTCTTGTTGTTGTTGTTCTTGTTGTTAAATCTCCCTCCGTAACCCAGGCTATCCTGGAATTCACTGTGTTGTAGAGGATAGCCTTAGACTCACAGCAGTTCTTGTGTTTCCACCTCCTGTGATCTGGAGTACAAGTGTTAGCTACCACAGCCCACTGACTGGCAAATCTTGAAAAAAAAAGCAGTTTTACAATTGCTTAAATTGATGTTAGAAAGCTATAAATGGATGAGAAATGGAGAGTGGTAAGTTTTGCCACACGTTGATGGGATTAAGAGAAAAATATATGAACTAAAGTGTAATAGCTAAACTAACCGAATAGATGAATAAATGAAGAAATATATACTTGGAGTACTGACGAGTCAGCATGAGAACAATCAGAAAAGATTTTAAATAATTACTGGTAGGGAACGAGCTTAGGAAGAAAAAAAATCATATTATTCTTTCATTAATTCGCTGCATTGTTTAAATTTTTATCAAGTAATGAGTACATTTTGTAATTATGATAATAGTATTAAAATTAAATAGCTCTATTCAAAGAAACAGGACATTTGTTGAGTCCCTGATACTCAGCATTATATATACACCGTCTTGATTGGCTCGTCACAAAATAAGTAAGATGTGGTTATTGTCCTCTCTGAGCTTGTACCTCACTGGCAACACAAATGTACTAGACAGATCAGTTGATAAGTGCATGAGTCAGTGTTTAGCTTCAGCCGTAGCACTGACTCTCTCTCTGCTGTGACAGGCTTTCTCTCCAAAGTAGAGAATGCCACAAAGACTGATGTTCTGAGGCTAAGGAGATTCAGGTCCCAACCTAAGCCTATGACCTAAGTCTTTGAGTACTTCTTATTTCATCTCAATTCTCTTCTTGCTTGAAAAGAATGGACTTGAAAATACACACACACACACACACACACACACACACACACACACACACGTGCGTATTTTAGAATGCAATGTCTCAGGCCCACATGTACCACATCACATGGAAAAATATATATTCATTTAAGTTATAGTTACTTGTTTTGCAGCATTAAGTTGCCTTCTTAATGTCAGTGAGCCATTTCTTCACTAAGAATAAGATGTCGGTACATAAACTCTAATTTTGCCATTATTTTCATCTTGCTTCTTTTGTGTGGCCAGTTGGGGGCATTGCTTCCCTTGGCATTGGTCATTCAACAGCTGGTAATTGCACAATGCCTGGTATCAGAAAGAAGGATGAGAGAGGTTGTTCCACAGGTTCTAACTCAACGGGAAAGCATCCCGTCTTGGCTAACAGGATTGTAACATGAACTATTCATTTAACTTCCTTCTTGATTGAGCACAAAGCTCATGCTTCCCAGAAATGGATGATTTCACAGTTCCGTGAAGCTAAAATAAAGTAATGCAATAACTGGTCTCCATAACGGCAATCTTTTCTGATAAATGAAAAACCTCCAGTGATAATACTCTAATGGTGCCCGAGGTCCCAGGCCTTAAGGGGGTCTGGGCTGCTTGCCCTAAGTATGAGAGCATATGTCCCTGTGAGTCCAACCTCCAGTCCAATTGTATTTTCTCATAAATTCCAAGTTTGACCTTGTGTGTTAATGCTTCAACCTACATTTCTTAGAAAAACTTAACTTTGCTTTTCTGGTCTCTTAAGCTCAGGATAGAAGGGGACATTATGGGTAGATGCCTCTTACAACAACTCAAACAAAGGCAGGAAGATAGCATCTGGTCCCTTGCTAAACTAATCAATGAGAATGGACAAGACAGGTGTGGTAGGTCTTCATCACACTGTCACAAGAGCCAAGTTGATGATGGGCTTAGATTTGTAAACTGGTATCAAAACTTCCAAAGATGTGGCAGATGAGACAGGAAGGCTAAAAGGCTGCCTGGGCAATGTGGCTATGTTCTTACCATACAGTAGACTCTTGCCCATAGAGAATTTAGTTAGCATTTAGAGCCAGGATCCTCTGGAAGTAAGATGAACAGGAGTTTTCTAAGATCTTTGGTGTCAAGGTCTAAACCGTCTAAAAGTTTCATAGGCAATCTCAGAGTCAACATACAGAAAATGTTTACTGACTCATATATGCACAAGATCCCAGAAACTGAAGGTCTCTCTGACATCATCTAAGCATACTGACTCATTTTAAAGAATGATTCAATACGTTGAAAGGGGTGATACGATTTGTCCTAGTCTATAGATAGTGCATAATCTAGGGAAGATCACGTTATAGTCACTGTTCAGTTTTTCACTTACATCATAAATGCTTATGGAGGACCAACTTATCCCTAGTCATAACATTAGGCTCTGACAAAATGGATATGAGGATGAAAACACTTCTGCCTTCTGAGGACATTCATTCTAGAGGGGACATTAACATATGTCAGTCCCAAGGAGACATAAAGAGATATGATAGGAATCTTGGCCAAGGAGAGGAGACCAGAGAATTACTGCTCTACTGAGAGACTGGAGACACCTCAGAATGGACATCCTTTTAGAGTAAAGTCTTGAAGAAAAAGACTGGAACAATAAAGCATCTCATGTGGAAGACTCCATTAAGTACCTTCTGGGTCAAATCAATTTAAAGCTCAAGTGAGGTTCTATTGTTGCTAGATTCTAAAATCTCCAGAATAAAAAAGTACCTCTACATAGAAAACTTAGAAGAGAGCCAGACTGACGTTTCAAAGACACCCCATTGCCAAGAATCAAAAGAGATCTTGAAACAAATGAGAGAATTTTGGAGGCCCTAGCAAGAATCTTACCAATAGACTCCAACTTTCCCTAAGACATTTGAAACTACAACCACTTGAGGATATAAAAGAGATAAGTACCCTGCAGGGGTTGGACCCCAGTGATGGACAATCTGTCAGTAAGTACCCAGAACAGTTCAGTACTCAACAAGTCAATTGGGAGTATTCTGAAACCTTCCCTCCTGACTCTCAGTGGAAGACATTTCAATTTATAAAAAAAAAAAGACTATCTCTGCATTAACATGTAAAGCCCACTATCAACCGTTTCTCTAGAACACTGGAAGGAGTTTTTATTTTGGCTTACTTGTTGTGAAGTTAACAAGTTGTGGTCAAGAGTGGTTTTAGTGTAGACAGACTGGCCTGGGCCACTTGTTAGTTGTGTGAATATAGACAAATTATAGAACCCCTTCCATGTGTCAGGCATAATAATACCTATCTGATGCAGGTTTTCAAATACCTTAGCTATATATTCATTTATATAATGCTCATTCTTATATTGCTTATTCATACCATTTGCTTAATGTTTTGTTTCTAATACTGTCATTATTTTTTAAGTTAATGTATCACTGCTGCCAAAGCCCTGCAAGGAGAACTTGTGTTTCTCCTTGGTGCTCAGCTGTCGTTAAGTAGACGGGCTGGTCATTGTTTAGTAGCATCTCGTTTCTCATCCACTACCTACTACAATGTTATAAGCCAGGTGGCAGAATCAGACACAGATTCCACGCCAAGGAATCTATAGTCAGATCATGTGTACGTATTACTATTTTTTTACCCTTAAAAATAATATAAATGTGTCAGTTTTCCATTGCCATAAGAACATAGCCAAAATAAACTGTTTTTAGAGAAGAGGGCTTTGCTTTTGCTCATGGTTTCAGAGATCCTGTGTGTGGCTCACTGGTTCTGTTGCCTTTGGACCTGGGCTTAGAGTGTGGGATCAAAGAAATGGCTCATTTGGTGCTTTGTAAGAAGCAAAATATGAAAGATCAAGGGTCCAGGGTCCTAATATTTCCTAAACAACCTACCTACCTTTTCTCACCAGCCTCTACCTCCTGAATGTTTACAACTGTCCAACAATGCCATCAGCTGGGACCAAGCTTTTAACACACAGCCTTTCAAGGGAGTATTTAAGATCCAAACATAATGAATATGGAAATATGGATCTAAGTGCTTTAATTCTGTCTTTAATACATCTTTCCCCTTCTTGTTTGTCTTGATTACGTTCTGTCCACCCAGTACAGCTGCTGGATGTTAAGGGTCTGGATCCAATCAGTAGGGTAAAACCACACAGCAATTGCAAAAAGGAAAACAGTCTTATCCGAGGAGTCAGTAACCAGTAGAGTTTTGAGAAACTGGCTAATATGTAAAAAGAACAAATAGGGACGATATACAAATGTTTGCAGAGAACGGGAGAGACAATTTGGTGGTTTGGTGCACTGTCTGTTCTTTCCCAGGACTCAAGTTTGATTCCCAGTATCTCAAAATTACCTGTAACTTTAGTCCCAGGGGATTGTGATCCCCTCTTCTGGCCTTCTCAGGCATTGCATACATGTGCACAGACAAGCATGTAGGCCAAACACTGTTACACATAACAAAGTAAATAAATCTTTAAAATGTTACTGAGTGATGTATGCACTAAGATACCAGAATTTAAAGAAACTTTTGACATAATCGTATAATGTTGGCATAGCAAACACAAGGAGCTCTCGCACCCAGGACTAAGATAGCACATTCAAGCCAAAGGTTCCCAAGGGCTGGGATGCAGCTTTGTTAAAGAGTCAAGAAGTGCAAGTACCAGTGATGCTCTAGTGATGCTCTGGATATTTATCCTGTGCAATGCCAGGAAGAACTGTCCATGGAGACGGCTTCACCTAAGATCCCTTAGTATGAGGCCATCTGTGGCTGTGGGTGCCACAGATGCCAAGCCTTGATGCATCTGGCCCTCTTGCCCTACAAAAGCCATGCATGCTTAGTAGACTACAGAGAACTTGTTTCAGTGTATACAACCCTTCTCTGACCCTAATATGGGCTTAGGCTGCTGTTTCTAGTTTATAGCTTTTATTATGCTTATGTTTAGGTAAATTGTTTTGGGTGATGCTGCTATTCACCCTTGCTGCCATATTTTCTGGTGTTTTGTCTGGATTTTCATTTTTTTTAATCAGCTAATGTCCACTGGCTGCCTATTTTGAGGCAGGTATGGAAGTTCCCTCCCAGTCTGCTGAGTTCCTGTGCTGATTTGGTTTCTTTGGTCTTTGATAATCCCCCTGGGCCTTTTCTAAACCTCAGATGCTCAACTTCTTCCTTTTTTAAAAACATTACTTCCATATTTCCATGGGAGGTGAAGATTTTCCTTCTCTATCTTCTACTTAAGCCACAAAACTGCGCTAAAGAATTGTTAGATACTGCAGTTTTACATTTGATTGTGTTTAAGTCCATCTAGATTTATCTTCCTATGGGAAAGGTGTACATCGGTTCGAGTAAATCACATGTGTCTCAACCAGTGTACACTTTTCTATTGCTAACATGAGATTTCTGGAAATGAGAAAGAGATGTGTCACCCCAAATTAAAAAAAAGAAGAACCAAGAACTATAACTGGGTTTCTAGTGCTGAAGCACAATGTTTATATACAGTTCTCAAGTTAAAGTGGGTGCTGGGAGCCAGAAATGGTCCAGCGTTCAAGGAGAGGACCGAGGCTCTACGTCTGGTAAGCAAGGTGCAGAGAAGATAGGTAACCATGGCCAAGATGGACAGATGTTGGCCACTGGAGAGAATAAACCTTCCTCTGCAGCAGAAAGAAAACAGAAAAATCTAACATTCAGAAAACACCTTAAAGTAACCTTATCCCTGTACATTTTCTGACACTGCCTGGATTGTGTGAACCGTGTGAATGTGTGTAGGTGTTTGCTGAACCGCAAAATTCCAGCACTCCGTTCTCTCATTTTTTTTTTCAGTTTCTAACTGTTTATCTTGGGGAGACAGGTGTCTCTCCTTTCATTCACAGCAGCAGCAGCACAAATTTCCAAGTCACATCTGCTTGACATTCACGAGCAGCACTTTTGCCTCCTGTTCTCGTAGTGTCAGAGGGTTACAGAGTCCTCGCTACACTGGGGTGAGGCTGCATCCCAAGCCATTGGGCATAGCAGCGTGGATAAATATTCGGGTGTTCCTAATTCCCTGCGCATCTCTGAGACAGGCATGGACGTTTGTGGTAATTAAAACGGCATGAAATGTGCGGTGTCAGGAAACACAGCTATTTTTCCCCTTCTGCCAACCATAATGCTATTTATAGCACCATACTTCACCACTTATTTGCTGGGCAATGACACCAAGAAACTGATATTAAGTAAGGAAGCCAATTTACTCCACAAAAAAACATCTATTATCTTTATCACCAACAGAGACTGAAAAATAATCAATTAGAATGCAGCGCTGGGGAGTGACTAATTGAATTGCTAAACGTACGATATTGGAGAAGTCGCTCTGGGGACCTAAATATCAATCCATGTAACGAGCAAGAACTGGTCCATGAAAGCTGAGCATTGCTATCACTAAGCACATCAGAATCCCATTCATCAATATGCTTAACCTACAGATCAAAAGTCTTCATCGTGAAGCTACTGAATTTCAACGTGATCTTACTGCATGGCAATCGTTGCCCATTCAGAAAGTGTGCACTCGTTACAGCACATTCATTCCAAAATATGCTGATATCTGACTGTTACCCAGATATACCTCTAATGACCTCAACCTGAATACACATCTTTTTAATACCTTTAAGTCCAACAAGTTAGATCTTTCTTATGGAAGGAACTTGAGACTTATGCTATATAGTTCACTGAGAGAACCAACAGAAAGAACAGGACTTTCCACCCTCTCTTGTCTGTTTGTCTGTCCCACCTTCCCCAAATTTATCCCTCTACCTTTCTCTGTGTATATGTGTGTGATGTATGCATGTACATATATGTGGGTATGGTTACCTGTACATGTGCAGAGGCCAGAAGAGAACATTAGATGTCCTGTTCTATTGCCCCCTGATTTATTCTTTTAAGATAGACTCTTTCACTGAGCCTGGAGCTAGGCTGATGGCCAGCAAGCCACAGTGATCATCTTGCTTTCTGCCCTCCACAGGTGCAAAGCTATCTTCAGCTTCTCTCCAACCCCAAGCACAGTATTCTTTCCCATCTCTTCTCTTGTTCATTCCTTCATTCTGCTTGCTAAATAAGTGGTCTGTCTTGAGACTGCTTGAACCTCTTAAGAAGTTCAGGGGTATGAGAGATCAGTCCTCCCCCTAAGGATCTTTCACTGCACTGGAAACGATGAACTTTGAGATGGGTCATTTTAGCACAAGTGAATGGCTCGGTCAAGGGTAGATGTTAAGGCTGGACACTCCACTGGCATTTGGGAGTAGTCTGGTTTAGACTTAATTAACTAAAGAACCATGGGAGAAGATCATTGCAAACAAGGATGAAGAGTTGAAACAGGCTTGGACATCAGGGAGATCTATGATGCGCCGTGTGAAGAAGCAGAGGAGAGATGTGGACAACTTGAGAAACAGGTAGAGTTTTGTTAGCTGTGTTCCAAGACTTGACCTTCCTTCTGGGAACATTAGGAAGCTCTTGAAATATTTAATCAGAGGAACATCCTGGTGAGGTTATTATAGGAAGGTCATTCTGGCCCTAGTGGGAACCATAGTGGGAGTGAGGAGGGAGAGGCGGAAAACATTGTGAAGAGGTGAGAAGAGACTACAAGGACACCAAGAACATAAATGTAGCAGCACTGAGCAGAATGGCTGGAAGTGGAATAGAAGATACAAAGGTAGGCACTGAACAATCAGTGTGACTGATTGGGGTGGATGGTACTATGTCTGATTTTAGGTTAAGTCAAGAGCCGCTTCTGTTGTAGAGCCATCAACTATGATTAAAGACTAAAAGAGAAGAATCAGCCTAAAAGGAGGGTTCCGCATAGAACACATCACATGTATGTAATCTGTAACTGGGGCAATAGCCACAGGAAACACGAAGGAGATAAGGATGCATCAGAGTCTTGAGATTCAGAAGACAGATGGGACCCAGATGTGGCTTTCCTGTAGCCCTCAGAATGAATGCAAGTACCATCCCTGCTCCCAGATGCTCAATTCCTATATAGGCCCTGTGCTTGGCAGTGAGTGAATAGAGAAGAGGATTTCTTCCTACACTGGCTCTGAGCTGCTTAGATTGCAGACACAGACCTACAAAGACCAACACAGACCTACACATGGGAACGGCTAGCTCACTCAGCTCCTCCCACCAATCTGGATGGAGCTGCTGGTTGCTCATTCCTCACTCCACTTCCACTCTGAGAATAAAGACACCCTTGGTGTTAGAGGTACAGCTCAGTGGTAGAATGTCTGTCTTGTAAGCACAAGGCTCTGGGTTCATTCCCCAAAACACTACCAACAAAAACCCAAGAACTAGCCAAAGAGAATTATCCTAAAATAAACACACCCTTGTCACAAGGATTGTACAGACAGAACAAAATGTACCATCTCAAGGATCTGGTTACGTTCTATAGTTTTGATCACTGGGGCTCTAAGCTTAGAATTTATAGGGCTCAGAGAAATACCTACTATCTTTTGGACTACTCCAAGTATAGTCCTCTTCATCATCCCTTCTTCAGTATCCAGGCCTGACCTGTTCTGGAACCACACGGGAACTCTCCCAGGGCACCCATAGTTGACACCCCAGCCTCAATTTCCTCCTCACCAAGTACCAGTTTTTTTGAATATTTGAGCAAAGTGACCTTCAACAGACAACATTGTTTTAGTGTTCACACTGAGACCACTGTGCCCCATATCTATATACATTCACCCCTGTGACCCAAAAGGAAGCCCCGTCTGCCTCAAAGCAAGAATTTCCATGAGGTTGGTCTTGGTTTTTGTTTTATTAGGATTTTCTTTCCATCCTCCCGAAAGCACTGGAAAAACACGTCCATTCAAAGATGACTCTGAGTCTGGGGTCCCACCATCTCCAATTTCCTTGTGTGTTTTTGCTGAGAAAGATTTAACATTCTCACCCTCTCACATCAAGAAAGCACACTTTGTAAACGGGAGTGAAGGGGAGGTAGGGGCAAGCTCTGACTCCAGTTTCAGTGTTTTGTGTTTCTTCTTGTGAAGCTGAGAATAAGAAAAAAAGGCAAACTTGAACATTAAGTCATGAAATAAATTAGGCCGAGAGGTGGAAATTTGAGGGCTCCCACTAGATCTGGCTAGGCAGACACATTTATTCATGATACTCCCTTTAGACCTGTTCACAAAAGTAGAGCCAGGGAGAACATATATATGAGACAGGCTTTGTACTCAAAGATGTTCCAGCATACTGCTGATTATGGAAACAAAAAAAAAGAAATGAGAAACATTGTGGGGAAGAAAATGCTGGAATATTTTCAAGTAAAGAAAGCAAAACGAATATAGGTATGTACGGTGGTGGTAGAACTCTTGCCTAAAATGTACAAGGCCCTGTGTCAAATCCTCAGAAGATTAAAAATGTATTCTCTATGAAATTTCTGAACTACATACCATTTGAGATAAAAGACTTTAGGGACACTCAGTAAAATATTAACAGCTGATGTCTGGGGTTGATAACATGATGACTTCCAAGTCTACAAAGAAAAAAGAGACTATGAAAAAAAAAGATTCATATTCCACAGAACTTCAGTTATTAGGAAAATTTGGTTTAAAAGTGAATTACTAAAAATAAAATATGTATAATTATGTTTTAAGGACAACCAGTTCCCCTTGATCTCAGCAAGGTGGAAGACTTTGTGATAGTTTCAGCACCATACAGGAGTCTCATGAGTTCCTGCTTGTTATCACAGACGAAGCCCAGTCATCAGAGGAAGGTGTGAGTACTCAGCTTCCGCCCACTCTAGTTCTTAGAAGCTGCAACACTCATCAGGAACACAATGCAAGAGTCATGAGATCCATGCAGCCCAGTATTCCACGTACAACCCCACTGCAGGGCTATAAAGGGGTGAAGAGGTTTGGTTGAAATACAAACTGTAACAAGAGTGAGAAAGAGCGTGTTCTCACTGTCTGCGCCCAGCCTAGTGCAGAAGAGAGCACATCTGCCTACTTGATGGCTTGTATTTAGAAGATTTCCCAGTCTGCCCACACATAATGCTGCACACCTAATGTTAGCGCTCAGTGGAACTCTGTGAACATTCTTGTGTGTGTGTGTGTGTGTGTGTGTGTGTGTGTGTGTGTGTGTGTGT
>JANHMN010000010.1:45807150-45829614 GCA_030674055.1 Rhabdomys pumilio | reverse complement strand
AGAGAGAGAGAGAGAGAGAGAGAGAGAGAGAGAGAGAGAGAGAGAGAGAACATTTATTATTGTAATTCACTTCCATGAACATAAAGGCTTAAAAGCCTTATAATCAGCTATCTCCTTGAGAGTCAGGAAAACCATTGTCATAATTCAGTCCGAGTGTGACAGCCTGAGAACAAGTTGCTGCTGGTATGTGGTATGTGACCGAATCTGAGTCCATTAGCCCAAGAACCTGAGGCCAGGAGAACATGGAGTTGTCAGTTCAAGCAGAAATTAACAATCTCTTCTCTTTTGTTCTTGTTGGGCTCTTGGTGAATCGGAAGACACCTACCCATAATGGTAAGGAATTTTTCCTTGAATGCCTACTCACATGGTGAGGGTCCTTTCCTCAGATGCCTACTCACATGGTTAGGGTTCTTTCCTTAGTCTGTGGATCTGAGTGCTAATCTCCTCCAAAGATACCTCTCACAGATTTATCCCAAGAGAAGGTGTTATTAGCATTCTAGTCATCCCTAAATATGTCAACCCAAAACTAAACTCTCTAGGGTTTCATTGCTGATTTGAGAGACCAGATACCATAAAAACAAAACAAAACAAAACAAAAAAACCCCATTAAATTGGTATCAGTAGTGAGAAGTCTTGGGACATGTCCCTTGCTCTTTTAATAGCAGTGTGATGGTGAGCTCAATCATAATTTGAGCTACAATATTTTTAACTAAGGACTTGTACCTCATGGACTTATATTGTGTATAAACAGAAAACAGTAGAATGTAAAGCATCTAGGAAACCATGCCTGCATACTTTAGGCATTCCAAGTATTGATTATATTATTTCAGTTACTACTTAATCTTAGTCATCATTGCCCACATCCCTGTGGCTGGGGGCCTGGCTCAAAGATGATCTCCTCTAGCTCCTGTTTCTATGCTCTGGTTGAACCCAGAACCACAGTGGCTGACCTTGCATTTTCTATCCTCTTGAGTGCTATAGTCCCACTACGTTGACCCTTAGTGCCATCTCCCTCTACTCTAATTGAGGGAAGGGACTCTGCCTCTGCTCTACTGGAAGAAGCATATCTTCACATTTGTCCTGCCAAAGCTTTGAGAACAGTATTGTATGCAGAGCCTGCTTGCTCCTGAAGCTGGGAGAGCTGGGCTAGGAGTCCAGGGCTACTGTACTCTCTCCAGAAGATCATCGCAAGCAGGGGCTTTTAAGAATCTCAAATACTGTCTATGGCAAACATGGAGAGCTCCTTCAAAACAAGCCAGAGCTTCATATGTTTCCCCACTGCTCACTGCCCTGTCCCCCAAACCCACCCACAGGCCTAATGCAGATGGCACACAAAGCTCTTGAACATGGCACAGTACTACTACCAGGCATACTATGCCAGAATACCTGAGTCAGGTCAGGAGTCATAGAGGGGGATGTAGTGTGAGAAGCGAAGATTCAGGAGGAACAAACGACATGAAAAACCAAGGAGAAAGATAGGTCAGCTCTGAAGTGGCTCTAATCCCCAAGTACCCAGTCTGGAACACGAAAAGACTCAACCATGTACCCTGTCTCTGACACTCTTTTCAGAGACTCCCACACATCTTTTTACCTGGAATTTTTTTTTCTGAGTCTCAGTGCCTCTCACACACCTTGACTCTGTTATTGTGCACATGAGCCATAGGCCCTTCTTGTTTTCATGACCCATTGCCTTTCACCCCCAGGTAAATAATCAGTGGATCTCACCTTGTACCCCAAATACCTCAGGCCTACAACTTTGATTGGAACTGATAACACCTCTGATTCAGACCCCAGGACTGAGGTGTTTTCCTTAGCTCCCTGAAAGTGTTGGGGGCCATCAGGAGAGGTAGAAAGTCAACTGGAGAAGGAAGTAGGCTACTTAACTCAAGTGTCGCCTGCAGTCTCTGTGAATCTCTTGCCAGTTTATGATTAGAGCTGACCATGATTTATAGTTGAATGTTAAACTGCTGAATCTCACAACTTTTACTATTAGAGTCTTAATTTTGCAGTAGCCTTAACTTCACAGAAAAAAAAAAAGAGGAAGATATTAAGAGCTCCCACTTACTCCCACCCCTAAACATAACCTCACTAACACCACTAGGATGGTTCATTTCTTACAATCAATATACCTGGGTGCTAAGTACATCAGACCCCTCCAAAGCGTATGATGTAGTATAGAATTCATACTGAGTATCATATGTTCTGTATATCGCAACAAATGTAAAACATCCATCATTACATATCATGTAGATTGTTTCCACTGCCCTAAAAAATGCTGTGTGATTTGTCTGATTCCCGCTCACTACTGGCAACGATTTAATTATTAAACATCTCCATAGTTTTCGTCTTTTCTACATTATCATATCTGGTATATTATAAATAGCTTTTCATATAAATACCTTTTACACAGAAAGATGCATTTAAATTTCATACGTGCCTTTTTGTGTCTTGGTAGTTCTTTTTCTTTAGTGCTAAATAATATTTTACTTTCCGGATGTACCACAGTTTGCCTATCCATTCACTCACTGAAGGACCTATTGATTATTTATAAATGTTAGTAATTATGAGTAAATTTTCTATAAACATCCATGTATAGATTTTTAAGGCCCTCCTCCATTTAGTTTATTTCTTTTTTCATTGGATATTTTATTTACATTTCAGATGTTATCCCCCTTCCCCATTTCCCCCTACCCAGGAACCCCCTATTCCATCCCCCCACCTACTTCTATGAGGATGTGCCCCCATCCACTCACACATTCCCACCTCTTCACCCTCGAATTCCCCCACATTGGGGTATCCAGCCTTCATAGGACAAAGGACCTCCTCTCCCACCCATGACCAACAAGGTCATTTTTCCCTACATATACAGCTGAAGCGATAGGTCCCTCCCTATGTGCTCCCAGGCTGGTGGTTTAGACCCTGGGAGCTCTGGTTGCTTGTTATTATTGCTCTCCTCATGGGGCCACAAACTCTTTCAGCTCCTTCAGTCTTCTCTCTAACTCCTCCATTGGGAACTTCTTGATCAGTTCAATGGTTAGCTGTGAGCATCCACCTCTGTATATGTCAGTGTCTGGCAGACCTCTAAGGAGACAACTACATCAGGCTCCTGTCAGCATGCACTTCCTGACATCCACATCAGTGTCTACCTTTGGTGACTGCACATGGGATGAATACCCCAGTGGAACAGTCTCCAGACGACCCCTCCTTTAGTTTCTGTCCCACACTTTGTCTCCATATTTGCTCCCATGAGTATTTTGTTACTCCAAGAAGGACCAAAGCACCCACACTTTGGTCTTCCTTCTTCATGAGCTTCATGTGGTCTGTGAGTTGTATCTTGGGTATTGCGAGCTTTTGGGCTAATATCCAATTATCAGTGAGTGCATACCATGTGTGCTTTTTTGTGATTGGTTATCTCACTTGGGATGATATTTTCTAGTTCCATCCATTTGCCTAAGAATTTCATGAATTCATTGTTTTTAATAGCTGAGTAATACTCTATTGTGTAAATGTACCACATTTTCTGTATCCATTCCTCTGTTGAAGGACATCTGGGTTCTTTCTAGCTTCTGACTTTTATAAATAAGGCTGCTATGAACATAGTGGAGCATATGTCCTTATTATATGTTGGAGCATCTTCTGGGTATATGCCCAGTAGTGGTATAGCTGGGTCATCAGGTAAAGCTATGTCAAATTTTCTGAGGAACTTCTAGACTGACTTCCAGAGTGGTTGTACGAACTTGCAATCCAACCAACAATGGAGGAGTATTCCTCTTTCTTCACATCCTCACCAACATCTGCTATCACCTGAATTTTTGATCTTAGCCATTTCTGATCGGTGTGAGGTGGAATCTCAGGGTTGTTTTGATTTGCATTTCCCTGATGACTAAGGATGTTGAACATTTCTTTAGGTGCATTTCAGCCATTCGAGTTTCCTCAGTTGAGAATTCCTTACCTCTGTACCCCATTTTTAATAGGGTTATATGGTTGTTTGGAGTCTAACTTCTTGAGTTCTTTATATATATATGTATTGGGTATTAGCCCTCTATCGGATGTAGGATTGGTAATGATCTTTTCCCAATCTGTTGGTTGCCCTTTTGTCCTATTGACAGTGTCCTTTGCCTTACAGAAGCTTTGCAATTTTATGAGGTCTCATTTGTCAATTCTTGATCTTAGAGCATAGCCATTGGTGTTCTGTTCAGGAACTTTTCCCCTGTGTCCATGTATTCGAGGGTCTTCCCCACCTTCTCTTCTATTAGTTTCAGTGTATCTGGTTTTATGTGAAGGTCCAAGTGGATGCACTTGGAGTTGAGCTTTGTACAAGGAGATACAAATGGATTGATTTGCATTCTTCTACATGCTGACCTCCAGTTGAACCAGCACCATTTGTTGAAAATGCTGTTCTTTTACCATTGGATGGTTTTTAGCTCCTTTGTCAAAGATCAAGTGACCATAGGTGTGTGGGTTCATTTCTGGGTCTTTAATTCTATTCCACTGATCTTCCTGCCTGTCTCTGTACCAATACTATGCAGTTTTTATCACTATTTCTCTGTAGTACAGCTTGAGGTCAGGAATGGTGATTCCCCCAGAAGATCTTTTGCTGATGAGAATAGTTCTCGATATCCTGGTTTTTCGTTATTTTTGTTGTTGTTGTTGTTGTTGTTATTCCAAATGAGTTTGAGAATTTCTCTTTCTAACTCTGTGAAGAATTGAGTTGAGATTTTAGTGGGGATTGCATTGAATCTGTAAATTGTTTTTTGGCAAAATGGCCATATTTACTATATTAATGCTGCCAATCCATTAGCATGAGAGATCTTTCCATCTTCTGAGATCTCTTTCTTCAGAGACTTGAAGTACTTGTCATACAGATCTTTCACTTGCTTGGTTAGATTCATATCAAGGTATTTTATGTTATTTGTAACTATTGTGAAGGGTGTCATTTCCCTAATTTATTTCTCAGTCTGTTTATCCTTTGAGTAGAGGAAGGCTACTGATTTGTTTGAGTTGATTTTATACCCAGCCACTTTGCTGAAGTTGTTTATCAGGTTTAGGAGTTCTCTGGTGGAAGTTTTGGGTCACTTAAGTATACTATCATATCATCTGCAAATAGTGATATGTTGACATCTTCCTTTCCTATTTGTATTCCTTTGACTTCTTTTTGTGGTCTAATTGCTCTGGCTAGGACTTCAGTACTATATTGAATAGGTAGGATAAGAGTGGGCAGCCTCGTCTAGTCCCTGATCTTAGTGGGATTGCTTCAAGTTTCTCTCATTTAGTTTGATGTTGGCTGCTGGCATGCTTTATATTGCTTTTATTATGTTTAGATATGGGCCTTGAATTCCTGATCTTTCCAAGAATTTTAACATGAAGAAATGTTGAATTTTGTCAAATACTTTCTCAGCATCCAGTGAGTTGATCATGCAGTTTTTTTTCCTTTGAGTTTGTTTATATAGTGGATTACATTGATGGATTTCTGTATATTGAACCACCTCTGCATTCCTGGGATAAAGCCTACTTGATCATGGTGGATTATTGTTTTGATGTGTTCGTGGATTCCGTTTGCAAGAATTTTATTGAATATTTTTGCATCGATATGCATAAGGAAGATTGGTTTGAAGTTTTCTTTGTTGTGTCTTTGTGTGGTTTAGGTATGAGCATAATTATGGCTTCATAGAACAAATTGAGTAGTGTTCCTTCTGTTTCTATTTTGTGGAATAATCTAAATAGAATTGGTAGTAGGTCTTCCTTGAAAGTCTGATAGAATTCTGCACTAAAACCATCTGGTCCTGGGCTTTTTTTTTTGGTGGGGAGACTTTTAATGACTGTTGCTATTTCTTTAGGGGTTATGGGACTGTTTAGGTGATTTATCTGCTCCTGATTTAAATTGGGTACCTGGTATCTGATTAGAAAATTGTCTATTTCTTCCAGATTTTCCAGTTTTGTTGAGTATAGGCTTTTGTAGTAGGATCTGATGAATTTCTTTTTTAATTTCCTCAGTTTCTGTTGTTATATCTCCCTTTTCAGTTCTGAGTTTATTAATTTGGATACTGTCTCTGTGCCCTCTGGTTAGTCTGGCTAGGACTTTATCTATCTTGTTGATTTTCTCAAAGAACCAGCTCCTGGTTTTGTTGATATTTTGTATAGTTCTTTTTGTTTCTGCTTGATTGATTTCAGGCCTGAGTTTTATTATTTCTTCCCGTCTACTCCTCTTGGGTGTATTTACTTCTTTTTGTTTTAGAGCTTTCAGGTATGCTATCAAGTTGCTAGTGTATGCTCTCTCCAGTTTCTCTTTGCAGGCACTTAGAGCTATGAGTTTTCCTCTTAGCACTGCTTTCATTGTGTTTCATAAGTTTTGGTATGATGAGCTTTCATTTTCATTAAATTCTAAAAACTCTTTAATTTCTTTCCTTATTTCTTCCTTGACCAAGTCATCATTGAGTAGAGCACTGTTTAGATGCCACGTGTATGTGGGCTTTCCATTGTTTTTGTTATTATTGAAGAACAGCCCTAGTCCGTGATGATCTGATAGGATGCAAGGAATTGTTTCAATCTTCTTGTCTCTGTTGAGTCCTCTTTTGTGACCAATTATATGGTCTTTTTTTGGAGAAGGTACCATAAGTTACCGAGAAAAAGGTATAGTCTTTTGTTTTAGGATAAAATGTTCTATAGATACCTGTTAAATCCATTTGGTTCATAACTTCTGACAGTTTCACTGTGTCTTTGTTTAGTTTCTGTTTCCACGATCTGTCCATTGGGATGTTGAAGTCCCCCGCTATTGTTGTGTGAGATGTAATGTGTGCTTTGAGCTTTAGTAAAGTCTCTTTTATGAATGTGAAAGCCCTTGCATTGGAACACAGATGTTCAGAATTGAGAGTTCATCTCGGTTGATTTTTCTTTGACACATATGAAGTGTCCTTTCTTATCTTTTTTTAATAACTTTTGGTTGAAAGTCGATTTTGTTCAATATTAGAATGGCTACTCCAGCTTATTTCTTGGGACCATTTGCTTTGAAAATTGTTTTCCAACTTTTTTCCCTGAGGTAGTGTATGTCTTTGTCACTGAGGTGGGTTTCCTGTATGTTGCAAAATTCTGGGTCCTGTTTACGTATCCAGTCTGTTAGTCTATGTTTTTTTATTGGGGAATTGAGTCCATTGATGTTAAGAAATATTAAGGAACAGTGATTGTTGCTTCCTGTTATTTTTGTTATTAGAGGTGGAATTATGTTTGTGTAGCTATCTTCTTTTGAGTTTGTTGGAAGATTACTTTCTTGCTTTTTCTCAGTTGTAGTTTCCCCCCTTGTGTTGGAGTTTTCCATCTATTATCTTTTGTAAGGCTGGATTTGTGGGAAGATATTGTGTAAATTTGGTTTTGTCACGGAATATCTTGGTTTCTTCATCTATAGTGATTGAGAGTTTTGCTGGGTATAGTAGTCTGGGCTGGCATTTGTGTTCTCTTAGGATCTGTATGATATTAGTCCAGGATCTTCTGGCTTTTATAGTCTCTGGTGAGAAGTTTGGTGTAATTCTTATAGGTCTGCCTTTATATGTTACTTTACCTTTTTCCCTTATTGCTTTTAGTATTTTTTCTTTGTTTTGTGCATTTGATGTTTTGATTATTATGTGACAGGAGGAATTTCTTTTTTGTCTAGTCTATTTGAGATTCTGTAGGCTTCTTTTATATTCATGGACATCTCTTTCTTTAGGTTAGGGAAGTTTTCCTCTATAATTTTGTTGAAGATGTTTACAAGTCCTTTAAGTTGGGAATCTTCATTCTCATCTATACCTATTATCCTTAGGTTTGGTCTTCTCATTGTGTCCTGGATTTCCTGGATGTTTGGGGTTAGGAGCTTTTTGAATTTTGCATTTTCTTTGACAGTTGGGTCAATATTTTCCATTCTATTTTCTGCATATGAGATTCTCTCTTCTATCTCTTGTATTCTGTGTTGATGCTTGCGTCTATGATTCCTGATCTCTTTCCTAGGTTTTTTATCTCCAGGGTAGTCTCCCTCTGAGATTTCTTTATTGTTTCTTCTTTCATTTTTAATCCTTGATAGTTTTGTTTAATTCCTTCACCTGTTTGGTTGTGTTTCCTTGCAATTCTTTAAGGGATTTTTGTGCTTCCTCTTTAAGGGCTTCTACCTGTTTACCTGTGTTCTCCTGTATTTCTTTAAGTGAGTTATTTATGTCCTCTTAAAGTCCTCTATCATCATCATGAGAAGTGATTTTAATTCTGAATCCTGCTTTTACGGTATGATGGGCTGTTCAGGACTTGCTATGGTGGGAGAACTAGGTTCTGATGATGCCAGGTAACATTGGTTTCTGTTGCTTATGTTCTTGCAATTGCCTTCTGCCATCTGGTTAACTCTACTTGTACTCATTGTCTCTGACTAGAGACTGTCTTTCCATTTATCTTGCTTGTGTCAGAACTCTTCAGAGTCAGGATGTCCCTGTGATCCTGTGATCCTGAGCTCCTGGGTAGAAAAACTCCTGGTTCTTCCACTGCTCTGAGTGCAGTGGTTCCTCTTGGATGGCTCAGGATATGGTGTCTTCAAGGGAGCAGACCAGCTACTTGTCTGCCCCAGCCAAAAGGACCAAGTGAGGCTAGTTTATTTCTAAATAGACATTTGTTCTCTTCCTAGGAAATTATTTCATTATTAATTCCAAACCTGACAGACTCCGATTCAACATTTTTGTGGCAGTTTTATTGTTATTATTTCTTTCTTGTCTATTTTTGTTTCTTTCTTTACTTAATAGCTAGGTTGTCTAAAGAAAAGCAATAAAAAAAAATACTGAAACTCTGAACCTGAATTAACAATAAAGATTCTGCACTTACTGGCCTCCATGTCTATAGAACTTGGCATATGAAGTATTGCAAAGTATTGCTTTGACTAAAGCCAAGGGCACACATGACATGACTGCTTCATATCTTGTCTCTCCTTTCCAAGGGGATATGAGAAAACTTTTGATCCTTACAGATGTATTTTGGTAAAAAATTTTAATATAATAGTTAAAAAGGGAGAGCAATAAACCTCCATAAACTTTCCTCATGGGTGGTTGGAAATTCTGCCAGATGCATATTCATTTATTTAGATGTCAAGTCTTTACACCAGGAGAAAATAGCTTGCTCTGCCACCCGTGGCTCATCAATCGAGGGCATGTTAAACTTAGTGTCCAAAGTGAAAACTAGGAGATTTTGGGAAATTAAAAGGCACTGGTAATAATCACTTCTAGGTGATAGATGTAAATCAAAGCTTTCTAGATAAACTGAAGTGTGATGTCACACAAGAACTCAAGGAAGAGCTTTTGACAGGAGGGCAGTCAGATGTAACATGAACTTTGCACTCTATCATCGAAAGCCTGAGCTGCTATGTGCCTGAATTTAAAGCTCCCTGTCAAACTGTATGCTTTTTCAGGTGCTGTTTAAGATTAGATGGGTGCGTGGAAGCCCATAAACCTGCTAAGATAACAAGAGGTATCTAGTACAGTTAACAAAGAAAACCTTACAGAATCATATCACTAGTGTTTAGTTAAATTGACTGGATAACTGAAGCACAGTACATAGGAGAGACAGTTTGCCCAAGGCCACAGTCAGTGAGAGGGCTATATGAACCATATAGGAAGACTAGCTTCCCTGACTCTGATCTTCTACACTCTCTTGTGTCTTGTTGAACATGAGTTATGCAATGTGAGTTCACCTTTTGGCAAGATAAATAGATAGATGTTCAGCCAATGTATTTTTCTGCATATCCCCATGGGACCGAGAGGCCAGATGTGATAGGCAGTACCTTGTTAAGAGTATGTGACAGTAAGAGATCTGGAAACATGTGTCAGTGACATCCTCGAGATCAGGATGTGGAGGAGTTTGGTTCTAAATTTACATGTTGGATCAAATTAGTATCATCTCTTCTCACTGCTGTGTAGAGAAAACAATTCTAAAACTGAGAGGTTGGCCATAGAGGGTCTCTACACTGTAAGGTCAGCATCTTTGCAAGTAGATGAGGATATGGAGAAATAACATTTCTTTTGCTGCAATCTGAGCTCCATGACCAGTTCCTTCCCCTTCACTGCAGTTCTGCAGTCAACTTCTGGAGGTGCCTCTGAGATCCTAGAAGCCCAAGAAGCCCAAGCCACACTATCTCCCAAAAGAGTGGGCTGCTGTCTCCTTAAAATGCCCAGAGCAAAACTGGGCATCTTGGGCTGTGTGAGTGCAGATCGGAATTTCATACACCCACACCTCAACCAGCCAGAGAGACTGGCCACCCATGCTTGGGTCTGTTCTGGCCACATCAATCAGTAGCCTGGGTGGCCTCATTGTCACTGCAGACAGAGCTGTCCACCAGGGTTAGGAGGACTAGCCACTGTGGCTCTGGCCCAGTTCCTTGTTTCTGTGGGTTCTAGCACAAGGCATTCATTGCAGTTCTGGCTACATGATTGACTGGAGCTCACTGTGGAAGGGAATTTAAGTCTCCATAACCTCTGACTTGGAAAAGGCTGTGAGTAGCAAACCTCAGAGAGATACCATCATGCATTTTGATAGAGTTGTTTAGTCAGCAAATGTTTCTTTAATACTCTGTGTACTTGGTATAACATCAGATGTTAGAGACTTAAAAGTTTACCAGACATAATCTTAAAAACAAAACAAAATATAATAGAACAGGAGCAATCATTTTAAAAGTGCTTTTCTATCTTCCTCTCCTCCCTCTCCAACAAGGCCTTATGTATGTCAAGTTCGCCTCTAACTTGCAATATAGCTGAGAACGATCTTGAACTATTCTTCATCTTGCCTCTATTCTCAGTTTTTAAGATTACAGACCTGAATCACTATCACTATATCCATTTATTTCCTCTGTTTAGTGTGTGTGTGTGTGTGTATGTGTGTGTGTGTGTTGAACAATAATTCCATGTAGCCTATGTGTGTGTATGCTGAACATGGATCTCACATTAGCCCATAGCTTTGAACTTGCTATGTAACCAAAAATGACGTTGAATTCCTGATCCTCCTGTCTTTACCTCCCAAGTGTTGTGATTACTGGCATAAACACTGTCCATAATTGTATACAGTCTCAGTGATAAACACAGGAGATTATAGAAAAGTCTAGGGCCCAGAGGGAAAATACTGAACACTTCTTATGCTCCAGAAGAAGAGCATGTGAAAGTCATAGATGATTCTTTATGGAAAGTGACTTGAAGGTAAGATTGATGGCAGAAAAAGGAAGATGAGTAAGGGAGATAAGGAAATATGTGGGATGATCCATACTATAGTTTGGTAATGTAGTACATGAAGGAAGCAAGAACAGGCCATATGGTTGGAGAGCTGGGCAAAGAATACTCGCATAGTACTGTCCACCAAGTTAGTTGGTGTGGCTTTGACCTTCAAGAGAAGAAATGTCATTGTCCTAGGTGGGTAGGTAGGTATAGCACAGAGGGCAGTGTGACAGAAGCCCAGAAGCAAAGAGATTGTGGGAGTCTTAGCCATAAGCCATTGAGAGGCACTGAGTCTCCAAACAAATACAGAGACCCAGAAGGAGAAAGTGCCATTGTGGTTTATGCTGTGGGATTATGACAGAGCAGTCTGCATGGCTTAGTCCTCCTTCTAGCAGCTGTATTTCCAGTTCAGCAGTGATGAAGATCTAAGAGGACGTGGAAAAGCCTGTAAAGCTGAGTTTTGGGTAAGTCCAACATACTAGCTCTAGGGCATGTGCCTGGGAAGGCTCTGCCTCCTCATCAGGACAGTATTACCCATGCCTTTGGTCTGCACATTTCCTTGATATGTTAGAAGGATTGGTTATGAAAAGAACAACTGAGAAAAGTACCATAGAAGAGAATACAGGTGACAAAGATTGGTTTAATATCTTGTTCAAAAATCAGTGCAATAAACATGGTTGGGGGAAATGCATAGGAAGGATACACTCTAGGTCAATGCCTTTGCTTATGGAATGCAATCAAACTTTTGGGAGCTGCATCCAAATCCTATTCTCAAGCATGTATACACACCTAAACCACATCAGCTCTGACAACTAGACAATGCAAAGCTCTCTGATTTGCATGATTTTTTGGTGTATTGAAATGCCAGGTAGTGTTCCAAAGTATAATTGAAATTCAGCAAGGGATTCAATTAAGATGTTCTGAATTTCTCTTCAATTATGAATGGCTATTCAGCCAGGTCACAGAACTTGGCAAGTTCCTTAACTTGCTCCTGGCTCAGTCTTTTTTATTTATTTATTTTTTTTTTTTTGTGGTATGGGATATGGTCTGTTTTTAACTCCTCCAATGTCATTGATCTTGGGAGCATCCTATAACCATGGATTTGTATTTCTCTATTCATTTATGCTCTCTTATCTATACCTACAATGAGAACAGTTCTCTCTACAATATCCTTTTGTACCTTGAAAAAGTAAAGCATGACTTATATGGACCAGTTGCCGCCATGTGTCAGCACAGATGACAACAGAGCTTCCCATTTACCTGAGTATAGCTTAGATCAAATGAGTCAACTGGGCAGGTTGTTGCTATTACATCAATGTCACCCTTGGCAATATTCCATTCAGTTGGGGCTTTGTATAGAGAAGATCTTGTTTATGCCCATAAATGAGAGACAAGTAAAGAGGCAGATTTGCACAACAGCCCCTCCAGCACATGAGTACAGACTAACTTCATTAGGCAAGTTCTGTCTGCTCACACATGTCTGCACAGCTATTTTGGTAAGCAAATCTCTTTGTAAAAATTAACTGCAAATAATGTCATCAAACAATTGTTGGACACTATTTAATTACTAAGTTTTAAACCATTCCTATCATGCAGAATTTTTGGTTGGTCTATTAGATAATTACCATGCTCTGCAGTGTATTAATTATTCTTTTGACAATACTTTGAGTTTTTATGTAAATAAATAGATCTAGCCTTGCTCCAGGGTTCAGAGATTTGCAGGACCCTGAGAATGTCCTGCTTTTCTGTCAAAACTTTGGGGGCCCTAAATACTAACCAGCTTAGAAGATCCCTTGACTACCCATCCTAGTAGGATCTGCCTGCCAACCCAGCTGAATCTGACTGGAACACAGCCTGCAGAATATGGTACACCCATTACACAACTTTCAGAGTGGGGGACTATTTAGGCACAGCGAACAGTATAGGATACTCTGACTTCCAGTGTCTGGCCCACTGCTCCCCCACACCATTCTGAAAAGTCCTGCTGCCAACAGAATTATCCAGCCAACACCAGAGAAAACAAGATGTCTAAAAGACTGAATGAAAATACAACCAACAAGACCCAGTGCAATGTGGCACCTCCACTGCCCAGCTATCCTGCTCCATCCAATGCTGGATATACTAATGAAACTGAAGCACAAGAAGAAGCTCTAAGTCCAATCTTATAAACATGATAGAATCCTTTAAAGAAAGCATGAATAAATCAGTTAAGGAAATACAGAAAAATACATCCAAATGGGTGAAGGATATGAGTAAAACTATTCCAGACTGAAAGGAGAAATTAAGGTGATAAAAAAAAAAAAACTGAGGCATTCCTGGATAGAGAAAGGAATTACAGATATAAGCATTACCAAAAAACCACTGGAGTAAAAGAGAGAATTTCAGGTTTAGAAGATATGATAGAAGGAATTAATATATCAGTCAAAGAAAATGAAAATTTTAAAATGTTCATGACACAAAACATCCAGGAAACTTGGGACACTATGAAAAAACAAACCTAAAAATAATGGCAATAGGAGGAGGAGGACAAGGAGAAGGGGAGGAAGGAGAAGAAGGAAAAGGAGAAGGAGGAGGAAGAGCAGGAAGAGTAAGAGGAGAAGGAAATGGAAGGAAAGGAAAGAAGGAAGGAAGAGGAGGAGGAAAAGAAGATTCCCAACTCAAAGGCCCAGAAAACATCTTTGACAAAATAATAGAAGAAAATTTTCCTAACCTGAAGAAAGAGATGCTTATAAAGGCAGAAGAAGCTTCTTTCTAAAAATCAAACAGATTGTGCCAGAAAAAAACAATTCTCCTATTACATAATAATCAAACACTAAATATACAAAACAAAGAAAAATTTAAAAGCAGCAAGGGAAAAAGACCAAGTAACATATAAAGGCAGACCTATCAAAATTATACCTGACTTCTCATTTGAGACTCTAAAAGCTAGAAGAGACTGAGCAGACCCTAAGAGACCACAAAGGTCAACCCAGACTGCTATATCAAAACTTTCAATCACCATAGATGGCGAAACCAAGATATTTCATGAAAAACCAAATTCAAACAATACCTTTTCACTAACCAGCCCTGCAGGGAATACTAAGAGAAAAACTCCAACAGAATGAGGCAAACTACACTCAAGGAAACACAAGAAATAAATAATTTCACATCATTAAAACCAATAGCAAAGAAACGACCACATGCACCCACACAGACACACACACACACACAGACACACAGAGAGAGAGAGAGAGAGAGAGAGAGAGAGAGAGAGAGAGAGAGAGAGACAAAGAGACAGAGAGAAAGACAGAGAGAGACAGAGAGAGACACACACAGAGAGAGAGAGAGAGAGAGAGACAGAGAGAGCCAACAACTAACAACATCAAAATAACAGGAAGTAACAATCATTGATCATGAATTTCTTTCAACATTAATGGTCTCAATTTCCCAGTAAAACAACACAGACTAACAAAATGGATGAGTAAACAGAGTCAGGTATTCTGCCATATACAAGAAATACATCTCAACAACAAAAATAGTCATTATCTCAGTATAAAGGGCTAGAAAAAAGTTTTCCAAGCAATTGGACCTGAGAAACAAGCTGGAGTATCCATTCTAAATCTAATAAAATAGACTTTCAACCAAACGTAATCAAAAGAGACAGGGAAGGACACTTCTACTCATCAAAGAAAAAAAAATCCACAAAGATGACATCCCAATTCTGAACATCTATGCCCCAAATGCAAGGGCACCCACATTTGAAAAAAAAAATTACTAAAGCTTAAATCACACATCAAACCACACAAAATAATAATGGGAGATCTCAACATTCTACTCTCACCAATGGACTGCTCATCAAGACAGAAACTAAACAGAGAAATAATGAAACTAAAAAAGATTATGATTCAAATGGACCTAACAGATATCTATCGAACATCTTACCCAAATACAAAAGAATATACCTTCTTCTCAGCACCCCACAGAACCTTTTCCAAAATTGACCATATAATTAGTCACAAAGCAAATCTCAACAGATACAAGAAGATTGGAATAACCTCATGCATCTTATTAGATAACCCTGAATTAAAGCTGGACTTCAACAACAATAGAAACAACAGAAAGTCTACAAACTCATGGAAACAGAACAACTCTCTTGTCGATGGTCAATGGGTCAGGAAAGAAATAAAGAAGTTGAAGACTTTCTAAAATTCAATGAAAATGAGAGGGCAACATATCCAAACTTATGGGACACTACGAAATCAGTGCTAAGAGGAAAGTTCATAGCACCAAATGGCCTCATAAAGAAGTTGGAACATTCTCATATTAACTAATTAAAAGTACATCTGAAGGATCTAGGGGAAAAAAAGAAACAAACACTTCCAGGAGGAGAATAAGGCAAGAAATAATCAAACTCAGGACTCAAATCAATTAATTAGAAACAAAAAGCACAATAAAAGTTCAAAAAAGCCAAGAGCTGGTTCTTTGAGAAAATCAACATGATATGATAGAAAAACTCTCATCCAAGCTAACCAAAAGACAGAGAGACAACATCCAAATTAACAAACTCAGAAATGAAAAGGGAGACATAAACATGGACACTCAAGAAATTCAAAGAATCATTAGGTCTTACTTCAAAAGTCTGTACTCCACAAAATTGGAAAATCTAAATGTAATGGATGATTTTCTAGACAGATACCAATCACCAAAGCTAAATCAAGATCAGGTAAACTATCTAAATAGTCCTATAGCTCCTAAGGAAATCATTAAAAGTCTCCCAACCACAAAAAGTCCTAGGCCAGATGGTTTTAGTGCAGAATTCTACCAGACTTTTAAAGGAGAACTAATGCCAATACTCCTCAGACTATTCCACAAAATCAAAACAGAAGGAACACTGCAAACTCATTCTATAAAACCTCAGTCACCTGGTACCAAAACCACACAAAGTCTTAACAAAGAAAGATAATTTTAGACCAATTTCCCTTATGAATATTGATGTGCAAATACTCAATAAAATACTCACAAGCTGAATCCAAGAACGCATCAAAGACATCATCCACCACGATCAAGTAGGCTTCATCCCATGGTTGTAAGAGTAGCTCTGTATATGAAAATCTATCAACATAATCCACCATATAAACAAACTGAAAGAAAAAAACCACATGATAATCTCACTAGATGCTGAAAAAGCATTTGACAAAATCCAAATAGCAGGGATACAAGGGACATACCTAAATACAGTAAAGGCAATATACAGCAAGCCAATAGCCAACATCAAATTAAATGAAGAGAAACTTAAATTATTTCCATTAAAATTCAGGACAAGACAAGGGTGTTTACTCTCCTTACATCTCTTCAATATAGTACTTGAAGTTCTAGCTAGAGCAATAAGACGACTAAAGGAGACCAAGGGGATACAAATTGGAAAGGAAGAAGTCAAAGTATCACTATTTGCAGGTGATACTTTACATAAGTGACCCCAAAAATTCTACCAGAGAGCTCCCACAATTTATAAACACCTTCAGCAAAGTACCTGGATACAAAATTAACTCAAAGGAACCAATAGCCCTCCTCCACACAAGTAATAAACCAGCTGAGAAAGAAGTTAGAAAAACAGTACCCTTCTTCACAATGGCTACAAATAACTGGTGTAACTCTAACTGAACAAGTGAAGACCTGTATGGCAAGAACTTCAAGTCTCTGAAGAAATTGAGGAAGTTATCAGAAGGTTAAATGCGCCCTGGCTCATGGATTGGTAGAATTAACAGTGAAAATGGTCATCTTACGAAAAGCAATCAACAGATTCGGTGCATTATCCATCAAACTTCCAACACAATTCTTCACAGATCTTGAAAGACAATTCTCAACTTCATATGGAAAACAAAAAATCCACAATAGCTAAAATGATCCTGAAAACAAAAGAACTTCTAGAGGTACAACTATTCCTGACTTCAAGCTGTGCTACAGAGAACCAGTGATACAAACTGAATGGTTCTGATATAGAAGTAGACAGATGGATAAATGGAATAGATTCGATGACCCAGAAATAGCCCACACATCTACGGACATTTGATTTTTGACAAGGAAGCTAAAACCGTTCAATGGTAAAAGGAGAGCATCTTCAACAAATAGTGTGGGTCTAACTGGATATCTGTATGTAGAAGAATGCAAATCAGTCCATATTAATCACTCTGCACAAAACTCAAGCCCAAATGGATCAAAGACCTCAATATAAAACCAGACACACTTAATCTAATAGAACAGAAAGTAGGGAATAGTCTTGAACTCATCGATACCAGAAACAACATCCTGAATAGAACACCAATGGCTCAGGCACTAAGGTCAAGAATTAATAAATGGGACCTCATTAAACTAAAAAGCTTTGATAAGTCAAAGGACACTGTCATAAGGACAAAACTACTGCCTACAGATTGGGAAAACATCTTCACTAACTCTATATCTAAGATCCAAAATATATAAAGAACCCAAGAAATTAGACACTGACAATCCAAATGACCCAATTTAAAAATGAGGTACAGAGCTAAACAGAAAATTTGCCATAGAGGAATTTCAAATGGCCAAGAAGCATTTAAAGGAATGTTTGATGTCCTGAGTCATCAGGGAAATGAAAACAAAAACAACTCTGAGATTCCACCATACACCATCAGAATGGTTAAGATTAAAAACTCAAAGGACAGCATATGCTGACAAACTTGTACAACCACTCTGGAAATCAATTTTGCAATTTCTCAGAAGATTGGGAATAGTTCTACATGGAGACCCAGCTATACCACTCCTGGGCATATACCCAATGATGTTCCACTATTCCACAAGGACACTTGTTCAACTATGTTCATAGCAGTTTTGTTCATAATAGCCAGTAATTGGAAACAACCTAGATGTCTCTCAACCAAAGAATGGATAGAGAAAATGTGGTATATCTACACAATGGAATACCATTCAGCCATTAAAAACAAGGACATCATGAATTTTGCAGGCAAATAGATGGAACTAGAAAAAAATCATCCTGAGTGAAATAACCCAGACCCAAAAGGACATGCATGACATATACTCACTTATAAGTGGATATTAGCCATTAAGTACAGGGTAACCGTGGTATAATCAATAGACCCAAAGAAGCCAAATAACAAGGAGAGCACAAGGGGCATGATTGAATCTTTCTCAAAGGGGAAACAAAATTGATATTGGAAGTCGATGCAAGGAGGGAACTGGATGGAAGAGGGGACGGGGAGGGGAGCAGGGCAGGGGAGATTTAGTATATAGGGAGAGCAGGGAAAAGAAAGGGGAATTGGATGAGTGTGGAGGCAATCTCTAAGATGTGCCAAAGACCTGGGACGGGGAGAGGCCCAGAGGATCTAAAGAGGTTATTCTAGCTAAGATTCCCAGTAGTAGAGGATATGGATCCTTAAGTTTCCACTTTATGTAGCCAGGCAGGACTCCCAGTGGAAGGACATGGGCAGCAACCCACCCTGAAAGACTTCAACCCAAAATGTGTCTTGCCTACAAGATGTGCAGTGACAAAGATAGAGCAGAGTCTGAGGGAATGGTCAACCATTGACTGTCCCAAATTGAAACCCATCCCATAGACAAGAACCAATACCTGACACTATTAATGATACTCTGTTATGCTTTCAGACAGAAACCTAGCATAACTGTCCTCTGAGATGCTCTACCCAGCAGCCAATGGAAAGAGATACAGAGACTCACACCTAAACAGTAGATGGAGCTTGAGGAGTCTTATGGAAGAAAGACTGAGGAATCCAAAAAGGACAGGGACTCTACAGGAAGACCAACAGAGTAAACTAACCTGGACCCTTGTGGGCTCCCAGAGATGGAATCACCAACCAAAGAGTGAGCTCAGGCAACACTTAGGTCTCCTGAATATATGTAAGAGAAGAGCAGTTTGATCTTCGTGAGGATCTCCCAAACAACTGGAGCAGGGACTCTCCATGAGCCTGTTGCCTACCTGCCTGCCTGTGGATCCCCAAAATGCATAGCCATTTCTGGCCTCAAGCAAGAGGACTTGCCTAGTCCTGCAGCAACTTCATATGTAGGGTGTGGGGTAGGAGGGTGAGCAGATGGAATGTGGGGGTGGGGTTGACAAGGAGTTTACCCTTCTAGGAGGAATGGGTGGAGGACCTATGTGAGGAGGTATTGGAAGGAGACAAAGAGTTGATATTGGATAGTAAAGTAAATAAATAAATAAATATTTTTTTAAAAAAAATAATCCAAGTAAAAGAATGAACACAGTGGTAATGGATGTTGCTTTCTAAAACTCCAACCAGACTAGAGATTTAGATGTTACAAATAGACTCTTGGGCTGGAAAGAGCTCAGTGGGCAAACCATTTGCTGAACAAGTGTGAGAACATGAGTGTGAGTCTCCAAAATCCAGGGAAAGCTATGGTAGCATCTATAGTAGTCTTCCCAGCTCTCCTATGATGAAAAGGAAGGTGTAGGTATTCCCAGGTAGCCTGAAGCATGCAACAGTGGACAACAAGAGGATTAGATCTCAAACAAGGTTAAAAAGTAAGAAACAACATACTCAAAGTTGACCCCAACTTTCACATATGCATGCCATAACACATGTATACCTGTACACAGAGAGAGAGAGAGAGAGAGAGAGAGAGAGACAGAGACAGAGACAGAGACAGAGACACAGAGATAGACAGAGACAGAGACATAGAGACAGAGACAGAGAGACAGAGACAGAGAGAGAGACAGAGAGAGAGAGATTAAAAAGAGAGATGCACACTCACACTAAGAGAAACAGAGAGATAGAAAACAAGTGCCCCCCAGTGACCCCAGAATATCCTCAGATAGGCACAATTTTCCAAATTTCCTCATGAACATGTCTATACATGTTCCACCCAGACCTTTACTCATACTGGATACTGCATGAAGAATGCCCTCTCCTTTCCAGAGCACCATTCAAATCCCTTATTCCACTCAACTTGCTAAGGACAAGAACTATGACAGAAAGCAAGAGGACAACAGCCATCTGGTATACCCCTGACCAGGATGCCTACACTCTTTTATCTGTCTCAGATCACATCTTCGGAATGCTAAAAGAAATGTAATACAGATGTATGGGAGCAGACCCAGGGTCAGGGCTAGCTGACTATTGAGTCCAGGCTCCTGAATTCTGCCCCCACCCAGCCCATACTTCTGTGTGCTCTATTGTTACTGCACTGAGTGTTGCAAGCAAGCATAAAAAATAGCTTAACAACCCGAGACTCCACTTGACTTGGACTATACTAACATCTCTCTTGTAGCAATGCACTTGGCAACCTAGAACCTTCACCCTCACATACTCTACACACATATTCTCTCAACAATGTGCCCAGCAGTCTTAGGACCCCCAACTCAATTGAGTTGCATGCATACCCAGAACAACGGAAGGAGTCTCTTCATTCATAACATCCATCAAGAACTCATGCACATCCTTTATTTAAATGTATTTCAGAGTATATCCATATATGGAACATAGGGGTTGGTCTTGTCTAAATTGGTTTGGGATGCATTCTCTGTAAGGCAAATTGTGTCTACAAAAAGCACTTTAAGGGGGGAAAATCTGACATCTTATGCCTATCATAATTGGGTGTACATACAGTGGAAATTAGAGGGATCATGGAAAGGAATGTGCACAATAGATAAAAAGTTATATAGCTCAAACATGTCAATCAAACTAGAGTACCACCCAATTATGCTTCTTAGCAACCAGCACCTCTTTCCCCTAGACTCCATAAAAGGAAGTCCCTAACAATAGCTAGGTCTCTCAAGTATTCTTTAATTCTAGTGGCCCCCTGTGTCTCATTTGTATTATTGTTTTGTCCCTGAATGTTCCCTTGTCACTTTGTAATTTGGGTGCATTTTTATTTCTATTCTTTGATTAAAAAAAAAAATCAAGAACCTGGAAATTCTGCTCCAGACAGCAACCCTGGTAACAACTAAAGCCCAGGTGTGTCATCAGTAGACAGAGGAAGAATGAGGTAGGAGAATGGATCAGAGAAAGAAATTCAGATATTTTCTATTTCTCCTTGGACAGAGCCTATCAACAACAACAGCAGCAGCAGCAGCAGTAACAACAACAGCAACAAACCATATGCAGGGTTCTACAAAGTAGAACACAGTCCTTGAAACACAGTCCTTAGCTGCATGCCACCAAAGCTTGGACTTTTGACATCTCCTGTTTTGCCACTGAAATTGTGCTATGAAGTGGAATTGTGTAATTCACTCTTTGCACTCAGTTGGGAGATGCTGATATAGGATTAAGCTGGTATATTCAGAAGTTAGGATTAAGCAAAGATGGAAGTAGTGGCTGCCTATCTCTAAAAGCCACAAGAAAAGACCAGAAAGAACCTTCTCCGGATGTTGGTCCAGCTGTCCCTCAATGGCAGTTCAATTGAAAAAGAACCTCACATGCAGTTGCTATGATAGTTCAAGAGAGTGGCTGACCACCTGTGCATCTGTTTAAAGACACTTTGCATAGTTGTAGAAAGTATGTATGAGGCTAGGAATTGTCTAAACTGTTTTGTTTAGAAGCTGAGCCCTAGTAAACAGAGCCTACTTTAGGTAGTGTTTATATGCTCACCAGAGCTTTTAGGACCACTTCCCTTGACCATCTTTCACTGTCAACTTTAGGTTCTGAAAGCTAGATTCATAGGCCCAGATATTCAGTACTCAGAAGGATGACACAAAAATGTCATGAGTTTGAGGCCAGTCAGGGCTACATAGTGATATCCCTTATCAAAAACAAAACAAAAATAAATAAAACAAACAGCAAAAATTTAAAAAGCAAAACAACAATACTATTAGTGAGATTTGGATAATTATTATTAATAAAATAATTAATCCTTGAAATTTCAAATATCTAAACAGTTTTGAGGGCAGTCTCATAAGTATCTTAAAATAGGACAGCAACGGAGCCCAAAGACCTATACTCATGAGACATCAGGAAATACATCTATTCTCTGAAGGCAAGAGTTTAGTCCACACTGACCATACATAGCATGGTGCAGCATACTACACGTCCCTTGGGTTGACAGAGCATCAGGAAAATTGCAGTGTTTCTCTTTAGGTTTGTAGATATTTTCATGCTTTCTGAATTTTTATTGCCCTGATGTAGATATTCTTATCATTTATATCATAGTATCAGTTCAGAGAGGCCAAATAGAAAAAGAAATCTTACCCTGAGCGGTATCATTTTACTGGTATGATATGGTGTGGTGTGGTGTGGTGTGGTGTGGTGTGGTGTGGTGTGGTGTG
>JANHMN010000010.1:45776799-45807140 GCA_030674055.1 Rhabdomys pumilio | reverse complement strand
TGGTGTGGTGTGGTGTGGTGTGGTGTGGTGTGGTGTGGTGTGGTGTGGTGTGGTGTGGTGTGGTGTAATATGGTATGGCATGGTATGATATGGTATATAACTATTGTATATATATTGTGATGTATTTATTGTATGTGTAGTAACTAATACCTGGGATAAACCGCTGGTAAAGGTGAAATTTTTATTTTAGTTTCTTGCCTTGGAGGCTTCAGTCCATGACTGAGTGTCTTCATTTGCCTTACAGTGTGTGAGGTAATGTATCGTGGTGGTGCATGAGTCACAGCAAAACTGGGCACCTCATTATGATCCAGTGATACAAAGGGGCTCTACACTGTCCTTCATGGGCACACCCCCAGTGATCTAAGGCCTACCTACTGATTTACAAGTCTCTTCATCATCTTGGGTACCAAACCTCTAAGAAATGAGTCTGTCGTGGTTTGAATGTGAAATATATCCCCTGGGCTCATATATTTGAACACTTTGTTACCGGTTGGTGATGTTGTTTTGGTTGGTTGTGGAATCTTTAGAAGGCAGAGACTTTTGGGGGGAAGTGGGCACTGAGGGTGGACTTTGGGAGTTTATATCATTATCCCACTTCTGGTTAATTCTATGCTTTGTCATTGAGGATGTACTCTCTCAGATCCTTGTTCTGGTTTCTTGATTTCCCCACCATTATGAACTCCCTCTCTGGAACTATAGACCCAGATAAAATCTTTCTCCATAAGTCATTGTTCATTGTACTAGCTGCTTTTGTATCAACTTGACACAAGCTAGAGTCAGTCATCAGACAGGGAGGGGAGGAGTGGGGGTTGAACAAATGCCTCCATGAGTTCCAGCTATTAGGTATTTTCTCAATTAGTGATCAATGGGGAAGGGCCCAGCCTGTTGTGGGTGGTGCCATCCCTGGGCTGGTGGTCCTGGGTTCTATAAGAAAAGCAGAAGACGCACAAGCCACTACGCAGCACTCCTCCATGGTCTCTGCATCAGCTCCTGCCTTCAGATTCCTGTCCTTACTTCCTCTAGCGATGAACAGTGATGTGGAGGTGTAAGCCAAATAATCCTTTTCATTCCCAAATTGCTTTTGAGTCACAATGTTTCTTCGCAGCAATAACAACCCTAATTAAGACAGCCATAGTATTTTATCACAGCAACAGAAAAGTAACTAATACAGGGTCTTGAGAGATGTTGAAGATCTGAACTCTAGTACGTTTTTAATGTTCTATTTTTTAAAAAAAAGGAATTTCACGCCTGATCATTAAAGTAATGACCATCAATGAATTAGCTGTGGTCTCTTCTCAAAAGCACTGAACATATCCAGAGACTAGTTCAGAATTCTTAATGCTAAGACCTTAATATAAAGATATGTATGTAGCCTGTATACCCAGATGTTCGAATGCTATCTGAGCTTGTGATGGATACATTCTTTTCACTCAGCTGAGTCCATTTTCACGGGAACCTGCCCAAATGGAGAACAGTTGCATAAGCTGTTGCTAGTTATCTTAATTGGCACATTTAGGTTAGTCATGTAAATCAGGTTCTTTTTATATTTTGCCAATCTTTCATAGCATAACAGGACTGTTCCCATGTTTAAAAAAAATCAAATAAATGTTTCACGGTATGATTAGAATCTGATGAGACTGCCCAGCAATTACCTGGGAACACGTTGACTCTTGTGCCTGCTGGTGGATAAAAGTAAAGCATCTCTTTGTCCTCCTTCATCATCTATTTGGAGCAAGGAGGACATTGGCTACGCTGGGGCTGAAGATCCCTTCAGTGCTGGGTTCTGTGTCTTCTGCCTCTAATGACTTGGCCCAGGGTTAAATCTACAGTCCATCCTATCCCTGTCCTTCAAACAGATGGGGAAAACGGTTTGCTAACTCTTTCCCTTCAACTCCACCTTCTCAGAGTTCATGTTGACCTTTGGAAATGAAAGCTTATAAAGCTTCACTCAAAGCCTCATTGATGAGTGTTAGATGTCCCCGACTGGGCAAATTCCTTTGCATGACCTCCCTTAGTTCACAAATCTCTCTTCTGCACTGAACTCTTTCTTTTTAGACTCCAAAGAAAAGGTATCCATGTTGGAGCTGAGAAGCTACATATCCCATCTTTCTTGTAGGCAGATCCTTCTACTGGCTGTTCTAGAAAAGTGTCATGACAGGAAATCTCCACAGACCTTACTGAGCTCTCAAAGAGAAGATCCAAGGAAGAGTTAGCATGGATGTGGTAAAGCTATGAGGAAGAGAATAGTTTGAAGTAGCCTAAAATATTCTTCATGACAAAGTTTTGCTTTCCAGAATTGATTCTCCCAGGATCTACTTCCACTTAGGGTAAGGTTATCTCTCCCCACTCCAGATCTCTGCCTTCCTTGGGGCAACTAAAGAACAAGTTAACTAAGAGGATTATTCAATGACTAGTCAGTCTCCTATGATCTCCAAGATGCATGGGAGTTTGGAGGATTCAGGGAAGAACCTGGGTGGAACTAGGCTTCTCTACAGGACCAAAACTTGCCAACCATCCATTCTATTGTCATTTCCCAGGAGAGTGCACCAGCAATATCTGTAGGTAGATGGATATTATGAGAAGAAATGCCCTAGAGAAGAGCCCCACTTACAGAATTGTGCACCAAAGTGACTACATGGTGGTTCCCCATGAACTTCTTGTCTTTTACACTGACAGACTTTTGTACTACATTGGCCTCTCACAGTCACTCTCTCAGGTTTGATAGTTAATTTTGTCTTCTTGATTATGCCCCAGGTGTCACAGTAAACATTATTTTTGCATATGTGTGTAACAATGTTTCTGAGTAAGATTTACATCCAAATAGGAGGACTCAATAAAGTAGATTGCCTTTTTAGATATGAGTGGATACCATCTCATACATTGACAACCTTCTCTGTGGTCTAAATATGTTTCCAATAGTCACATGTTGAAAGTTTCATGCCAGTTCAACAGTGTTAAGAGGAACCTTAAAAGTTATTAGGAAATGGAAGATTTACCTTAATGAATGGATTAAAGGAGTTTTCTAGGGAGTGGGTTAATCTTGTAATATCATCAAGTTTGTCTCTCAACATGTTTTCTGTCCTGTGATGTCATTTGTTAAGTGGTGATCCAAAAATTTTATTCCCACAGTGTAAGCCCTTGATCTTGTACTTTTCCACCTCTAAAAGCATGAACCACGTAAGTTTCTGGTATGAACTGGTCAGCCTTTGCTATTTTGTTATAGCAGCACAATGTGGACTAAGACAGACTTAAAGAGAACAAAATGTCACAGGAAGATTAAGTCTTTTGATTTTCTAGCTTGAGCTGAGACATTAGGGTCTTCCTCCCTCCATAGAGTAGAATAATTCCATTGGCTTTCCTGAATCTTTAGGTTGCAGGCACAAGTAGTGAGACTTTTCAGCATCTATAATAGCCCAAACCAAATTCATTCATTCTATCTATCTATCTATCTATCTATCTATCTATCTATCTATCTACTTATGTGTCATTTATCTATTAATCAATTCATCAGTCATCCATCCTTTTATCCATTCATCTATCTCCTATTGGTTCTATTTGAAAAAAAAAAAAACCCAACTCACACGACAGGAGTCACTTCCCAAGAGCCAAAGACCCAAAATATATGCAAACTTTAAGCATTTGTTTTCTGAGTCAATGGGATCCATTATATCTTGAAAGATCCCTGAGAATGCTTCTATTAAAAAAAGGGTACAACAGTTCTTTCATTGGAATTTGTCTGGGAGAAATATACTTAACTAAAGCTGTGAAAATAATTCTCCTATCTTCCCCTATCATATTACAAAACAGTATTTCCATGAGATGTGTAACCAGCCAGAAACCATAACAGAAATAACTGATGTACATTTGCCTATAAATAAAACCAGAAGCATATTTGTAACATCAACTATGACTTTCCCTTGTCCACTTTTGATCCTGTAACCACTCTATAAACAAGGTTTAAATACATATAATAAACTGGGAGAGAGAGTTGTGTGCACTATAAATGGCAAATAGAGAATAATATCATAACATATAAAAAGCTCTTGCAGACCTGTAAGAAAACAGCAAATCTTTTGATGAAAAGGGAGTTTAAAAAATCATAAACAGGTTGATTATAAAGAAAATATGTGAATGGCTAGTAAGTAGAAAGTATAAATATTCTCCCTTACACATAACTTAAAAACAAAAACTAAGTATGTAACTTTATTTATTTGAAAGGTAAACAAAGTGGTATCAGTGTATATCTAAAGCTGGTTCTCAGCACAATGGAGTAACCTCAAGAAATGCATGAAATATTGATAACTACATCTGCTTCTGACCATGAAGCATTAACTGCTGTGGGAATTGCTCTTCTATTATAAGCATGTAGAAAACCAGACAAATACATAAAACAACTGTTTTCAGATACAGGGCAAATGGGCAAAGCAAGATGTTTTCCCTGCAAGAAGAGACACAAAGGAGGTGAGTCCTAAAGCTGCCCAGTCTGTTTCTGGCCTGAGGATCTTTCCAAGACACAAGGCAGAATGAAGAATCCAGAAAAAAAGCTATTAGTCCCAGGAAACGAGGTCCAAACATAGATCCTAATTCCAGGAAGCCACTTTATCAGACTAGGATTTTCATGGTAGACTGCTGAGAAAAAGACTCTGCCTAGAGAGGACTAGAAAATTACAAGGTTTGGGGAGCCCCAAACATTCTCTCTAGTGATCTCTTCCAGCTCAGGGAAATTGTCATGAGTTGGAAAGGTAAAGGCACCCAAAAGCAGCAGGTTGAACAGTTGTCAGAGCTCATAAGGGTGTGTGTCAAGGGTAGTGGTGGTACACACCTTTAATCCCAGCATTCATGAGGCAGAGGTAGGTGAATCTCTGTGAGTCTGAGGCCAGCCTGACCTACAGAGTAAATTCCAGGACAGGCAAAGGGACATGGAGAAACCCTGCCTTGTAAAAACAAATAAACAAACAAAATAAAACAAATAAAAACAAAAAAATAAACTTTTTTGATCTAAAGACTTGCAGAGACTGGGTGTAATGATTGACCATTAGGCAGCTAAGGGAAATTTAGAGGATGATAAAATGAATATTTTATATTTTGATTGCAATGGTAGTTACATTGAATTACACTCTTTAAATTGGTTAATATTATTGTATATACAATTTATCTCAGTAATGGCATGCATAAGTTCCCGTAATAGCAATTTCTAGTTCCTGTTGTGAATATTCAAATATAATTGGTTTTGGGTAGGACTTCTGCTTCATTTTCTTTTTTTTTTCTTTTTTTTTTCTTTTGGCACTATATCTTAGTAGATTATGTCAAGTTGTTCTAAAGGGATACCAAGCTCATCATCACCCTCTGTAGGTAAATCAGTCCACTTAGGAAACTAACTGATAAATTATTTTAGCAAGTAAGAAATGATGAATTCTAGTGAAAGTTGCCCTTATATAGAACCATCTCCTACAAACTAATCTTGGGTAATAATGAAAAAAGTATTGAAATGTGGATATATAGAGTCTTTGACATAGCATCAGTTTATAATAGCCAAACAAACTAGCAATGACTAATACATTGTTATGAGGGGAAATAGTTAATCAAACAGTACACATTCACAATTTGTCAGATGTTACAATACATACACCATTACTTATCCAATATATAGCAAGTAAAATCAAAGCTTATAAAAACACATATAATATCTCAGTTTCATGTTTTTATACAGAAAGTGTGTGTTTACTACAAGGGTGTGAAATTGTCATCACACTTTTAACAAGATTATTTCTTACTAGAACGATTTGTCAGGTGAGGCTTTTTTTTTCCACTACATTTTAACATGTGTGACTTTACAACAAGATGCATATACTCAGGAAAATATATAAATATTTCTATTCTTAAATAGTATTTTAAAATGAGGGAAGCTGGAGAAATGAATCAGGTATTAAAACCACTTGATGCTCTTGCAGAGAACCTAGGTTCTATTCCAAGCACCCACATAGTAACTAACAACCATCCATCACTCCAGTTCCAAAGGATCTGAAACACACACACACACACACACACACACACACACACACACACACACACACATATGTTTTCAAGAAAATACTTTACAGACTTACCCACAGGCAATCTAAGGGTGACATTTCATCAACTGAGGTTCTTCTTCCCAGAGAATTCTAGCCTGTGTAAAATGAACAAAAATATATTCAGGACATGTTGTTTGGGGAGATTTTGGGAACATTGGTTGGGGAGGACCTCTCTGGAGAATGTAGGTCTTTGGGGGAGGGCCATGGTGACTATATCTTGTTCTGTCCTCTTCCTGTCTGTCTCTTGTACTTCCTAGGTGCCATGAGGTGAACAGTTTTGCTCCACGATGCTTTTACTTCATACAACACCACCTCACTACAGGTCCTCCAACAATAAAGCCAGCAACTATGAACTAAAGCCCCCAAACCAGAGCTACAGCAAATATTTTCTTCTTCAAACTATGAAACAGTTATTTTGCTCTTCTCCTTTCAATATGAGGCAAATCATGTATAACAATTAAAAGAAACTATTCTATGCCACATGATAGAAGTCTATATTTTGTGAAATTGCCACTGGCATTGTACTTAGCTTAGTCTAGTACTAAACAAGTGTTTCTATTTGATTCTTTGTTCACAATGCTTCATTAAGCCTTTATAGGATGTTTTGAGAATTCCTCACATATAGTCTTTAAGATTCATCCTTCAACTTTCTCTGTTGGGTAGGCATCAAGACCTTAATATTTATTCTTGTCTTTTGTTTTGAAACCTAGTCTCATGTAGCACAAACTGGTCCAGAACTGGCTACGTAATCAAGGATGTCTTTGAACCTTAGAATCTTCATCTCCATGTCCCAAGTCCTGGAATTATTGACTTGTATCCCCATGCCTGTTTCAATTCATGGCTCTATGCATGGTAGGTAAATATTCTACAAACTGAGTTACATTCCCAGTTACATAGTAAATAAACATTCTACAAACTGAGTTACATTCTCAGCCCACACATCCTAGCATTAGTCCTCTCTGGTCTGTATGTATGTTGCAGTCGGACAGTAACATTGATAATACTAATTTGTTATTGTAGTTGTTATTTTAATTAAACTATGATAGTATATTTTTAAGAATATAGTTTCTAATTTTACCTTCCTTTTGACAAAATGACAACAAATGTCTTCAGGCATGACCATGTTTGTACTCAAAGACTTTTCCACCACACCCAAGTTCCCAAATAATGACTTGGAGGCTTATTTATGAATAAATACCTAGACCATAAGCTTTGGCCTTTTCAACTAGCTTGTAATGTGTATAACCCATTTAAACTATTCTATGTCTGCCAGAAGCCTCCTTACCTCTCCTCAGTTTCACACACCTTCAGTCCAGGACGTATCTCCTCTCTATGATTATCTCCCAGAGTTCCAATTTCCCTGCTGGATGTCCCACCTTCTAATCCTGCCTCAGTTCCTTGGCCATCACATCTTTATTAACCAATCAGAGATGATGGGAAACAATTTTTACATAACATTGAGATTAGAGATGCTTGCCCATGCCAACATCTGGACTGCAAACAGATGTCTGGGCATAGAAATCAGCATATGAATACACAGTGCACATGTTCTCCTTATACAAATGAAGTTAGGTTTTCTATACAGAGAATTCAAGTAGTCTAGAAAACTTAGTTCAACTTTCACATGTGTTGCTAAGTTGTAAATGAAGTGCACAAACCACCTACTCCATTACTGCCCCATAAATATAGGAAACAAAAACTTCTGGAGTTTTATAAGTTATGAAAGCATTTCTGAAAAGTATTGAGAAGAAATGAATTATCACCTTCTATTACCATTAACAAAGGACAAGTAAGGAAGGTTATTAAAGCAGACGTGATTGTTGTGTGTTTTAAAATGACTCCCTTGGTAATAATTAGTTTGATGGTATTTGACAATGATTGAGAAATTTAAAATACCTACACGTGTTTCTTTGATTATGTAGAATGGACATATACACTTTTGGAACGGTATACTTTACTGCATGGATCGAATTTCCTTTCATCAAATGTTTGTAGAGTATTTACCAAGCAATAAATGTTGGTATGTAGAGAGAGATTAGAAAGAAATGTAATCATGTTTTCTCTTAAAGAAACTTACTCTGTAGTGATAGGCTAAGAATCCCCAGCTCTCTATGCTTATAAGGCAGAGCTACGTGAGGGATGCATGCATCTAATAATAATTGGAGACTGCGGGTTTCCTGAAGGAAAGCTATCTATTTTATTTAGAATACTTTCCAAAACCCTTCCCAGAAAGGAAACCCCATGATTGACAATGACTATTAATAGAAACCATACTCTGTGATCTGTGAAAACAATGTCCAAGTTCCAAGCATCTCTGAATTCCAAGTATCTAGAGCAGATCAGACGCATATTTACTTACTGAGTCTCTGTTAAATTAATAAATTCTATAAGTACTTGAATTCCTATACTAGAACACAGGGCAGGGGATGTCTCAAGTCAACTCAGGAATCCAGAGCACTGAAATTAGAAATCTGATGACATCTGAGGCAGGCTGTGAGAAATAAATGCCACCTCAATGTTTGGATATTCAGAATGAGCCTCTAACCAAGACCCGTTTTAACAATAAATGCATCCAACTGTCTATTCAAATATGCTGCATGCAAATGCTGTGCTTAACTGGGTGTTGACTCCATAATCAAATACAGCCCTAGACAAGTGGTGTCACCTCAAATCCCCACATCTGCTTCCTTCATTCAGTAGCCTCTACTCATGATCTAACTTAATGCAGTCTGCCTCAGATCAGGCTATAAGTAATTTTTCCTCAAGTCTTTTCTTGAATGCCTTACACATAACTTACTGATGACCAATGGAGAGCAATCAAACTTCCTGGATCAGAAGGCCTACATAACCTTTTTCGGGGGGGGGAGGGTTTGGAGGGTGTAGAACATAAGGGGAGCTTTCTACAATAGACTGTAGCAGTGTTTCTCAACCTCTGGGTCACAACTCCTTTGGCAAACCTCTATCTCCAAAAAAAAAAAATTGCATTACAATTCACAACAGTATCAAAATTACAGTTATGAAATAGGAACAAAAATTATTTTGTGGTTGGGGTGGAAGTCACCACAACCTGCAGAACTGTATTAAAGGCCTGCAGCATTAGGAAGGTTGAGAACAACTGGACTATAATTTGGGGTGCCTTAACATTGGGCAAAACAAAGCTATGTGAAACAAAGTAGCTATTTTTTAAAAAATCTTTTCTGAAACTCTGATGTAATAGATGCTCCAGAGAGATGGTCCTCCAGCCATGAGTCTCTGTTCCATGGAGCTGCGCAGGGATCTGAGATACGTTTGCTTTCATTTGTGTGGTGACTCCATCTTCACGATCAACTGACTCCCTAGTATGAAGCTTGTTTTCTTGCCAATGGGAGTCAATAAAGAAGAGATGAAGAGCAAGTGTTATGATGTAGACATTGTTTATACCACTTTCACTCCTGTATCTTTGACAGAACTCAGTCGTATGGCCTTATTCTGCCAGAGATGGTGGGAGAAACAGCCCCAGCTGGATCAGCCTGTGCCCAAGTAGAACTCAAGGTTCTGTCATGAGGACAAAAGAAGAGCTTCTGAGAAACCTTTAGTTGACCTAGCACACGTCCCTTCCCTTCTCCAAACTTGTGCAAGATACACTGTTCTGACGGGGGCATTGACTTATTTCAAATCAATCTGTGTACCGAGTATATGTGTGCTGGGTAAAGGACCATTGTTCTCCTGCACCTCCATATAGATACACCACAAGAAGTGCTTCCTATCCTCCCTTATAATCAACTGCCAACAATAAAAAATAGATGTTAGCATCTACACTATATTTAAGAAATAAAAGTTTTTAAATATCATGGCCACAAAACTGCACAGTTATAGGAACTGGGTTTTCTCTTCTAACTCTAGTTTCCCTCACTACAGGCTGACCATCTTCCAGTCTGCCCTGACCAGCATTCTCAGAGACCTTCTTTCTCTGTTATCTGAAAACCAAACTATATTTTCTAATACTTAATAATGATCTTTGACTTCAGAGAAGTTAAATTCATATATTGTCCAGCTTCTTGTCCTTGAATAACCTAAAATTGAATATAATGCAATGTTTCATGACTAACCAATATCTGAAACACTGTGGTCAGTTTAGTAAATACTAGACTTCTATGCCAGGGACCACACAAGGAAAACCAAGTGTGTGTGTGTGTGTGTGTGTGTGTGTGTGATCAATTGAGAAAACATTTTGTTTGGTTCCAAATATCAAATTATTTGTTAGATCACAAAATTCTACAAATAAAGTCTGGATCATATTCTGAGAATTCCTATTTGATTTCATAACAGCGAGCACATACCTGCTCTTTGACGGACAGCAAGCATCCTAATCTATTAAACAGGTCCGCCAATCGCTCCCTCCATGGGGCCAGGATGCAATTTGCTAGCAAATTGGAATCAGAATTGGGTTTTTAAAGAAAGCCTTCCCACAGTTGTAAACATCCTTAATTTTTACAGCAACACATTGACTTCAAACCGGACTCCTAATTATTGCAATATTTTTTTAAAAGCCTGTATTGTAGATTCTGCAAAGTTCAGACATCTGCTTCAAATCCAGAAGTTTCTTTCCTTTCTCAAAAAAAAGGTTGCCCTCCTCCAATTAGCCTCGGCAGAGCAGCGGGAGCAAGTGGAGTTCTGTGGATGGGGTTTCATGTTTACTGGGCACATTCCAGCCTCACCCGCCTTTTCCCACATGGGACCATAATAACCACTTTGCCTGTTGGGCCCAAGACCAAATGGCCTTTGAAGTACAAAGGGATACATTCTGAGTCTTTTTAAAATATACTCTTGCAAATCTTCTGGTTTATCATAAATAAAGACAGTTTACCTAAGACAACGCATTCCTTTACATTTCCGTTCTAAGTATGAGTACCGGAAATAAATTTCAAATACTGGTGGAAGAAAGCTCTTGTCAGTGTTGCCATGGAGGCTGATTTCTGCACATCAGAAGCATGAAAATTTGAAAGCTGCTTAGTTGGAGCTGGTGGTTAAAACAGCAACTGTTATTATCTCAAACCAAGAGGAGGGTGGTAATGATGATGACCACAGACCCTTAAATGTGTCTTTCATCCTCAATAATTTCAAAGCTCCCAGTAAATGGCCTCACATGAAGTGCCAGCATGGCTAAGTGAATTAGTCCAACTGAAGTCTACCCCCTGCACTAAAGAAATCATAGGTTGGGATTGCAGAAAATTTTCATGTTGCTTAGATGTCAACTTTATTACTTAATGTGAATGACTTTAGGTGAGGTTGGTACCCTCTGGGTTCAGCATGTATCTACCTCAGGACTCATTCTCTCGATCTGTTAAGTTGGGATATTAGGGTTTTGAGGGTCAATGTCAATCATACCTCTCTCATCACTCTACCTCTGATTTCAGGACCAGTTGTTTAAAGATGAGCAGGGAACAAAACCTCAATATGTCATTGGTACAATGCCTTTGGAGTTCACCATACACTTTGCAAGATAGATCTGTCTACCAGGTGGTTTCTACCTGTGAGCCTAGAGCCCAGAGAAAAATCTAGGTGTGTTGAAAAAAAAAAACAAAAAACAAAAAACAAAAACATCAGTTTAATGCTGGATGAATTACAAACACATAAAATACTCTGTAGAGTTTTGGATGTGGGAAAGGTCAATGCCAAGGTAGCAGCATCTAACATGAACTTCCTTGCTGTGTCACAGCGAAAGGTAGAAGTGAAGGAAAGCATGTATGTAGGAGAGAAGCAAGAGGGGCCTGCATGGCTTCCAGAATGTGGTCATAAGTCTTCATTTAAAAAATAAATAAATCAGTGTAAATCTTGCAGTTGAAGTTCTGCAGAGAGAGGAGACGTTTTCCTAAGATTGAGAACAATGGTTAGAGCTGCAGATCAGAGTATAGGGACTAGATGTCATAGCCAGGGCCAAAGAAGGGATTCTATCAAATACATGCTTTGGCTGGGAGACAGTGTTTGAAAGCAACCTTGCTACCTCCAGAGTCTATTGGTGCTTTCTTAAGACCCATTGGCAAGACAGCTAACTCTTCTGTCTCATGTGTCTGGCTTGCCGCCTCCCTGTTTACTACAGGCTCCTGGCTGTTGAGACCTTGTGACCTCAGCACCAATGTGTCAAAATGCTATACTAAAATAATTCCTATTCCATTGCCTAAAAACACCCCAATTTAACAATAGTACTCGGTTCCCTGGTTTAGTTTGGTGTTATTAGGAACACTCAGCAATAATGAGCCCTTACTGTCCCCAAGGAAGAGCCCAAATCCATAGCTAGTCCATGTTATCCTCTATTCCAAACCTGCTCTCCTTATGCACTGTGGTGTTTACTGTCAGTCTGTCACCTGCTGCCTGTATAATTGTCACTAATTTCCAAGACTTAGTTCCCTTTTGTGTAAAATTGAGATAACCTGTGATAATTGGCTACAGAGGAAACAGATCAGGATAGTGCCTAAGCCTTATCTACACTCCTTAATTCTCTCCTGGACATTCTATTTTCCCTTTTCTTTCTCTTTTCTTCTTTCTATCTCCCTTCCCATGTTCTCCTTTTTTCCTTTGCAATCTTTCAGGATAAATACCACTGAAAAGCTACTCAGCACTGTGGAAAGAACACAAGTGAAGGTACAGATGGACTCTGTGCCCAAGGAGCTCAAAGGCTTTGGACAAGCTAGAGTAGGTCCATGCAGAAGGCTGGCCAATAAACTAAGAGCATCCTCACACTGTGGTGACAGGTGTAGGGGAATGACTGTGGCAGGACTGGCAATGCCCCTGGGAGCTTGCAGAACCAGAGGTATTTGAATTCATTCTGCAAAGCTCTGGAAAGCCAAGGCTTCAAGGGAGGCTCTGTAGGCTTAGGAACTTCATCATCAAAGACCCTAGAGACATGAGATAGAAGAACATGAGTCCAGGACCCAAAGTTTTTATAAACAGTTGCTTCTGAACAGGAAGGCCACAGGAGAAATCTTGGGGAAATTTGGGTCACTTTTTACAGCTCAAACGCATTACTCTTCCTGTAAATTTTTTTTAGTACAAATTTAACTAGAAATTGAGGGTACAATGCCCATTCCATGATACCATGTCTCAGTACCTGAGGAAAATTACTAATGTAGTTATATCAGAGAAGATGGCATCATCTTATGTCCCTACAAATCTCAAGTCTGAAGTGACAATTGAATCTTAACATAATGTCACCTCACAAAATGTGAACCCAAGCATCCAGTTTCTCGCTTAATGTCAAAGCAGTTCCAAAGGAAGAACAGACACATAAAAGCACTTTCTTCCCACACATCATTTCTTGAGTGATCACAATACCCTTAAATTGTCACTACCACTGTCTCCTTTGTGCAGATGAGAACACTGAGGCTAAGAGATGTGGGAGTGCCTGGCCTACGGTGGCACTGCCAGCTAGAAGCTGGGCAAGGCTCCCAGCTCCAGAGGCTGTTCCACTCTCCTTACAAAACCAATCAGTTGGCTGCAGCTGTTAGAAGCTTTGGTCCTAAGCGTTATCTATCCCCATGCATAGCAGTTCTGGGGGCATTTCTTTCTGGTGATAAACAAGCAAGGTTATGGAATAGCTGTGTGTCTTGGCTTATCAGTTTCACAGCATAGTACTAGTCTGACTGTGCAGGCTTTAATGGAGTCTAGCAGCAACTGACTACAGTATGGGCTTCCATACTGCTTGACTAGAGAATTTCTATGCATCCTCCACAAGATACTTCAGTTATGCATGTTTTAACACATGGGACAGTTAATGCCAGCCAAGGTGTATCAAAGTGTATCAAGTTCTATGACATCACAGAGAGTGGTGGGTCTTCCGACTTTAAGCCTGGGAAGTGGCTGAATTCATTTATTTTTCTTTCATTTTGCCATTAATTTGGTTGACTTTGTTGGTCTTCCTACAGAGTCTCTACCCCCTCCCGGTCCCTCAATCCTTCTCCAACTCTTCCATAAGACTCCCCAAGTTCCTTCTAATGTTTGTCTGTGGATTTCTGTATCTGTTTTTGTCAGCTGCTGGATGAAACCTATCAGAAGACAGTTATGCTAAGTTCCAGTCTACAAGCATAGCAGGGTATCCTTAATAGTGTCAGGAGTTGGTTCTTGCTCACAGGATGGGTCTCAAGTTGGACCAGACATTGGTTGGCTATTCTCTTAGCCTCTGCTCTATCTTTGTGCTGCACTTCTTGTAGGCAGGACACATTTGGGTCAAAGATTTTGTGAACTGGTTGGTTTTCTTATCCCTCCACTGTAAGTTCTGCCTGGCTACAAGAGGTGGCCACTCCAAGCTCGATATTTCCCACTGCAGGGAAGGGAGGGGTATATTTTACTTCCTTACTGCTTGCTTGCTTTTTTTTTTTTTTTTTTTTTTTTTGCTTAAAAACAAAAAAACAAAACCAAGAAGCACATAACATGTTGCTACTGTATAACAGTTCCTCTAGGACTTCTAGGGTAAATTGCGATTTGAAGTTGTCCCTATGTAATACAATGTGTAAGAAGATTTGTGATGGTATAGAGTTTTTCCAAGGAAATAAAAATGAGAGGGGTTGGGAATCATAACTGGGGTTATAGGACAGAGGTAAATTGCAGAGAAAGGGGAAGTGCACAAGGAGTAAAGAAGCAGGGACCACTTGACTTCTCCTGTGACTCTCTGGTGGAGAAGAGGAACTACCGAAGCTGTACCAACACATGTGATAAAAGCCACAGGGAACCCGGCATAAAAGAGTGATTCCTTAACAGAGCAAAGTCTATGTGCACCTATTGAATATAGTGCTTAAAGTTTTCATTTGAAAATACAAGGACAGTAGGGGAAAAAAGGACATAAACAGGGAAGGAAGGGATCAAATTTTCTCTGTTTTTAGAAAACATCATTCTGTACATAGAAATGCTAAAGATTCCACCAAAATAACTCATAAATCTGGTTATTGGCAAAATAGCAGAGCACAAAATCAACATATATAAATCCATAGCTTTTCTACACACCAATAATGAAGTCACCAAAAAAAAAAAAAAAAGTAAATCAGAGGAGATAGCCCATTCATAATATTTCAAAAACAATTACTAGAATAAGTCTACCCAGGTAGGTGAAAGGTCTCTACAGTAAAACTTTTAAGATTCTGAAGAAAGAAACTGAAGAAGATTCTAGAAGATGGAAAGACATGCCTTTACGGATCAGTAAAACTTATCATGAGAAAGTAACTATAGTTTCAAAAGAAATCTAGAGATTCAATGCATTATTTATAAGAATGCATAGAGAATTACATCAAGAACTAGAGAAAAAAAAATCCTGAAATTGATATGGAACCCTAAAGGACCTTAAATAGTGAACATAATTTTGAGCGGAAAGAGCAATGCTGGAGGAGGCATTGCAATTTCTGGATCTCAAATTATGTTACAGAGCCATGGTGTCAAAATGGTACTGGCACAAAGACACACACACACACACACAGAGACACACACGCTCACGTATGCATGCACACACACATGCACACACACATGCACACACCACCACACACAGACCAATGGAAAAGCAATAGTGAACCCAAAAATAATCCCTGGCAACTGTGTCCTGCTAACTTTTAAGAAGGGTGCCAAAAACAGAGCTTTAGGGAAAAAACAGCCTCTCCAACAAATGGTGCTATAAAGCCTGGATATCCATCTGTAGAAGAATAAAATTATACCCCTATCTTTCACACTGTTTTAAAAAAAATCAGTTCGAAATGGATTAAATACTTTAATGTAAGACCTGAAACATTGAAGCTGTTAGAGAAAAACATGGGGAAAATACTTTAAATATAAGCATAGGCAAAGGCTTTCTGAAACTGAAACTCATAGCCGAGCAAATAATAGCAAGTTGAATGTGACTTTGTGAAAATAGAAAGCTTCTGTGTGGCAGAGGAAGCAGACAGAGCATGTAAAGAATGGGAGAGAACGTTTGCCAACTATACATCTAACCGACGATTTCTAGATAAAATTTATAAAGAACTATAAAAATTAACTACAAAGCCTTACAAACCCCAAAATCACCCAAAAGAAAACATACAAATGACCAGTAAATTTAGGAAGAAATGCTGAACATTCTCCTCTCTCAGGGGAATTCAAATTCACACTACACCAACAGTCTATCTCTCTCCGGTCAGAATGGCTAAAACTAAGTAAACAAACAAATTGTGTTAAAGATACAAGGGAGGTAGTGACCTTCTGCACTGCTTATTGGCAAGGGGTCCCGTAAGAAACTAAAACTAAATGTGGTCCAGCTATGCCTCCTCTGGGTATAGCTAAATATGAAGTCAGCAACCCACAGAGACTCTTGTACATGTATGTTTATTGCTACACTATTCCTAGCAGCCATGGCATGTAACCAGTCTAAGTACACACCAACAGATGAACACATAAAGAAAATGTGATGCCTATATCCACACAGCAGACTCGCTCAGTTGTAAAGGGACTTTTGTCATTTGCCAGAAATAGATGAAACTAGAGACAGTGTTAAGCAAAATGAGCCAGGCTCAGAAAGATAAATATTACATGCTTCCTGTCAGATGCACCATCTAGATTTCAGTGTATCTACATGTATATGGATGGGTGTGTGAGATGTAAGTAAGAATGGAGAGATGTGTAAGAGAAAAGGGCTTGAAGGAAGAGATGAAAGAGAGAGTAATCAGGGCAAGTGAAATACAAATAACACATTTTTCTTTCATGTACAGAATCTAGATTTAACAATACTTCACATATATACATACAATATAAAAACTAAGAAGGAATTATTTTGGAGAGAGAAGGCCAGAGGAAGGAGAATGGGGATGCACAATGATTGATAGATAGATAGATAGACAGACAGACAGACAGACAGACAGACAGACAGATAGACAGACAGATAGATACAGAGACAGATATAGATAATGTTGTGATACAATTTAGTTTATAAATGAAAATATTTTCTTTTCTTTTTTTTTTTTTGGTTTTTGGGTTTTTTTTTTTTCCGAAACAGAGTTTCTCTGTGTAGTCCTAGCTGTCCTGGAACTCACTCTGTAGACCAGGCTGGCCTCAAACTCAGAAATCCGCCTGCCTCTGCCTCCCAAGTGCTGGGATTAAAGGCATGCGCCACCACTGCCCGGCGAAAATATTTTTAAATTTAAAGATTTTATAAGTCTGGGCACCAACACATGACCCTTGCCACTTCTATGAGCTATGAGCTTTGCTTCAAGGTTGTAGTTTCAAATCTCTCTCCAAACAGCTTGCCTGGAGCAGGAGGATCCATTTACAAGAACATCCTTCATATGCCACCAAGTTAGTAGTGGTTATAGTTGAGATGCCTCAGTTCTTGCCAGAAAACCAATGTCCTCAGATACGGAAGCTCTGTCTTCCACCAGAGTCAGGGATCCAAGATGAGTTTAGTATCTTCTAAGACCCATAGTCAAAGGTTCACATTATTTTACCAACAAGTGTCAGTGTGTTGGTCCTCTTCCAAATTGGAAAATGCAGTACACAAACATGGATATCAGATGTAGGCATCACTGAGGCCTTCTTGGGTGCTATCTACCATGCTCCTTCATACCTTGGCACACATTGATTCATGTCTCACTCTCACGTACAACCCTCTTCTGCATAGTCTTCCACTAACACATCCTAGTATATATATATTATCAGTTCCATGTCCAAGAACTGATTGTAAAAATCAAGTTGACATGCAAATAAATCTCCCCAGACCTTTTACAGCTTCTTATATCTAATGACTTGAAGACACACGTCATCTCTCTCCTCACCAACACACAGGAATGAAATGAACATTATAGGTACCTGTGCCCAGTAAAAAGAGCATTGGAGCACAAATGAATGACCAATTCAGACCAATTCTGCAACGCAACAGACTCTTACTGTACGTTCCTCAAGGGCTAAGGAAATGACTCAATGGTTAAAGTACTTGCCACATAGGATAAAAACCTGAGTTTGGATCCCAGAAATCGTTATAAATGTCAGGTAGGTGTGGAATTCCCACGTGTAATTCCAGTCTCAGAAAGTGGAGACTTTGAGACCAACTGTATCAACAAGCTCTGAGTTTGACTGAGATACGATGGGGAAGAATGAAAGATGATTCCTAACAACAACCACAGATGTGCATGCATACCCCTACGTATGTGCAACCACCCACATGAAAAATCAGACACATAACACGCACATAGACATACACACACATGTACAGAGAGAGAGAGAGAGAGAGAGAGAGAGAGAGAGAGAGAGTTTCTCAGGTAAGAACCTTACCTGACCTGACCTGACCTCACTTCACCTCAACTGACCTCACCTCGCCTCACCTTACCTTACCAGTTCTGCCCTTACGTTAGAGCACTGATCTATGCCATTTATCTCCACTTTTTGAGTCTCTGTTTCCACCCTCTCAGTAATGCTTCCTTTGCACAAAATGACCTGAATTCTGGAGTTGAGCACTGTTCATAGTCTGTTTCTGCCTTTAGAAGCTGAGTAACCAAAGACTTCTCCACATTTTGTACCATCCCCCTTCTCATCCAAACTTTACTGTTTTTCTGCCAGTACATCTATGTTAAAAAAAAAAAAAAACCAACCAACCAACCAACCAAACAAACAAACAAAAAACCTTTACAGGTCTCCTATGCATCAATTTCTTGCTATGTGGACCTCTGGAGGGCTGCTGGTGTGAGCAGAGCTGACAATAGGTGTTTTTCCCTAGAGCAAGTCATGTAAAAGTGGTAGCACATGTTTAGGATCAGACCATATACTGTAATTCTTGCAAAACTTGGTTGTTTATAGGAACTAGCCCTATTCAGTGTTGAAAGATTATGAAGACATGGTTATTGATAGGTAGTAAATGAGGATGAGTGTTTTAGGAGCTGGCTATCATATTGTGCTAGGTTCTATGCAAATAAGTAGCATTTAGATAACTGTTATGGAATGAACATTTGTGTTTTCTAACTCATATACTAAGGCTCTAATCCCTAAGGTGACTCAAAGAGTAATGCATGGTGAGATGGTAAAATTGAGACCATATGACTCTATTGATTACTTTTCTTATTCTTGTGACCAAATATCAAACAAGAAGCTACTTAAAAAGAAATGACTTAATTTGGCAGATCGTCCGCGGTGGTGGAGGAGTGGTGACAGATGGCTCTGTGACAGTCACTTGCTCACAACCTAGCAGATCAGGAGGCAAAGATGGGGCAGGAAACAGAACTACACCATAAACCTCAAGGCTCACCCTCCGCTGGCCAACTTCTAGGTTCACTACTAGGTTCCACCACCTCTTCATACTATACCACAGGTTTAAAAACATGAGCTTGTGAAAGAAATTTTACATCCAAACCATCAGAGAGATCTAGAATTCCAAATAGTCTTTATCTGGCAGAGATGGTTTCTTTATTCTATAAGGAAGAAATGCCAGAGTCTCCTCTTTTTCCCTCCCTACACACCTTCTCTGTTCCTCTAACCCCTTCTTCATTCTCCTAACCTTCCCTCTTTCCGTCTCTTTCTTATTTGAAGCAATGGTGATAAGTCAGCTTCTACAAACTAGGGAGAGAGACATCATCAAGCTTTTGACCTTGAGTTTCTAGTCTATTTAAGCCACCCAGTGTGTAGTATTTTGTTACAGCAGCTTAAGTTGTTACATAAGATACCTGTTTAGCATGTTGTCTACATACCTTATGAAAGCTCTAGATATTCTAAGATCATTCCAATATAACCATGAATTTTTTTCTTTAATGAATCACTCAAATTTTATATACTTTTGGTCTAGAGAGCTAGATCTGCTCTCCCTGCCTCCTAGAAGATTCTGAGGTTTTTTTTTTCCTCAGTGCCCATAACAAGTAGCACTCCCGTGCCTCGAACTCCAATTCCAAGGTATCCAATGCTCTCTACTGGCCTCCCCAGGTACTGCACTCATGTGGACAGACACACAGAGAAATACACATATATACACAATTACAAATATAATGTACTTTTCTTTTTTTCAGAGTGCCCAACACAACAATACTATAATCTGGAAAAACATGTTTTTGTCAACCATGATTTTGACTTTTATTCTAGAGACCAAACAGTGCCCAGAGCATAAATGTGTTCTTGCAAGTTCATCCAACTGCACCTTGGGGATTAAGTCCAAGATTGTCATCCAAATCTCTCTCTGTGGAGGGTTCTGCTCCCCATTATGTTATACCTCAACTCATGGGTCTTCTAATTACATTGGAGTTAATGGCTACTATGTGTCTCAATACCCTTAAATATCAGCGAGAGAAAGGCCAGATCTTGGGTGGAATTGAGACCCTCAAGACCTGAAGTAGAAGCAAGGATGTAGGTGAGTTACTATTATTCTTAGAATTGTCTGGTGCTGCTAAGGTAGAGGAAACAACATGATTCTTGACCCTCAAGAGTTGTAATGGAGGAGGTAATCATTACAATGAGAGTGACCAACACTATGATGTTGTAGAGACACAGAAAAGAATGTGTTCAGCCATTTCTATGGTCTAGGAAGGAAGTCCTCAAAGCAACCATTCATATGGTCTAGGAATGCAACATAAATAATGCAATGCAAGAAGTATTTTATAGGAAAGAAAGAAAACAGCAGACAACTGTGACATTCTTAAGAGAGGTCTACAAACAAATGAGGCTACAATAGTGTGCAATATTAGAATGTAGATGACAGGGTAGAGAGTGAGTAGTAATTCAGGCATGTGCCAGTCTGGAGGACATTGGTTTCCCAAGTTAGGTAGTGATGCATACACATGTTTATTCTACTGGCATATTTGTTGATTTCTGGTTCCATAAGCCCCTCTACCTAAGAGGTCACAACTGTGACTACACATTTACGATCATATATATTTACTGGTTTAAAAAAAAAATACCTAACGGACGCAGAGGAGATTCTCAGTAGACAAAAGCTGCACTAGGATGCAATCATGAAATGCTCAGAAAAATGTCCAGACTCCTCATTAAAAACTATGGTGCGGTCATGCCTAGAGCCTACATAGAATGCGGTCAACATAGGGAGAAGGATCCCAGGAGCACATTAGTCTGTACACATACCTACGGGATCAGTACAAAAGCATCAGTCAAGGGAATAACATGGGAAGAGATAGAATAGGATGCACGAGGTCTTCCTCCAGCCTCTGAGATTGCACAGGTCACACACCAGCATGCGTACGCACTCAAATGCTATTCACACATGTAACACACAAACACAAACACACACACACACACTCAGACACACACACACATACAAAATAAAACAAATTTAAGTTAAAATGTGTATGCCTCTTCACATGTTTATATACTTGTTTTTTATAAATATTACTTTTATCAGTTTTCTTAATTTGGTGTGAGCTTGGTGAATGCCTGATGAAGTACATTTGCAGTAACAAACTAGAGAGAACGTAATGGGCATTCTGGTATTTTCCCTCGCTACTAAAGATTACTTCACACAATCTCAGTGATCATCTTCAAATATCAGCTCTAAGAAATATATTCATTTAATTCATTAATTTTACAGATTTGAGCCCAAGAAATTATGCAGACATGGGAAAAGCATTCTTTTGCCTAAAAGTGGTTAAGGCTATGCTGCAAGAATGTTCTAGTTTGCTCTTCTGAGAATTAAAGAAGGCTGATTGATGGGGAGGACAAGGGGCTGGGGTGACAACAGGCTTCCCTGACCCCTCCCCGAACCACCTTAGTGAGCTGGGCAGGGAGAGGGGCTGCAAGGCCAACCTCAGGTCCTTTTTCCCTTTAATGTGGAAACAAAGACAGTGCTCCTAGCCTTCACCTTTCCAACTTCACTCTTAGGGGGTCTCTCTGTGAGGGAAACTGTCAGCCAGAGTGGGCCATGCTCCTTGTTTAAGGACCAACTATGTTAATAGCATCTCTATTTTTGTGTCAAAAAGTCATTTTGGAATTTAGAAGAAACTGTGGAATTGCCTGAACTCCATACTAAAAGCACATCTGGATTCATTTTTGTTCTTTTTAAGCACAGTTTGTATGTTAACATAGGAAGGAAGGCCGGGAAGACAGCCCACATACCCTCCTTTATGTAAGACTGTCCTGACTTATGCTCTCATCTGTAACTACATTTCCTTATGAACTGTACTTAATTTTTTGATCATGCACAAGTACTTCTGAGCTGGCAGAGTTTGACGGGCACTTGGTAGCAATATTCCCTGATGCCTGGTGGGTATTCAATAGTCGATGTTAATACCTACTGTAATCTACAGAGCCAACAAAGCTGCTGTTTAAAAGAGAACTTTCATGCCCTTTACAAAATGGGTATGTTCTAATGGAACACAAGATGGGAATATGACAAGAGGGATGTTTAAAACACCAAAGTGCTTAGGCCTGTCGTTGACACTCTTCCTTGGGGGGGGGACTCACATCCATGCTTAGGAGCAGTTGAGAAATACACACAAAGGTATCCCAAGAGTCACCACAAAGCAAGGGTGCCTCAGCTCTCACGCCTGGCTGTCCCTTGATAACACTGATATTTTATCAGTGTGGGCTCAGTTTTTCCTTTGGTTAAACTTCCCCCTCACCACATTGGGTGAAGCCATTGTCCTCAGAAGGAAGAGTGATGTAGTGGGGGTTTGGGGGAGGGAGGGGGAACCACTTCTTTGGGTGGGTTGATTGTGACCAATTATTCCTGGGCCCAAAGCGAAGCCAGAGAGTGGCTGTGAAGAAAGCAACCATTCTCACGAGTCATGAATCATGTTTTTGGCTTGTCAAGGGCAGTTGACAGAGGGAAGATGCCTGTTCCTTTCACGGCAGGATGCCAGAACTCATAACTCTTTGAGGCTGGAGTGCTGTGGTTCCTGTGGGGCCATTCAGAAGCAGGGAGACTGGTTGTCCTCACCCTCTTGCTTTGTGGCCTCTGTTGGGAGTGCCAGTTTGGGCTGGCTCAATGCCTGGTGGCTCCTAACCCGTCAATTTCTTTAGCCAACTCAGAATTCTGGCCAGTAAGATGAAAACTCTCATTTCTCAGCAGCCTTTTCATGCTCTATGGCTTGGGAGGGGGCTCGGTGTTAAGTCCTTGCTCATCTGGGTGGAGACTGCTGGAGTTACCTAGAGTTTACCTGATATGTGTTCTGACATCTCCCAATTTGTACTGCTAAGAGCAAAGTCCACTCTGCCTAAGTGGTATGTGTTTGTGGCATCCAGCCCACCACTGCTCCCAAAGTGATGCACTTGACTCTTTTTAAAGTGGAAGAAACAAACCCAGTAAATAGGACACAATATATTAACATCTCAGTAGTCAGTAAAATCTCTGAGCCTGCTGCTGGTAGGCTTAGTTGCCACACGGGGTGGCTGGAGGAAGGGAGTGAGGAGTCAGAGAAGTTTGAAGATGGAAGGTTCACTTTGGTTAAAAGGGTTGACCAGGACTTTGTTTCTAACACCACTACATATGACAAGCATTTGGAGAGCATATCATTTCTCTAACCCTAGGCTTCCTCAAAGTGAGTGGGAATAGCATTTGGATCTTACTGACTTTTAATGTGCATTTCATGAGATAAACACATGAGAAATAGTACAATCTCAGGTCTAAAGTATGACTCAGAAAGTACAGTTTCTGTGTGTTACCCTTCATTTCCACTCCTGGGGAACGGGGCTCAGTCTTCTATACTCAGATAAACTGAATTGTGACTTAAAAGTATGTGTCCTAAGACTGGAGGATACCCCCCAGACAAGTTGCCATGGTAACACAAAACAAGCTTGTACTGCTTATATAAGATTTCAGATAACCCAAAGAGAAGTCTATCCAACCCCAAGGTTGACTCTATTTCAACCTATCTCCTTTTTGACAAAGAATTTTTCTCTAGTCTCCTAAAATAAGCATTTCTCAACTGGAATCAGTACCTCCAAACTTGCCCCTGTTTGAGAATCTTCTCCAGTGTTATAACCATGTTTACCTCACTGTCTGTCACATCAGCATTGGTAGAATCATCTTCTGTGTTACAATTATGTTTATTTCACTGACATATCAGCATTGCTAGGTGCTGAGCTTTCTCTAGGGGAGGAATGTACACACACACACACACACACACACACACACACACACTGCACCAGCTCAGACTGGGCCTTCATCACTCCATTTCTGAACAAATGCTGAGCGATCATCTTTGCTGGATGGGTCTGCTGTTTGTGATTTTTCTACCAAATCACTCTGTTTTCCATGAAAAACAAGCCACCACTTTCCTTCCTTTCTCAGAAACCTTGGCCTTGGCTATGGTTTTACACGCTCTATCTCTTCTGAAAGTAAATATCTAAGTCTCCAGATAAATGAGACTATGGTGCTGTGCTCTGAATTCGACATAACTTCCGACCCCTAGAGCCTTTGATCTTGCTCTTTCCATAGCCTAATCTGCAGTTTAATATCTATGTCCTCCTGTCCATTTACTACAAATACCTTAGGTTGCCCCTTCCAAGCCACTCGGATCTCAGACAGCTCTGTTCACTCACCTGGCCTTCAGGCTACTCTAGGGTCACTTAGACTTACAGTAAGCACTGCACATGGACCCATGCTGTCATTACTCTCCCATTTTGTAATTACAGCCACACAAACACACAATGAGAAAGAGAATAAGGGAAGAGATTTTGAGAAACTTTTTGAGAACAAAATAGAAAGAAAATGTTCCCAATGAGATAGCACCCTTTCTAAAGCCTGTGAAGTAAATCACAGAGTCCCTCAGAGCTTCCTAGAGCCCATTAGAATCCCAGGAAGCCCCACAGGTCCTCCATGGAACCCCTTAGAGCCTCACAGAGCCCCACAAAACCCCTCAGAGTCCCATAGAGCCCCCACAGAGCCCCCTCATAACCTCATAGACCCCACAAAGCCTTGCAGAGACTCATAGAGACCCTCCAAACTCTACATAGCCTCTGGTAGGCTCAGTGACCACACAGGATGGCTGGAGGAAGGGAGTCGGGAGTCAGGGTATCATGGAGATGGAAGGGTTGCTTTGGTTAGAAAGTCAGAACACAAGAGCAGAGAGATGGCTCAGCAGTTAAAAATACTTGCTGCTCTGTCACAAAGTCTGGAGTTCAGATGCCTCCACTCATGTCATCCAGTTTACAAATAGCCTGTTACTCTAGCTTCCAGGGATCCAATGCCTTTTCCTAGTCTTCATTCACACACACAAACACACACACACACACACACTTTCAAATATTTGAAAAATAAATCTTAAACATTTAAGCCTCCATGTCTCTTCTAATCGTTTTAGTAGAAGTATCAAGAAAGTAGTATATATAATTATAACATGATATGATGTGATACAACATAAAGAGTTGTCTCAGAAACACACAGGAGTGGGAGTGAAATACACTCAGGACCACAGCATGTTTAACAGGAAATGAACTCTAGGTAGGTATAACCCTTTATCCTAGGTTCCTAGCAAGCAGGAGTGTATATGCTTCTCAGGATGGAGAGAGCAGGTGCATTGTCTATGGAAACAGAACAGCTCAGACAAAAAACTCCAGATGTGGACATCTGGGAACTTCCAGTAAGAAAGCTAATCATCTTGCCTGCCCTCTCCATGCAACAGAGTTGGGCAACCAGGAAGCATAGACACATGTGCACAGGGGTTTTCAGTGACCTTATATAACAATGAAAAGACAGAGGCATAAAAGATAGCAGACTTCTGATCTGATATTCTGAGATAAAACACACAATTCACTTCACTTCACTGAATTCTTTATTCAGCCAAGTGCCAGTTGTGGGGGAGAGTAAAGACACCTTCAACTATCAAGGACTTAAACAATTCCTCCATTCCTTTTCTTTGGAATTTCTGATGAATGTGTAGGATATTCTCTTGAGAAATGGGGAAAAAAGGAAAGAGAAAAAAGTTCCCAGCAATGGTGATCCAACAGAGTATCTGGGTAACAACTGTGCCTGGAGAGAGTCCAAGCTGGAACAGAAAGTCTGAGAGGAATTTCTTGAAGTCCCTCGGATGGGACTGTTAGAGAGGAAAACGGAAACTGCTGTATCACGTAACATTCTTTATATTTTAAAGGTAATGGCCATCAGCTTCTGATAAATAAAATCTGGTAAGGGCTAAAGCTGGAGGAACAACTAGACGAATAAGTACAATGAATATATAATTTAAAACAAAAAAGAAATAAAAGTAACTCAAATTATCACAATGTCTCACCGAGACCTGTAATAAACAAAACTTACTTGATCATGGCAATCAATATAGATGATTTATTTATTTTACTTACTATGCTGAAAGACTACAACAGGGTTTTATATAAAAAGAATCAGTGCAAGACAAAAGAGGAAAGTATTTTAGTTTTTATGGGATGCGTTTAGATTGTGTAATATATTTTTGCTTACATTCTCGTTCATAACTATTCAAAAACACAAAAATTCAGGGACATGAAAACCCAGACGGATGGGTAGATCTGACCACAAGTGGCTGTGATGCAGATTTAGAAGGAAAGGGTCTTTTGAAGTAGTTGAGGTTGGAATTCTGGATAAGATGCTAACTCCTCACTTGCCAATAGAGAAATGATCAGACTGTATGTTCCCAAGCACAGGTCAATGTACTATTTAAACCTGAGGGGCTCAATTCAAAGGGAGCCATATAAAGATTATTCGGTTCTACTTCTAATCCCTGAGACCAGGGGTCAGGGAGATGGACAGTTACTTTCCATCTGGACCTCATAAGTGACGTGATTAATTCTGGTGAACTCAATGGGTACCAATTTCAAGTAAACTTATGTAACAATACAGAGAGATCATCTTGTCAAGTCTGTGCTCTGGCTGCCTCAGGGCCCCATTCCATGTTCTCACAGCTGAACGGTAACATGGCTTTACACTGCCCTTCTGTGAGTTCTGGCTCACCTAAGCCCCAAGCTTTAAACAGTGAGCCACAAGTCCACGTTGGCTTGTGTGCTGAGTGTGTGGAACATGGATAGGATAATATTAAAGAGTAATAATTAATTCAGAATTGACCACATGATAAGTCTGAGGCATTCCTGGCTGTACTCACCTGTTTGGCATTACGTGACTTCACTGCGTCTTGGGTTCTGTGCGCTATGTTCACACTGTGCACATACACTAGGTACTGAGCACACCATCACACCACACAATGGCAGCGAATGCTACTTAAATCCTTTGGCTCAGATTCCACGTGATATGGTATGATATGAATCACAGTGTTTTTGTTTAAAACTGTCTGGTCTTACGAAAGTATAGTGGTTTAATTAAGACAAATAAGGACAATGTTTTTCTACCATCATTCCCTACCCTGTGAGTAACACCTTGCTATATCTCTGGCCTGTATTGTGTTAGAACATTTGGTCTTGAAAATTAATATTTGAGTTGCTCACATGAATTTCATTTTTTAAAAATGCTAAATGAATTTTCGCTTGATTAAGATCGAATTTTCAACAATTTGTGAAATGATTCTGAACGTCTTTCGGCCATATTCACAGGAACTATAATTCTCAGTATTAACGAGTATAAGAAAAATATTGATCACTTCTGGAAAAATTGAAGAAGATCTAAGTCTGGTAGTAACAAATAGTCAGCCAAGATTTAATTCTTTATGTTAAAAAAAAAAGCATAGCCATTTAATTAACATGCAAGCGTTCTTTCATCTTTAATAAATGGCAAAATTATATGTATACCAAAGAGTTATTTTAAAACCCATTTTTATGGTTTCTTGTCATTAAATGTTTGCTTCAAATATCTATCTTATAAACTTGTATCATAATTTTGTAAAATTTTCCCAGGAAGAAATGGTTCATCAACAACAATAACAAAAAAGAAATGTATCAGAAGCCTTGGTTTAGGCCCACCCTGGAGATTGGCTCAGCAGACCAGCCTTAAATGGATACCTGTATAGCATGGCTCTGACCACAGCCCAGGTCCCTGTGCTAGCCACCTAAATGACTTCACAGAGAAGGGTTCTGAGTACAAGCAAGAGGGCGACCACAGGGGAATAAGCATCTCTATTTACTGGTGGAAATCAATTTAATTTAGCAAAGACCTCTTGATGGCGTGAAATCTGGTTGGTAGAGAACAATGACGGGTCCTCAGTGACATATTTCAGCAGCTGAATATGCCGAACATGATACCCATCCAGCTGTTAGGTGTCCTCATCAGATTTAGTTCTCCCAGGAGGCTCCCACTGATCTCTGTTTCCCACTGCCCAGCACTGGCTGTTCCTGAAATTGTTTTTAAACAAATAGATGCCTCTAAGCCCAGATACTAAATAAATAAATAAATAAATAAATAAAACCAAAAAACAACAACAACAACAAAAAAACCAGACAGCAAAGGGTTGGTAGGTTATCTGCTCCCAGGTGAGGACCCCTGGAAAGTTGGGTCTCTTCTCTGCTTTGAGTTGTTCTGGATGAAAAGATACAACCTCTCCTCAGGCCCCAAGTTTTCCTTGTCTTGTGAAGTGTGCTGGGAAGTCCCAAGACAATACAAGAAATATCCATTATTTCTTTTCTGATTGATAAACTTTTATTTTTCATCCGAAATAATCTAGGGTCAATAAAACCTTAAAAAGAATAAAAGGCCTAGTTCAATCAAGAGCTATCCTATATATCCAAGAGCTATTCAAGAGCTATGCTCAGTAATGGTAACTCATGCCTTCAATCCGAGTACTTGGGAGGCAGATGCAGGTGAATCTCTGTGAGTTCAAGGCCAGCCTGGTCTACAGAGTGAGTTCTAGAATAGCCAGGGCATTTTTATCCCACTCCTACTGCTGTTTGCTTCTAATTCACTTCCTATGCATTGCCAGTCTAAGGGAGAATAATGAACTAAAACTGCATGTCTTTGCCAGGCTTGTGTCTTCCTCAGGGGTCTGCCATGTTAGTTTCTTTTCCATAGGCTGTGACTATGTGACTACCTGCAAGAAGTGGTTCCCAGAAGAAATGGCTCCAGATGGCTTTCCTATTCCAAAGAGGATTTTACTTGTTTGTTACAGTACTGGGAAAGTATATAGATAAGCAAACAAGATTGTCCTTTCCCCTAGGCTTTGCTGACCTGCACATATAAATTACCATGGCCCTGGCACCAAACACAGAATTGAGAGTAAGGAATTGATGGAAGGAAGCACTTGAAGCCTGGAGTCCATATCTAGGGATTCTCTTCAGTGTCCAAGAAAACGCAGAGCTGAGGAAGGGACTCGTTTGTGCCCTGCAGAAACCATTTGGCACTTGTGGTGACAGAGGTGTCTTCTTTTTACTTTTCTTGGAGAAATCCACTCTGACTTAGTTCCTAGGGTAAAGAATGGGACAACTGCAGATATATACAGAGAGAGACAAGGAAAGAGGAGGACACAGCCTTAACTCTTGCAGATTGCAGTCCATAATCAGGAGAATCCAAGAAACCAAGGCAGGGAATTTAAGCAGGGTAGGTTTCTGGAGGCAGGTACTGAAGCAAAGACCACTGAGGAACATTGGTTACTGTGTTGCTCCTCATGGTTTGTTCAGTCTACTTCCTTATACAACCTAGTACCACCTGCTCAGGCTTGCACCACCCACAGGGTAGACCATATCAATCATCAATGAGGAAATTGCCCTATAGACTTGTCTAAAGACAATATAGTGGAAGTACCTTCTCAACTAAGGTTCAGCTTCCCAGATACGTCTAGGTACGTGTCACGTTGACAAAAGGTACACTCTAATATTTGGAAACCTGCCTTCTTATTTGTGAGTTACTTGATAAGGATTTCGATTTAGAAAATGTTCACATATAATGTATGTTTGTTTCCAAAGTTAGCACTGAGTATTTTAATCACTGTTTGTATGAACACTGGGTTCCCTGAATCGTCTTATTCCCTAAAGGAATTACACATGAAGACCAACAACTGCAACCTTCTCTCATGACTTTCGATGATTTCTTTGTTCTGCTCTATTGTCATTTTGATTATAGTATGACCCAGAAAGATTCTTTCTTATAGTCCTGTCTTCTAGGGGTTCTATTTAAATCTTGTAATTGTATATCCATTTTTCCTCTAGATTTGGAGAATTATCGGCTATAATTTATTAAATAGAATTTTTATATCTTCTGTTTGTACTTCTTCTATAGGACAGATTCATTAAGTTTAGCTTCTTAATCATGTCCTAGAGGTCTTCAATGCTGTGGTTATAATTGCTTATTTACCTGAATGTAGTATTCTTCAATCCTGTCTATAATCCCTGGCATTCTTTCTTCTACTTAGTCTGGTCTAGTAGTGTTGCTTGCTTTCCACTGAGAGTGTGCATGTGTGAGTGTGTGTGTGTGTGTGTGTGTGTGTGTGTGTGTGTGTGTGTGTG
>JANHMN010000010.1:45693168-45776789 GCA_030674055.1 Rhabdomys pumilio | reverse complement strand
TGTGTGTGTGTGTGTGTGTGTGTGTGTGTGTGTGTGTGTGTGTGGCACATTTGGGGCATTCTTACCTTCTTCTGCTGCCCATGCCCTAGGAGAAATACAAGACTAAGAGCTTGTACTGAACATCCTGTTTTTATCCAAGCTTGGGGAATTTGAACTCAGGTCCTCGACCTTGCATTGTGAACACTTCTATCCCACTGAGACATCTCCCTAGCTCAAGGTTTGGTGAGTTTTTTTCTAATATAAATATTGATCTTTTCATTTCCATGATTTCCATGTACCCTATACCCACACCTACCCCGACCTCCCTCCCTAGCTAAATATCTCTGAGCTTAACTTCTTTCCAAATTGGTGAATTTTTCATCCAAGTCTTGAAGTGGCATCTTCACTTCTTTGTATATTTGAATCTTCATTGAAGTTACTGACAATTTTTAGGACTAAACCTTTGAATTATTTGTTCTTTAAAACCATTTCTATATCCTTGGGTTCAATAATTGAAGACTTACATGCTTTACAATGACAAAGTGGGGTCGTAAGCTTAGAAAGCTGTTGTTCTTATAAAAGATACTTGGATGTGCATACACAGAGGAAAGATCAGATGAAGAGACCATAAGATGACTTCTGGCTAGGCACAGAGACAGAACTCACCAGAAGCTCCCGAGTTCTACCAGCGCCCGGATCTTGCACTTTCAACCTCCAGAAATGTGGGGAAAAATAAGGTTCTATTGTGTAAGCCACCGAGTTTGTGATATATTGTTATTGTTATCCACACAGGTTACCATTACATACTAATACATTACAGGTTACCATGCACATATTGAAAACAACCCTGAAAAAAAAAAAAGATGTTTCTAGTATAAAAGAGAGATAAATTGAAAGTATCTTGAAATAAGACAAACCCATTGAAGAAGGTAGATATTCTAGTTTCACACTTACTGGTATGATCAAATATGGTTACAAATGTCCTATCTTTGGAGGAGAAAGAAGTTTATTTAGCTTAAAATTTCAAGTTTCGGTCCAAGTTGTGGGGAGACAATATGAATCACTGCTTACTTACTTGATCTCAGAACCCCAGGCCTAGGAAATGGTGCTGCCCACAATAGGCTAGGCTTTAACAACCAAATCAGTTCATCACACATAAGCTCAAGTGTTAATCTGATCTAGACAATTCCTTCTTAAGATTCTCTTCCTTGGTTATTCCAATGGACTATTAAAACTATCTATTGTAGTGGATAAGCCAGTGTGAGTAGCCAGGATGAGCTTCATAGTCCCGTTTGAAAACTGTGTGGATTGTAGTAGCACTTTCTAAAATAAATAGCTTAGAGTTTCTGGAGGAGTATCCCCTTGGAAGGACAGATGGTCAGTTCAGGTTATTAGTTTCTATGCTCCTATAACAATCACACAAACTAAGTGGCTTGAAAAAACACATGTGTATTATCTTATACAGATATTCACAATGAGAGTAAGTTATAATTACCCTGTACAGTTACTTATAATGGAGATGGATCTCAGCAAGTGTGTAATAGCTGCTCGTGTGACACAAACATCTGTGGACATTTGGCCATTGATCCTTATAAATTTGATTCTTACAATAATTTTAAAATTTGGCTCTTTTGAAACACTTATCAAAAACCAAAATAAAACAAAGCAAAAACAAACAAACAAAAATAAATAAAACCCCATAAACCAAGATATACTTGGAGTTCTAGTCTCAGACCTAGAAACACCAAGGCTTGAGGCTGATTCCTTTTAAGAGTTTCAGAAACACAAGTCCATTGATAAATTTCTTGTGGTTGAGAAGGAATACATGGTAACCTCTTACCCAAGGAGGGGACCAGGCAAGAAACATAAATAGTTTCAAGAGCTGTCGATAGATTCCTGGATGATAGGCTGCCTACAGGCCAATGAGGCATGTTTAAAGCTAAGAAATACCTCAGGCTTTCAAGGGAAGTTGGTGTAAGCTGCTTACTGTCCTAAAATGAGAGAAGCGGTACAATTGTGAGTAGCATGGAATTTTTTATAGTAATTGAGACCAAAGTATGTAGCTGTTTTTCTAATATTTTTATTATAGTTTATAAAAGCACGAGCTTGAAACAGAAAGCTTAAAAATCTGGTCATTCTTCATAAACATTCGGGCAAATACAGCTTAAGAGCACAGGTGTCATTGGTCTTGTGGGAATAGCAATAGAGTTAAAAGGGAGTCGGGAGTTAAAAGGGAGTCTCTGTTTATTTTTAGTCCAAAATTAAAAGTTTATGAGTCCAGGTTCAGCTTTGTAGAAAACTGATCCACAGTAAATGATAAATTGTGTGTGTGTGTGTGTGTGTGTGTGTGTGTGTGTGTGTGTGTCTATCCACATGCATGTGTATATGCAGGCGCGTACACCCATAGCCAGATAGCAGATGTCTTCTCTTACTGTACTTGATGCTTTATTTTTTGAGACAAGTTCTCTTGCTGAACCTGAAGCTTGCCATTTTTGCAAGACTGGCTGGCCAGCAAGACCACAGGATATTCCTATCTCTGACCTTCCCGTTACGGGGCTACAGACAAGCTCCATCCACGTCACCTGTTTTTAGAATCTAAACTCAGGCCCTTGAGCACTTTAGCCACTGAGCCATCTTCCCGAGCTCTAAAGGCCCTCCCTAGTTTGTGCAAGCAGAAAAGGGCAAGAGAATAAGATGTTGTTACCTTCATTGACTGAAAATTAAAAAAAAAAAAGTTTCTCTTTTACTTTTAAGTAATAGTGTTTTATATACATTATACTACTGCATTTTCTATAAATAACATACATGCATTTTTTTATAGAAATCACTTATAGAATTTGAGTCCATCTGTCTCAGGGACCTTGCGCATACTGCTTCCTGCAAATGTCAAGCTTTTCCTCAATAGATTCCTATCACCATGGTGACAGTTCTGTTTCTTCCATACTGAATCTCTTGCATTCATTTCTGTGTGTCACCTCCTTCATAAAGTCCTCAGAGTTCCTGCGCACCGCAATGTTGAGAGGGCCACTTATATAATTAGTTATATAATTCCTATGTTCCCATTAAATTTACCAGCACAAACCTTGATGTGCTTCTGTCCTGTCTTCAGAGCCCAACACACCAGGAGGCATACCATAGGTATTTATTACATTTCTGTTGAGCAAAGAAGTAGCAGAATAAATAGGCTAATGAATGAGTGGGTAGGGGCATGCATTTACTAGTCCTCTCTCCACAGTTGGAAGATTTAGCGGGGTCTCTTCTCAGCTTTCTGTCTCCTCCATGCATTAATACTGCTTTTGTCAACACTAGTGGGAGACAGCTTGACTGGTTAACTGATTCGGATTGGTGGCTAACAAAGCCTTATACTGCTGAGAGAGAAAGCTTCAACTCCCTCCCCAACAGAGGCCCTCTTGAGAAATGCTGAGGGGGTGGTAGGTGGCAGTCATAATCATTTGCTATCCTAAAGTAAATTTGAAAGCCTTTGTAATGTACCAATCTCACATCTTTTGAAAACCGTATACCCAAGATAGTGTTTAAGTCATGAACGGTGTTTAGTGTTTTCTTTCACCTGGAAGATATTTAAGAAATGTGAAGCAGAGATTGTTAACAACAGAATGAAAAGGAGGAAAAGAAGGGAGGCCTCTTGTGTAAAAGCCAAGTGCTGTGTTCCTGTGTGCATGCGATTACCACCATTAATGAAAATAAGAGGCAGGTGCATAATGCATGTTCCTGTAGATCTATGCAGAAGATAATATACCCTTCACTGAAAATTGCCAAGAAAGTGTGCATAAAAGCCTTTCACTTTTACTACTTCTCATTTCTATTAAGAAAGAAACCACATAATATTTTCGGGCTCTGAACTAATTAACTGTGTGTATAGACTCAGAAGGTGCTTGCTTTGTACACAACAGGTTATTTCTAAGTCTACTTTCCCAGGAACCTAAGGGTCTATGACTGGGGTCCCTGGATGTGACTGGACTTTGTAGTAGAAGCAGTCATCTGCTGACCTCATGGCAAGCAAGAGGACTCAGGAAGTCGGGGTAAAAACAGAAGGACCAGAATCAATGAGAGCAGAAGAACTACAGGAGAGAGACTTAACATTCTGGTTCTGGCTGCATAGCCGTCCAACCTGCAGGCTCAGTGGCCCTGACACCTGCTAATAAGTGGTGATTCTGCTAAGAAGAAAACAAATGTCAATGGGACAAAAAAATCTGACAGCCTTTGAGTGTAGAGCCAAGCTAAAGAGAACAAAATAAGTCTGCCTTAATGTAAATATATTAAAAATATACATACTTTCTTAGTCTGCCTGCTGGATTTTGTTTTTTAATTTGGTATTCACCTCCCTTTTTGATGTTTACCAGGCCCTTCTGGCTGCTGTTGACATTAGCTGATGTGTGGTCTTTAGCTGTGACATATGTAATTAACAAACAGGATAAATATACGCCTCGCCATTCTGATATAAGTGATGTAATTAGATATTTCTCTTTACATTCTTTAGAGAGAGAGAGAGATTCACAGTCAGCAAAAGGATGATTGGAACAACGACCCAATACATTTCCCCAATTCAACAAAGAGACTAGTTCTCTCACCAGCACTAATTCAAAGCCAAAGGAATTGTTTGATATGAACGCTGAGTGCTTGCTCCGTGAAGATGTATTCAGTTGAATTGAATTCAGTTGACAACTCAAAGAAATCATTCATATTCAATTCAAAGTGCAGTTTTTCAGTCGTCTAAAGTTGGAAGCTGGTCTTTTATTCGGAGTTTCCACATCGAGTACGGGGAAGGGGGTGTTTGTCTTTTGTTGTTTTTTGCTTCCTCCCTGTGTAATTAGACAGAGGCAACAGAGTCTTGTTAACACGTCTCTCTGACATTTTAGATTATAAGAATAATGTAAAAACAGATAGCTGTTTGGGGGCAAAGGAAGGAATTAAGGAAAAGCAACCTTTTGCCTTTGCAGTGGGGCTGCCTACATACAGAGCAGGCACCATCCACACTAGAACCAGTTACACTCAGCAAAGTCACCTGAACCTCAGTCTCCTTCACTTCTGCTCCAAACCCTCAGCTGTCCCTTCTCCACCCCATCCCATTGCTGTTTCTAATGCTCTCTGAACAGGTCTTGATTTTCAGGCCAATTCAGTAAACAGGGAATATTCCCACTATTTTCAACTTGAAGGTATTTCTCTCTGGCCTGGCGCATAACTTGGTAACTTTGGTTCTTAAGGCGTCGGTTAGCCAGTGACACCCAAGGCATGTCTGTAAAAGGTTCAGAGAGCAAGAAGGAGGCTCATAATACTGCTTTTGCAAAGTGCAATAAAACGCCCAAGTCTTCCAAGCACTAGTGGGCCTTTGCACAGGACAATTAAACATTAACAGGCCCTGGGGCCTTGGGAGCAGGGCCCAGCAACCCTTTGAAGCCCTGTTTGCCAATTAAACACCGTCTGACATTTGTGTCAAGGTGGCAGGGATCCAAAGCAGAGATAGGAACGTCAACCACTTCAGGGGCTTTCATTAGCTCCCCAGACATTCCTGGCCTGGCCTGTTTCTTTACTATTGCCAAATCCACACCCTGCTCGGGAACTCGGGGCTCTGAGAAAGTTTACTGAGATAAGCTTATAATGGAAATAGCACTTTGTCACCCTTTACCACTCACTCCTTGTTCAATTATCTTTTATCTGTTTAGAGTATTTGCCAGCTCTCCCAACGCCCCCCTAGGATGAAACTATTGGACCAAAAGCCCTCACTGGGCTTGTAAAGAGGTGTGGCAGGGGTGGGAGGTGCCACACCGTGCTTGCCAGTCTGATCCAGGAGCACTGGACTCTTCTCATAATTTTTAAAACTTTATGAACATACTGGTAAAAAGCTCCTGCATTTCCTAACCTGGAGAAAACATTTTTTTTGAAGCAGAGCCGCCGGCACTCTAGCTTCTTACAAGAAGTAAAATGGAACTGAATATTCGGGCAGTGAGAATTTCACAAGTTGCTAGGCAAGGTGGTGAGTATTAGTGTGTGCCACCCTATATTCAAGATGTCCTCTGTGAATGGATGTCTAGCCTTGAAATGGCACAAACGAAGTTTACTGAGATAGGCCTTGGTCAGATCTCTCACCACCATACTTTGTCATGGATTAACTGAGCTACTGTTGACATGAAGTGACATATCATTTTTGCATTTTGACGCCTGACGACAGTGATATATGTGATCAGTTCATCCTTGATGCCAGGAAATAAGCTCCATTTCTGTTGCTGAGATAGAGGCAAATGCACATGGAAGGTTCGCATCAAGAGGAAGCAGTAACTTCTCCAAGTGAGAAGAATGTACTGACCCACTGCCAACTGGCAGGAGCCGGTGACAATGTGTGACACATGTCATCAAGGGTACTGCTACACCTGACTCTGGAGGAAGACAGCTGCCATGTTGCAAGGAGACTCAAGAGCTTTGTGGAGAATCCGCTTGAGGAAGAAACAAGGCTACCTTCCCAAAACCCACAAATACCAAAGCCCCTCTGCCAAAAATCACATCATAGAACTTAGAGACACAATGCCACAGCCAAACCGGAGATGGCATGTCCCTGTTTACTGCTATCTCAGCTCAACCACAATGCACAACTGTTCAGCCTGTCTGCTCAGTGAGCTCCTGATCTATCGAAAGAGTGAGTTAATCAATGTTTAAACCACAATTTAGGATTATCTGGTATGGGATAGTAGATAGATAACTAGTGCAATTCAACTAACTATTAAGAAACTACCAAAGAACTTAGAGTAGAGAGACAAAAAAGCTTGGTCACTTACAGGCTGTGTGACCTTGCTTTCTGCTGCACCTGCTGTCTGTTGTATGGATGGACTTACCCACCCTCCAAGGCTCCAAAGTTCCATGTCTCTGCCTGACTTGGCAGCATCAATGATTATTACTGAATTTATGGCTTGGTTCTATCATATAAATTGCATTGATTGACACCCCTAACACCCACCACACTGGAAGCCTTAAAGGAAGAGCACACATTATTTATTTACATAAACCAGAAAACCAACAACTCTATACAGATGGGTTGATGAAGCCTACAAGGTGCTATTGAACCTTTATCTAAACCAATGAATACTCTTGGCTTTTGTTATAGAAAGACACACACGTAGTTCTTTGCCTAATAACTTTGCTGTAAGTCACGGCTGCCTCTGCCTCAGAAGAACAGCTGGCATCACAAACAAACACAATAACCTACACATCCATTACATCATTATAAATGTGTAAAACCAACAGGCAAAACCAATAGGCAATATCTTTCTTTGCAGAGCCTCAAGCGGTTACTTAAATACATGCTCTGGAAATTGCAAACTATGGTGTGACCTGAAAAAGACACCTCATGCAAGGCCCCATCAGAGTTAGTAAAAGCCAATCTGATATCAATGGAGAGCAGAATGCATGACACTTAACCACGTTAGCTAAAAGTGAGGACCTGGTTCAAAAGGAGGAAATAGCCAGGTCTCGGCCCCTTAAGAGTCTACTTGCAGAGAGTAGTAAGATGTTGCTAGATGACAGGAAAGGCTGGCATGATCCTCTAAAACTAAATAAAACTTTTATTCAGATGAAATTAGGTGAGATTTGATGCTGTAGTAAAATGTGCTTAACTTGAAAACAATTGTCCATATAGGGCCAGAATAGAAATGTGTCCTTATTCGCATAATTGAGTGGCAATCTGACTTCCTTACTCTATCCCAGAAAATGCCCAAAATGAGGAGCACAAAAAGAATACCCTCAGATATATGAAACTTCTTTCTGCTGTGTATGTGTTGTGTATGTGGGGGTGAGGCGATCACGTGAATGCAGGTGTGCATGTGCGCATGCATGTGTGTGTGCACTGGTTGTGTGTGCGTGCGTGCGTGCGTGCGTGCGTGTGTGTGTGTGTGTGTGTGTGTGTGTGTGTGTGTGTGTATGCAAGTTGATATATTTGCATGTTCATGTGGAAGACAGAGGCCAGCCTTGGGGATCATTTCTCAGGGGCTCTCCACCTTGTTTTCTGAGATAAGGGCTCAATGATTAGGCTAGAATGCTGTGGTTACAGCTGTGTACCTACCATGACCAGCTTTTCTATCTAGGTCCTGAAGGTCACACTGGGGCCCTAATGCTGATAGAATTACACCTTCTCAGTATGAATCTGCTCACTGCAAAAATCAAGCCCCATTCTCAATATTGTAAAGTTTCAAAATAGTGAGCTCCCTTCAGAGACCTGCTTCTTGCCTAATGTGGAATTAGAAATTAGTAATGATGGCTTAGCGACAGACCTGATGTCTTGAGTTTGATCCACAGGATCCACATGGTAGCAGGAGAGAACTGATTCCTGTAGGTTGTTCTCTGACCAGGCATCCACCCACCCTCTCCTCCTTAAATAAATAACTTGATATTTTAAGACATTAGTGTTAGTGTTAGATTCATTCCTGAGGTCAGCAACACCGATTCCCTCTTTTTCTCCCCTAAACAAATTTCTGATGAAGTTGAAAGAGTAGATCCTGTTGAGGATGGTATGCTGGAGCCAAGGTCTGGTATATCCAAGTTCATGGTGATTTTCACTGATCAAGAAGAGTGAACCAATCACCACACGAGCAAAGAGCATATGTGATTTCAGTGGTCTAGGGGCATTAGAGAAGTGTGAGATTCACTTACTTGGACTGTGGTGCTTCTCAGACCAGCAGGAACCCACTCAGGAGATAGATACACAATCTACCATCTGACTCTATACCACACAGCTCATCTGACCCCGAGCCATTCAAGCTACTAGGCTTGTGAATGAAATAACTGTTCTTGCTGAGACTCTGTATTTCCCCCTTTTGAAGTCAGTGTGCTATTTATTGTTGAAATGCTTAGTTTAATACACTTAGAAATGGAGAGTCTCCTGGGAAAGTTGAAACAAAATTAAAAATAGTCTGAGCTTTGCATAAGCTTTAGATATTCCTCTTTAACAACATTAGTCTCAATGTTTTGGGGGACTGAATTAGTCACCGCAGGCAGAGAGAGGAAAGAGAAAACTCAGTTGTGTTTCTTCCCACTGGCTAGCATTAAAATGCGTGAAAGACTGGACAAAATGTGTCAAGCCAGCATACTTAGGAATCAGCTATTTGAGAGAACATTTCTTAAATATCTGAAGAATGCAAAATTTTAGGTGAAGATATTTGGGTACCGATGAGAGATAAAGCAGACATTCAATCTATAGACTCAGAGGGCTTTATTACCGACTTGAGTAATACCTACATGCTGAGAAGGAGTATTATGAAGGCCTTCTGTTGTGAAGACTCTCATTTTCTGTTTTCAAGAAAAGGGCTCAAGTAGTCTAGCATTATTGTGCATATTGTGAAGGAGTTCAGTGAGTTTTGACACATAGGGCAAAATTCAGAACTTAGGAAATTCACAAATACTTTTTCTTTCTTTCATTTTAGGATTTATTTATTTATTTATTTTATGTATATGAATGCACTGTAGTTGTCTTCAGACACAACAGAAGAAGGCATCTAATCCCGTTATAGATAGTCGTGAGTCACCATGTGGTTGTTGGGAATTGAACTCAGGACCTCTGGAAGAACAGCCTGTGCTCTTAAATGCTGAGCCATCTTTCCAGCCCACACAAATACTTTCTCTTACCATGATAATGCCAGTCAACTACCATGGTTCAACACAAGAGAAAAAAAATAGGAAAAATTATGATTTGCTGGAGTCTTTAATGTAAATCTTAATGTTAACTCATGACCCCATACATAATTTTTCTTCTGTGGAACCATAATGCTACTTTTACTGTATGGTGCATTGTGTTTCAAGATACTATCTTCACTTTCTATTACAATATTAATTGAAGGCTAGTGGGATGGCTCAATAAGTAATGGTGCTTGCCACCATGTCTGATAGCCTGCCTTTGATCCCTAGGAATCACATGGTACAAAGAGAATCAACTCCTACAGGTTGTCCAATAACCTTTACACATGTACCATGACATATGCAAGTGCATACTCACAACACACATATTCACAACACACACACACATACACAACAACATAACTCCATATGATTTTAAAACACTGTTTCTTGATAAGGCTGGAAAGGTGATTCTGTGGTTAAGAACATTCGTTGGTCTTGCAAAAAAACCATAGCTTGTGTCTCAGCACCCATATGGAGACTTAACAACCATCTGTAACTCAGTTTTAGGGGTGATCTGATCCCCTCTTCTGCCTACCACACGCACTAAGCACACATATCTTGCACATCTATACATACAGGCAAAAACGTATAAAATAACAAATACTGTATCTAAACTGTAAATCATCATAAGGAAATTGATAGATTTATAATATGTAATCTTCTTTTTGGTGATTTTTTTCATTCATGTCGATCTTCAAATACATAGGTAAATTTTATTTTTATTCTCATACTTTTCTTATTTTCATGGCTGTTGAATATTTTCTCTTACCATGAATTATGAATATTTAAATTTTTTTATTATCCCATCTGCTTATTATTGAAATATACAGTAGCCATGTAGTATTTTATAATTTGTTTTCTGACACATATGAATGAAAAGATCAAAAAGCAGAGAGAAAAGAAACTTTCATTGGTAATGAAACATCAACAATTTAAAACCCAATTTGTTTTTATTATCTTTGATTTTTGTATAGACACAAGAGCATGGTTCTGCTTCACAATAGTTCTCCATGAACTATTGTTCTTCTTGAACCTACCTGATGCCCTCTACCCAACTCTTCACCCAAGCTTACATGACTCTCATCTTCAAGCAGGCTGGAGCATCCTAATGAGTTCACTGACCTTCTACAGTGAGTCCTGTACACTCTCTCACTGTCAGCTTCCTGGTTTGTTTCCAGCTATAGATCCTGAACAACCTTGACAGCATAGGATGCTTATGTCACCACAACACAGAAGTCTCTGTCCTTCCCATTTTCCCAAGGTAATGATAAACAAAGTTTCCTACTATTGTCCCTTACCTATGTCTCCAGCTTCACTACATGAATGTGTGTGAATTTGTGCTTCAGCTTCAGCACCACTGTCCTCTCGTGGTCCTTCTTATATATGTCATCTGCTGAAGTCTTGTGGATAGCCACTGGGTATCCAAACCAGAAATGGCAGCTTGTAGGTGGAACAGAAGTGACCCAGCTTCTTTCCAGAACAAATGTGCTCATTTATTAATGTGACTAGGATTCTCAGCTGCTCTGTTTCATACTAAAACTTAAAATTCAAAGCTTAGTTTGGACTTCCCTCTACCATCTTCTAGAACTCACGATTGCCTTCTTCATATATAATAACAATGGTTCATATTAGAGACTCTCTGAACCACATGTAATTGTTTAAAAAACAATTGTCGTCCTTGAGGTAAGGCATAGGTTTTGACTCTCACTCCTTGGTCTCCTGAGAGTAAGAACTGTTGAAAGAAAAGAGAAAGAAAAAAATGTCTACAATATGGTCCTCAAGAGGGTGCAAGGAAGAAAAAGAGAAGCTGGCATTATGAACCATTCAACCGGAAACACTTCAAATTAGGGTCTGGAGCACAACAACCTCGTCTTTGCCCTTCGGGGCTCACATGAAAATTAATATCTAAACTATGTGAAGTAGGAAATCGATTTTATCAGGCTTAAGTTATCTCACACCCCAGAGAGTTAAAATCTTGATGATACCCTCATATGGCCTTCATACCACACCAGTGTTGAGAAGACATCTTAGCTTTGTACCTGTATCAATACCGAGGGTTTCTACACACTTCCTATGATAGTTTCTGTGAAAGCACTACAGAGACCCTGACCGAAGACAATGAATCCATACTTTTTTATGGATTCCTATGGAAGACATTTCTCTATGCCCAATTTCTAAAAATAAGTAAGTTTCCCGAGGAAAGGATGTCCTTCCATCTTGCGACTGAATTGGGCAATTTTTCCTCTTTCCCCTGCACTAGTAGGGTGCACATGGCAGATAACATAGATGACTCAGCAAGGCATTAGAATATGCAACTGGGCACCAGTGCCCTCTGTACTCCGTTTGTAAGTGTCATGGTGCTGACAACCAGGAACCTTCCAAGGTATTTTACTTTCATGTTCTATTTTCCACATCTTTGGTAATGACTTCAGGTATTGACAGTAAATAAAAAAGTAAGGAGATTACTATGTGTGTATCACTCTATGGTATAGCCCTTGCTAAAGCTTGGCATTCAGTCAATGCCTAGAAACAATTTATACAGGAAAAAAAAAACTTCCGGGTTTCTTTTTTTTCTTCCAAATTTCCAGGATCCCTGGCTACCCAGCTTTGCTTAGACACTTTCTGTAACACGATGCTTATCATGTCCCAGGTAGCCAGCTCCAAATCCAGAACTGGGATTATTGGTCTAATAAGAAGGAGGGGAGTCTTTAAGGGAGAGGGCTGTTTATGTGTGTTTGTGGAAGGTACTGTCCATGTTTATCACACAGCAGTAAGGGCTTGGTAAATTTTGTAAATCACTGTCTCTGTTTTTGCCTGGTAGTCTTTCCAAAAGGAAGGCACCTCCTTCTCTGCCATGTCACTGCCACAGGCTATACCAAGATGTTAAAGCAATAGTGATTTCATTGTTTTACATCCAAAATCTTTTCCCTAAAGGTTCTACTCAAGCAGTATCATTTACCCTCCATGGAAACAAAACATGTGGCAAAAATAATTTAGAGGTACTCTGCTCCCATCTTTGCTTAGCCAGAATAAAGTACAACGTTCCTTTGGTATAGAATGATGTCTGTGGTCTCATATGAGGAAGGCTACTCTCTGATACCAATCAGTAAATGTTCACAAGCAAGAACATGGACCAATCACACCACTCTCTAGATACGTGGTGTATGAAATCCATATACCAGATGAATTTGGTTCTTCATCTCATACACAATACATACTAAGAGACTGCTTTAGCATCATGAGCTGACTCATTCTTGAAGAAAGATTAGCCATGTACTTGTAGTCTCCCTTATTCTGTCTTTTAGCAAATCAATTTTGACCAAAGTCTAGGTTTTCTAATGTAATCAGTGTAGTATGATATCAGAAGTATGTAAAGAATGGTTATGCCAGGCAGATACATTGTACTGTTCTAAGGTAGATACATTGTATTGTTCTAAGAGAGATTTACTGCTGTAGCATGAAACTCAACACCATCCTGGGATGGAATTATGACAGGTATTAGCACAACAAAATTAAAGCCCATTTTGAATTTGAGTTAGAAACTAAATAGTGCATGTGGTTTCTTTCTTTCCTTGGTGATTCTTGAGCTCATCATGCAAGCCAAATTGTGGGTTTTCTCCCTCTTGGACCTCATCAACATCTGTGTTTATCTGTCACAGAGTAGGAGGGAAAGTATAGGAGAACTCAAACTGGAGGTTCTCATTGTCCGGGCCTGTTTGAACCATCAATTTGCCCAAATTTCTTCACCTGTTACTTAGGGACAGGTCCAACACTTAGCTCCGTGGGAGACAGAATAAGATTTTGATGAGAAAATAACAATTTCTGGTCAAAAAGAAAGAAAGAAAGAAAGAAAGAAAGAAAGAAAGAAAGAAAGAAAGAAAGAAAGAAAGAAAAAAGAAAGAAAGAAAAACTAGTTCCACTGTATGTTAAAAGTGGAGATGAGTGAGCTCAGTCAAAGGTAAAAATCACTTCACATGTTTAGATATCCAACAGTATTAGCACAGTGCTTTAAGATTTGAGAAGATTCAAATTGGGCCAAGGAAAGGTAGCCTCACGTCCAGGCTGCTGAATGCCCCATTTCAGCTCTTCATAACGTTGGTGTGCTACATTTGCCACATGGTATCGTAGAGCACAGCACATTGCCTTGTTGGGGGAAGACAGCTCAGTTGGTAAAACATGGAGACATGTTCAAACCCCTGGAGCCATGTAAAAAGCAGGTGGTAGTCTATGCAGCCTATTCAGTGCTGAGAAGTTAGAGAGAGGAAGCTCACCAAAGCTCACAGACCAACCAGTCTAGCCAAATCTGTGGGCTCTGGGTTCAGTGAGAGAGCTTTTCGAAAAAAGTAGGGTGAAGAGCGATAGAGGTAAACAATCCGTGTTAAACTCTGGTTGCAATGGCATTGAAGAAAGAAATTGAAGAAGATATTAGAAGATAGAAAGATTCCCCATGGTTACCTCGTTTTGCATAAAAAAGCCAGAAATAAACTGAAGAAAAGACAGCGTCTTCAACAAATGGTGCTGATCAAACTACATGTCTCTTCTTGGGCTCTTCTCCTTCTGGTTGTTTTGTTCTCAAATGTGTTAGTTTTTGTTTCATCTTATTGCATTTGATTTTATTATTATCCCTTAGAATCCTATTTATTTTCTAATAACAGAAGGTGTGTGGATCCAGATGGGACTAGAAGCAACTTATTAATTCCTTCTCTGGGATTTCAAATGTTATCTGAAAGTTAGGTGTCCTTGGGAACAACAGCAAAGCTTGACAGCCCCATGGATGGTACAACATGTTTCAGACCTTTCCATCATGCCTATAGGATTATCTTACTCTTTGCTGGGTAAAAATAGTCCCTGCCCTCATCATAGCTAGAGCCAGTGCACATGATGCTTGCTTATCTGGGATATTCAGGTCATTCATACAATGAGCCCCACTTGGCCACATGCCCTGAGAACCTCTGATCAGCTCTAACATAGAAGACAAATATCCTGGTTTTCTCTGGGTCTACCTCTTCCTAAAGACTTCCAAAGTCTCTCTTCCTTCCAGTGCTTTCTTTTTAAGAGCTGAGAGTATTGCCAATTATCTGTGTTAGTCACTACCTCGTATACAAAGATTCACTAATTGGACAGATATTTGTTGAGTACCTTCACTGAGTGGGGCTCTGTTCATGTTGCTTAAGATAAATCAGTGAGGACATGAGACAATAAATAATTCCTGCCCTAGCAGATATTATAGTCTAGTAAAGGAAAACAAACAGCCAATAACAGACATAACAAATGGGTGGAGAATACAGCATGACAGAAGAGGGCAAGCGCTGGCAGCAGGGGGGTGGGTGGCGATTAGAGAGGAAAGAATGCTGAAGGCGGAGGTTTGCAACGTTGGAAAAATGTGAATAAGGCAATTACTGTGCTGGAGCAGAGAATGTTCAAGCAGGAACTTGCACATCTACAGGAAGAGAGTGCTAAATAGAGAGCAAAGGCCCTGTGGTATCAAGATGCTCAAGTCAAAGAAAGACGGTGTAGCTAGAGGATTAAGGCTGCAGAGGATAAAGGTGAGCTTGTGTGGAACCAGGTGGCATAGGGTCCTTGAGGCCCTTTTAAAGATTTGACATTTGCTCTTACTAAAATGAGGAGCCAAGGGAAAGGATGAAGGGAAGGCAGGATACAAATCTAATGTGTTTTGTAGGAAATAGCTCACTAGTATGTATGTGCATGTGCACGTGCGCGCTTGCTCTTGTGTATGTGCCTCTGAAGAAGGAAGAAAACAGTTAGGAAACTATTGTAGTAATCCAGATGATACACTTGGAGTCCAATAAGTCTAAAGTAGTGTAAGGGCACAGTAGCGGAAGACCTAGCATTAGTTCTTAGTATACTAGAATAAGATTCCAAAGAATGGAGCAGCCATGGATGACTGCAAGGTTTGCATATCTTGTGTCTCAATACTGTGTATGTACTGTATATGTATGGGGGAAGCCATTAAGGTTTCACTTGGGCCATTTTGATTTGATACATCTTGTTGACAATAATGGATTTTTAGAGATCCAAGCCTGAAGGACAGGGGGAGGTTTGGGGTTGAGATGAGAGCCTGAGAACCCTCTGTTCTGCAGTAAAGCCAAGAAAGCTGCTTCAGACTGAAGGTTTGTGTCTACATCAGAGTTGCAGGTGGCAGTCTGATTCTTGATGTGACTGTGTTTGGAGATGGGGCTTTGGAGAGTAGTCAGAAATGGTCACCAAGGCAAGTCCCCATGATGATGACATTAGTCTCTCTTTCCCTTTCCTTTTCTTCTCTGTGCTCTTCTTCCCACACCTGTCCTGTGAAGCCATAAGTAGGAAGAAGCCTCTCACCAAGAATCGAATACATGAGCACGCTGACCTTGGCCTTTTGGATTCCAGATCCCTGAGAAATAAATGCTGTTTGTGCTAATTTGTTACAGCAGCTCAGCTGACCAAGCAAGACTAAATGAAAAGAGTGACTGAAGACAGGACAGAGAACTTGAGCTCTTCGAGTCCAGAAGTGGCTGAGGGCCAACTTCAGGGGTGTAGAGGAAGTCAAGAATTTATTCTTAAAGCTAGAAGAGGATGAGTAAGAAGGGGAGAGGGCTGGTAGTTCTGTTGCGGCCAGGAGGTTGAGTAAGATGAGAACAAAGAACCAACCCTGTGGTTTCCAAACTGGAAGTCATCCATGCTATTAATGACCGTTTCCGTAATCTTCAGAGTAATTTAAGGAACGTGATGTGTGTAACCAGATTTCACAACTCCTCTGAAAGCGTGTACTGTAGAGAAGTATTGAGCAGTGGGCAGAGCAGTCAGAGACGGCTTTGGGTCACTGTAGAAAATAAAAAATGGCAGCATCTTAGGAGGGGAGTTTAACATGATGAAGGGACACTGAGTGGAGTGATGCTCTTGAGCTGACTGAGAAATGTGACTGTAGCAGAGTCAGTACCCACTTATAAGAAAAGACTCTAAGTTCAGGTCCAGGTTAAAGGCCACAAAGCATCCTAAGGTCAGATGGCCACCATTTATCTTGAAGGTGCCATACTTCCTGCTATAGCCACTTGGCTCAAGTAGCCATAGGTAATATATGTATACAATGGCATGCCTGTTTCAAATCCAAGTGACTTGTTAAGTAGATGCTTTGGTTTGGGCTATAGTTTGCTGGTCTCTAGGGTACCCATTGAATAGTTGATTTTCTCCATTAAACTGAAATGCTAGTGATGAATTGGAAAGTAAATTTCACAGGGAAATTTGGGAAGTATTAATCTGGTGATCAACTTCCTCCAGGAGAGAACAAAACTCACTCCTCTCTATGATCACACCAGCTAGTACAAGGTACCTGCAGTGGTTACTCAGTTTGGTACCCTTAGAGTCAGCACATGGTGTAGAAACTGTTCATAGGTGGAGTAAATGCATAATTATGCAATCTTGTTTCCCCAGTTTCTAAAATAAAATCAGGCAGTGTCTGCTGCCTCTTAGGATGAATGAAAGAGAAGAAATGGGGCTCAATTAAAAGATTTCGACCATTTTTTATTGAATAATTACCTTCTGCTATTGAGAAGAGCTCTTAGTGAGAGGCGGATGAGGGCTTTTAATAAATGAATTCAGGGGAAACAGTGTGGTGACTCAGTGTGTAAAGGAACTTAACACCAAGCCTGATGTTATGAGTTCCACTTCCAAGACATAGTAGGGCGTAATTGATTCTTAAACACTGTATCATGCTTGTGCACAAAACCACACAAACCAATGTAATCTAATTTTAAACAACAAAATATTTAAAACAAGCATGGTACCACTAGGAAAACACTGAAAAGAGAACTGATACATATGTCCAAACAATTGTGATCCTTTAGATCAGATTCTCAACCTTCCTAATGCTGTGACCCTTTAATACAATTCCTCATGTTGTGGTGAACCCCAACCATAAAATTGTTTTTTGTTGCTGCTTCATAACTATAATTTTACTGCTGTTATGCATCATAATGTAAATATGTATGTTTTCCAGTGGTCTCAGGTGTAAAAGGCTCATTTACCTCCCAAAGGGGTCATGACCTTCAGGTTGAGCACTACTGTTTAGATAAAGAAAATGATGGTGATGGTAACACTGAGGCTGGTTGTGATGATAAGGATAATGGTGGAGGTGGTGATGGTAGTGGTGGTGGTGGGCACAGTGGAGAATGGTTAGTAAATGAGAGAGTAGCTAGCCTCCACAGCTCTTACAACCATTACAACATAACTGCTGAGAGGGCACTATAGTGCCAAACAATGCACACAAATAGGACACATGAGTAGTGTACAATTCATGCAGCTAGAATCAGCTTTGCATTTGAATTGAAGCTCTGGGAAATACATCTGTGCAGCCTTGAGCAGATCACTTAGAATTTCTGGAAAGATCTCAGCTTTATTATTGATGGAAAAGTAATAAATATAATCTTGCATACTTGACAGGCTCTTGATGACAGAAAAATTCTCTTGCAGGAAAATAAAAAACATTGATAGACCAGACATACAAGTAAGAAATTTTAACCTTTTCTCTACTGAATTTTCGTCGTGTTCTTTGTAAGATCTTCATTTTGTTTTCCTCTAGATCTTTGCTTTTGAAAAAAAAGATGAGCTCCTTCTGGTCTGGGCCTGAGCACTGAGCAGATCCTGAGAGGCAGCTCTGCCCCCAATCTCACAGAACCCAAAGGAAGCGGGCCTTCAAGGAGCTCTAACCTGGACAGTATCTCAGGTAAAGCGACAGCAATAGCTGCCCCAAACCGGTAGTAACTGGGACCCACTAGGACCCAGGAAGTCACTCCTGGACTGGAGCACTGGTTCCTTCCTGTCTGCTCCTGAATACTGAGCAGATCTTGGGCACCAGCTCTAACCCCAGTAGTAACACCCACCCCACACAGTTCTGATACACCCAAGATAATAGGAAATACAGCCTCCAGTCAGAGACAGGGCAGGTAGCACTAAGGAGATCCAGATGGTGAAAGGCAAATACAAGAACATAAGCATCACCAACCCAGGGTACTTAGATCATTAGAACCTAGTTCTCCCACAGAAGAAAGTCCTGAATTCCCCATATCACTAGGAAAGCAAGATTCAGATTTAAAATCACTTATAATGATGATGGAAGACTTTAAGAAGGACATAAATAACACTCTCAAAAAATTTGAGGAGAACACAGGTAAACAGGTAGAAGCCCTTAAAGAGGAAACATAAAAATCCCTTAAAGAATTACAAGAGAACACAACCAAACAGGTGAAGGAATTGAACAAAACCACCCAGGACATAAAAATGGAAGTTGAAATAATAAAGAAATCACAAAGGGAGACTACCCTCAAGATAGATTTCTTTCTAGGAAAGAAATCAGGAGTCATAGACACAAGCATCACCAACAGAATACAAGAGATAAAAGAGAGAATCTCAGGTGCAGAAGATACCATAGAAATTACTGACACTACTGTCAAAGAAAACACAAAATGCAAAAAGTTCTTAACACAAAACATCCAGGAAATCTAGGACACAATGAGAAGACCAAACCTAAGGATAATAGGTATAGATGAGAGTGAAGATTCCCAACTTAAAGGGCCAATAAATATCTTCAACAAAATTATGGAAGAAAACTTCCCTAAAGAATGAGATGCCCATAAACATACAGGAAGCCTATAGAATGCCAAATAGACTAGACCAGAAAAGAAATACCTCCTGTCACATAATAATCAAAACACCAAATGCACAAAACAAAGAAAGAATATTAAATGCAGTAAGGGAAAAAGGCCAAGTAACATATCAAGGCTGACCTATCAGAATTACACCAGACTTCACACCAGGTACTATAAATGCTAGAAGATGCTGGACAGATGTCATATAGACCCTAATAAATCATAAATACCAGCCCAGGCTACTATACCCAGCAAAACTCTCAATTACCATAGATGGAGAAACCAAAATATTCCATGACAAAACCAAACTTACACAATATCTTTTCACAAACCCAGCATTACAAAGGATAATAGCAGGAAAGCTCCACTACAAGGATGGAAATTATACCCCAGAAAGAGCAAGAAAGTAATCCTTTTCCAACAAATCCAAAAGAAGATAGCCACACAAAGATAATTCCACCTCTAATAACAAAAATAACAGGAAGCAACAATCTCTGTTCCTTAATACCTCTTAACATCAATGGACTCAATTCCCCAATTAAAAGACATAGGCTAATGGACTGAATATGTAAACAGGACCCAGCATTTTGCTGCATACAGGAAACCCACCTCAGTGACAAAGACAGACTCTACCTTAGAGTAAAAGGCTGGAAAACAATTTTTCAAACAAATGGTCCTAAGAAACAAACTGGAGTAGCCATTCTAAAATCTCCAGGCCAGAACACAAAGGGGGGACTCATGGCTTCACCTATATAGGTAGTTGAGGGTGGCCTTGCCATGCATCAATGGAAGTAGAGGGCCTTGATGCCTGAAAGTTTGGATTCCCTAGTGTTGGGGAATTTCCAGGGCAGAGAAGTGGGAATGGGAAGATGGTGGGAGCATACCCTCAGAGAAACGCTCAGAATTATATGGATTAGACATGACAGAGGCAGGTTACCAGAAGACTAGATTCCAGAATTCAAACAAAAAATTATCTTGATACTAAAATTTGTTTTGAGAATTGTATATTGCAGAATACACAGCCTTGGTTTATCTACTCATCAAGCAAGCTGAACAAATCTGCTAGAACCTCTGATGTCCTGGAATTTCAACTGGATGCAGTAAAGACACAGCATCAGAGGCTTATCAATTTACTCTTCCCCCCACCTCTCTTCTAATATCTCAATGCCCATAATCAGCTTGAAGAAGTTAATGAATTGTCAACACCCCTATTCCCTGGGCTTGGGGACTAAGGTGGTTAATATTGAGCTGTCTTTCTAGGGAAAAGTAGTGGTTTTGTTGCAACAGGGAGGATTTGCTAGGATTTATTGCATAGCCATAACCTATTGGTAGAAATATATATATAATTGTTATTAAGATGAAGTTATAATTTCTTAAATGATACAAAATTTACTTTGATTTCAAATTTAAGGTTTTCATTGGTATGAGCTTCTTATTGATATAAAATGAGATTAATATTGATACTCTCATGGGCATTGTGCCTGTATAACACATTTAGGAATAAAAGGCTTAGACCCAGTCCTTCTTTAACGTTTCTAACTGATTTGAGATGGTTAGCCTGTGATTTAAGAGCCTATAGCAAATTCATGGCTCTGAGTTTATTGTTAGGGTGTTTTCTATATTTTATTTAGAAATAGCTGAAAAGAGTTAACAGACAACAGTCCAGATTGCCTTACATGGATAGTTGGTTTTCAAAACATCAGAAGTCCACCGAATTGACATTACAAACATTTCTGTATTAATGTTCATTTTGATTAGAGACCTGTCTGCTCCTGACAACTTCCTGTCTTGGATTCTAAGAAGAAACTGAGCATCTTTGGAGTTACTCCAGTTGTGGTGAGACAGCCACTAGGCAAGAATTGCCTCTTTCCATCTACAGACAAATTACTGTCCAGAAAAGGACACTTGCAGAATAGTTGACTGATTATATTTGCCAAGACAGAGTAATCAGTCCTTAATAAATCTGCATCACTAGGTCTGTCAGATGATCTTGGGCCAGAAGGCTGAAGATCGGATGCTCCAACATTTTGTAGTATAAAGACTGTCCAGGTGCTCAGCGGCCTCTATAAATTGGCTAAGATTTAGAAGCTATGCTTTGTGCTTCCCATAATTTCAGTCAACTCAGTCATTCTGGATTGCTGACGGGGTTGAAGACTTATAGTCTCACAGCCAATCCCAGCTATTTACTTTGAGAGAAAAGATTTGCGAGGATGGTTTTCAGCTGACATTCATTCTAAAGCCAAGAAAAAAGCCAGGTTCACAACTAAGTCTTTTAGTTAGGAGAGATGACAGAGGTTCTGGTTAGTCAACAAAATGATGGACTGGGTATTAGGTCTATCTTGTACCTTACTGACACAAATTGATATAGTTATGCTCTAATTAGTTTGAGAGAAAAGTTTTATTTTAACAGGAAGGGTGATATGTCGGAGGAGCTAAGGTGAGAGGAGTAAGGAGAGGAAGAGGAGAAGTAAGGAGAGGAGGAGGAGGAAAGGAGGAGGAGCTAGGTGACAAGAGGGGGTGCTGAACATAGAGGCAGATGTTCGAGTGTCTCTGCCAGTCAAAGATAGTTGATATATCTAGGTTGGGTATTGGGTTACACTTCTGATTGTATGAGCATCTTGTTATTGAGCATTACCAAACTTATAAAGCCTTTGATTAACATTAAAAAATGTATAAAAGCAAAAAGGAGAAGGGGGGTGGAATAGGAGTTTTTTAGGGAGGGGAAATGGGGAAAGGGGATGGTACCTGAAATGCAAATAAAATATCCAATAAAAAATAAATTAAAAAAAAAAAGAATGCCGGGAAGTGGCGGTACATGCCTTTAATCCCAGCACTTGGGAGGCAGAGGCAGGAGGATTTCTGAATTCGAGGCCAGCCTGGTCTACAGAGTGAGTTCCAGGACAGCCAGGGATACTCAGAGAAATCCTGATTCAAAAAAAAAAACAAAAACAAAAACAAAAACAAAAAAACAAACAAAAAAAGGGCAAAAAGTTATGAGATAGTCAGAGTTAGCATCAGTTCTGGTGTTGCTATTATTGGTACAATTATATGTTTTAATGGTACCAGTCATAGTAACAAACACTAAAACATCTAAGAACTTCCCCCTGTAAGCTCAGCCATCTTGGCCTGCTAGGGTATTTTTCCATGCTCTCTTCAAGCAGATTTTAGAAATATGTTTGCTGTTCTTGCTGCTGATACCCACTAAGACATTTGTATCCACCTAAGATGCTAGCCTTTATATCTGCCCTTTATTGTTCATCACTATCTCCCTGCCTGACCAGCTGTCTAACTGATTGCCACCTCAGGGCAAGCAAGATGTAAATCACAGATCCCGTGGAAGAGAATGGAGGAGAGAAGGAGGAAAAATGTGTTTAAATTAAGCTGGCATAGAAGTCAGCAGGTAGTCACATGACAGGGAGGTAGCTTTAGAAAGAGCAAAGACCAAAGTGTTAGCGAAAGTAAGCTTAGAAAACAGAAAAACTAGGCATGGTGGTGCACACCTTTAATCCCAGCATTCAAAAGGCAAAAACAAGAAGAGCTCTGAGTTCAAGGCTAAGCTTGTCTAGATAGCACGTCGCAAGCCAGCCACAACTACATAGTGACCATATCTCAAAAGAGAGAGGGATGGGAGTTCAACTTTTGTCCATAAGTCATAAAAGCAAGCTTACAAAGCTGCATGTTTGTCTGCAGCTCTATAGACTATGCTGAGTGTTCAAAGGGAAGAAAAAGTATGTGATCTCATTAAAGGGATTATTATTCCACCTATTTCTTTAGCATCACTCAAGATGATCCTTGCATTCCTAGGAGTGGTCCCGTATTCCTGAAGGGCATCCCTTAACCAGGACCCACCCAACAGAAGTAACTCTTAAGAGAGGAGACAATGGTATGTCTCTATCTAGAAGTAAATTCCATTCTTTATTACAGAACTCTCCTCCTGAAGAGGTAACCCTAAAGTCATTTACGAGATGGGTTAAGATTGGAGAACAACCATAACTCATTTTTCATCATAAAAATTTAGAGATCTAGGTCTAATACTTCATTAGAAAGTATTGATATCTGCCTAAAGATCTAGCACCCACCCTCACACACAGCCTTTAAATAGGAATACATGCTTAGACGATAAGAAACCATCCTTTGGGGATGGAGAGATGGCTCAGTGGTTAAGAGAATTCACTGTTCTTCCAGAGGTCCTGAGTTCAATTCCCAGCAACCACATGGTGGCACACAACAATCTGTAATGGGGTCAGATGGCCTCTTTCAGTGTGTCTAAAGAGAGAAACAGTGTACTCACATACATAAAATAAATAAATAAATTTAAAAGAAAGAAAGAGAGAGAGAGGGAGAAAGAAAGAGAAGAAAGAGAGAAAAAAAACCAATTGCTCCCTTCTGACTTGAGAACCAAGGGCATTTTTAGCAGTGCTGTTGAATTGCCTGTCCAGTTTCTACCCTCTGTTTTCATCATTTCCCCCTCAGAGGAGGTAACTATAACTGCCATTATGGTGACAATCAGTGTTGGGCAGGGAAGTTGAAGTGTCCTCTCCAGGGAACCAATCTCTTTAAGACCCCAGGAGTGAATTGCAACTTCTATTTGTATAACAGCCAGGTAAAGGAAGGAAAGTCTTTAAGTGGTACCTAAAGAGTAAAGGCAAGAGTGATTAGCATTAAAAATCCTAGGTAGGGAACCAGAAGAAGCAAGATGAAGGGTGCTTTTTAAATATCCAAATACAACTCCATTAAAATCTCTCCATGGCCCCAGAAGTGCATTCATCCACTAGGCTCCTCTTCACTTTTATTTCATTTCCAAAGCTGCACTCCAGAGTGATGGAACCCAGGATCTGCACTTTGATACCTGTTGGAGTGGCTGCAATTACAATGTGAAATCCATCCTAGATGACTTTTACAGAGAGAGAAAAAGGGAGGGGGAAAAAGAGGAGGAGGAGGAAGAGGGGGAGGAGGGGGAGGGTGAGGAAGAGGAGGAGGAGGAGGAAGAAGTTTAACCATCATTCAGATTTTATGTTAAAACAATTGTGGGGATAACTATCTGGCTGCAGCTTGGTTCTGTAGTATTTAATCAGCTAAGAGGAACATTTTTCTTATTAAGAAGAAAATCATCAATGAGAAATAGTTGTCTAAATAACATACGGATTTAAGCATTGTATACGGGGACTATGATCCCTTGAACTATTAAAAAATCACACCAGAATTATTTGAGGAGCTGTTATATCCATCGATGAGTGCATCTTCCAGCCCTCAGCAGAGAAGCTTCTCTTTTTAGTAAATGGAGATTAAGACAGGGGTCCATAACTGGCCAAGGCGGAGAGAATAAGCAACTCTGTGATTCTCAGCCCTAAGTGGGACATCTATATCATCCTTCCTCCTCCCAAGAATCAAGATGATTGCATAAGAAGAGGTAAAAATGTTGTAATAACCACAAGGAATAGGTGACCATAGCATCATAGTGCTTTCTAAGCACAAGAGAGTTGTGCATATGAACTTACAGCAACTGTGACTACAGACACAAGACCTGTAAAAGATCAAGTCAGACATAATCCCATCATAAAAGGGGAAAGTTGTCAGAAAATTCTACCCCTTGGTGGAGAACTATTTGGCAGTTGATGACCATTTCGAGAGAAAGAGTCAAGTCTTCTCCAGTTATCTGGGTCCTGAGAAGCTCCCCTTACTAGAGGAGATAGCCCTCTACCCATTCATATCCTGGCTACTGGCAACACTGAGGGGATTCATTGAAGTTTTGGTGTTGGTGTTGGTATAAGAGGGAGAGGGAGGGAGAGGGAGAAAGAAAGGGGGAGGGAAAGGGGGAGGAAGAGGGGGAGGGGAGAGGGAGAGGGAGAGAGAGAGAGAGAGAGAGAGAGAGAGAGAGAGAGAGAGAGAGAACACATGAAATTGGAAGGGAAGGAATAGTAGTATCAGGTAATAGGAGTGGAACTACATGTATGAAATTCACAACTTTTTAAAGTTTGATTTTTGTTATACTTTCCTTTTAGGAGTTTAAAATCATTTGGGTATGTGGGAATGTCTTCTTAGTTCCAACTACAGCTGGATCCAATCTGAGTCGAAAGTTAGTCAATCCACCTCTGAGCTTCAGGTTGGTCAACCAGCATAATTGCCTTTGATAAGAGTTCTTTCAGCCCAGAGTCTATATTATAGTCAGTGATGCATCATCTTGCATCCGTATTAGGCACAAAAATCTTCACTCAGTGCTAAAAGCAGCTAGTATCAAAAATACATATATTACTTTTTGGAAACCACTCCCAAATGAGTGCCACTGACCACAATCCTCAGACTCCTTGGAGACTAAACTTTATGAGGAAGCCATGATGTGTGATGACATCTTCTGAACTGAAATATTTCCTTTCAGAAGGTGGAGGAGGGGTCTCAGATAGTAAACAACCATCCAAGTCGTATGGAGCTAAAACAAAAAATACAAGCTCCCTCCATGTAGTTACAGAAACACAACTTGATAGAGAGAAGAGAGTTCCTGACATGTTGAGGGGTGTGCACACTGCGAGAACTCCAAGGATACAGCTCATGTGAATTCATCACACAGGTTGAGGTGGACTTCATGTTGATACAAGAGTCATCCATGCTCCTAAGCAAGTCAAATAAATTCATTTGATTGCCACTTCGATGAATTTGTTGCTTTGCTCTCTCCTTAGCTCTCTGTCCTTGGCAAATAGTCATCTTTGTCACTTCTCCCCAGGCAAAAGCCCATCGATATCCCTGGTCTCCTTATGTAGGAACAAATCCCAACAGCTCACCACTGTCTTAACAACCATCCAATAGCCAGTCTCCATGGTTATCTGAGAGTAGGGGTAATTTCTATTCAGCAGTAGTTCATGTGTTTTCCAACATTTCCTAGCCTACCTGGTAATTAGAACATGGCTGTGTGATAGGTATGGGCAGGGCAGGCAGAAGACTTTATATCACTACTCTAGTTAAGCCCTGAGAGCTCATGTGTTTCCTCCATCCTTTTCTTCCCAAGTTCTAAAAGTTTTAGAACTTAGTCCCCACAATGTACTCACATAATGGAGTTAGGTTCACCCCTGATGTCACCTCAGTGAGAAATAACTCTTACTGTATCCAGTCACTGTAATTTCAGGTCTTCACTTCCAGGATGGCTGGTGACCTTACTGGGATCACCCTCCAACTTACACACAGTGCGAAAAATTTATTGAAAACACCCACTTCTACATACGTAAATTAGCTTTTATGGGAAAAAAGGTATGATAAAAGTTTTGCCTCTTTGGGGAGCAAAAGCTAACATGAGAGTATGGACATACCATTCGTAAAATCAAAGTTTTGAATTCCTAAGCTTGCCATCATATTAATAAATGTCACAAATGTAACTGTGTTCTTGACCTCATAGACAATAAAACCCAAGGTGGCTGGATGCTCTTGAGTCGTTTGTAAAGTGCTAGATAGTAGTGACCAAAATACAGATGAGCCTTTTTGGTCATCAGTTAGTTACTCTGTGTAGAAATAATGATACTGTTTAATCACCTCATTTGAATCCTTCCCCCTTCCTTTTGTTCTGGTGAGCATGTTGATTATGTCTCTTGGGATGCCCTTTCCAGCATCTTTGCTATAAGAAAGTGCAAAACCTTGGATCTGCTATCCTGCTAAGGGTCACAAAGAAAAATTTTGTTGTTATTTACTAAAACTATAGTCTTCAGAGACCCTTAGGAATAGCATTTATTGAGACCATATATTCCAACGTGTCATCAAGAACCACAGTCAACATTAGTTTATCAGCCATTCTCTCTCAGGCATGCTCCTGGGGGGCTGCTCTCTCAGGCCCCTGTCACAAGCAATCCGACAATTTGTGCCTGCTATCGGCATTGGTAAAAGGGAGGACACTGAGTCTCACAGAGACTTAAAAATGGAGACCTGTCACCCTCCAAGCCATGCTTTTTCCATGACATCATGGGCCTTCCATTCAGATGCCTCTGCCACCAGCCAGATGCCTCCGAGACATTTGGCGGCTGGCCAGTCTAAGCCCAGGAGTAGGGTGTGGACCCAGGCTAACCTGATGAGCACCAAACCAGAATGAAGCCCTGTGCTGAAGTCTATCAGAGTATCTGTTGCCTAACCTGGTGACTGGTGATAGGGTGACTCAAAGCCCCCTTCCAGGTCACACGTGCCCACATTATTAATATGATAGCTACCACGAGTCTTCTTATTTAATGAAATATTTGGGGCCACTCAATCAGTTGTTAGGGTTCAATGAGAAATCGATGCCTGTTTATTCAAAGCCCTGTCACAAGCTTGGAAAACATCATGCTACTTTGAAAAATGAGGGTTTTTGTTTTTTTTTAAGATTAAAAAGAAGGGGGCCCCAATGATTTGAGAAGTTCTCTGGTTGCCAGTTGGCTTTGGTCCTTCCTAGGGGAGCCAATCCAGAGCCACCATGGTAATAAAAGCGCCCTCCCCCCTTTCTGGCTGCTTTCAAGAGTGATTAGCAGAAGGGGATTCATAGGCCTTGGTTTTGTGTTGTTTTGTTTTGGGGGGAGTAGTTCTTTTTATTTCTTGCACTTGGAGAATAAGTTAATTATGATTGGCTAAAATTTGTGTGGTTTTTGCTTTTATCCTTGAACCACAATTAGAGCTCCCGACAGCCTCCTGGCCCTCAGGAATTCCAGCTGGCATAATAATTGATAACCGTGGTTATGAATAGATTGGAAACAAGACTGTGAAAGAATGCCCAGCCACTTCAGAGGGTCATTTATAGCGCGCTGAAGGGAAAGGAGAATTTCAGGCCTGGAAAGCTTAGAAACAGAACGAGTTTTTATCAGTTTCCCTGACACTGGCAGATCAAAGCCTGAGCTGGGCTCTCTAAGGGTTACAGATAATGGGGTGGCCGCTAATTCATTCGGCTGCTGGAGCCCAGGCCTATTCAGAAGGGTAAACCAGTGAGTTTTCATAGCCCTGCTTTGTAGTCTTTATCATAGCACCAATGCAAGAATCACCTTTATATTTTAATGAGACATTTGAAAAGTATTTGATTCCCTCTGGCTAGGGGCTCTTTCTCAGCTGAGACAGTAAGAAAGGGTCGCCCAATGGAGCCTCATTTTCTGAAAGCAATACTATCTGCATTCTTACCCCTGCTCTGTCACTTTAATAATTTCAATGTGAGCAAAAGTGAGAAAGGAATTAAACGAGCTTGCCATTAAATCTAAACTACGTTCCCTTGCCTCCCCCTCACAACCCACCCCCCATGCCTGCCCAGAGAACGGGGCTGACAAGATGTAAGTTCAAATCCCCTCTTGAGCATGCTATATGTGTGATGCTTCAGGGACAGCTTTATGATGTCCTATAAGTCTTCCCCTCCCTGACCTATGAAATCAAGATAACAACTGTGTCTAAGGAGATTCAAAGCCATTCAGCAGGGTCTGAGGCACTTCCACGAGTCTAATGAGGAGGAATTTAGAAGTATTTTGTGATTAAATAAATGAGTAAGTGTTCTCTACTAAAGCCCCATGAAATTCCCTTAATGATATTAAGTGGATTTTTTTTAAATACTGTATGCATTTTTAAGCATTCTTATGAGCTAAATAATCTGCCATTAAATCCATATATTGTTGTTCTAACCCCTGGAACCTCAACATATGGATGGATTTGGACAAAGGGTCTGTAAAGAGGCAACTAAGTTAAACTGAGGACATAGGAGTAGAGTTTTACCCAATCATAGACTCTGAAATAGTGTCTGAGACATGAGCACACACACAAGGAAGACACAGGAAGAAGATGCTCATCTCTAAGCAAAGGAGGGATGACTGCCCCTAAACCAGCTGCAGCCTCCGAAACAAAAAAAAAAAAAAAAAGGAACTTCCGTTGTGAAATGAACCAGTCTGTGGTGTTCTGACCAAAGTTATGGAAGCCATTGCTGGCTAAAATAAGCATCTGTTATGCTGCACTCTACTTTAAAGTCTAATGCTGAGCATGGGACTTTTTTGGCCTACAAGATCTTTCTACCTGAGCGGAAAGATTGTGATCATTGCAAACAGAGGGTATAGGCTGTGGTCGATGTTTTCTGAGGTAGATTATTCGTTACGATGCAATGTTCTCTAGAAGTCTCAGTTCCCCCATCTAGAAAACTGTGAGGGTTAATCGAAAGTATCTTGTAACAGGAATGCTCCAGAGGTGCCTCCCCTTGTCTCCAGATTTTCTGGAGGACATACAGAGGAACCTGCAGGCAGTATAGGTGATTTACTTCCAGCCTCTACTCTCTCTCCTCACTGGCACTTGTGATGTCACGTTTGTGGGGACACAAAGCCCCAGATCCACCACCACCCAGAGCTAAAATCTACTTAAGCTTCCGAAAAAGGGACTGTAAAGCCCCATGGAGTTTGCTTGTCAATTACTATATGTAGACAAGCCAGAGACAAATCTCACTCCACTCTGTCCAGATGTGTGCACATAAGTCACTATGTTTGCTCTAGAGGTAAGAAATCTAGCATTTGTGTCATACACGTCCTGTGTGAGACACAGGCACGAAATATCTGCACCCCAGCCCATCCTGAGGTCTTCCAGTAAGGCATAGCCCCAGGAGAACTATGGAATCCAAAAATCACTTCCACTGAAGGGCTTTGCTCAGAATGAATCCCTGCCCTACCAAGGACTCCCAAAGTCCCTGCTCCCAGAGGCGCCTTTTCTCCACTTGCCTCTGTCTCAGTCTCAACTATAAGTTACCCACTGGCCAAGAATATTGTCAACCCATCTCAGAGTCCAGGAAGGCTCTTGACCCATAGCTTTCTTCCATTCACAAGACAGGAGTCAACTGAAGAAAAGGTAAACCTCTCTCTTGACACTTTTTCTTCACCATCCAAGAGGTCTCTAGTAGCACACAGTGTGTAGAATCTGTGCTTAGTAAACACAAGTGACCCAAATTGAACTTCTCATATGTTCGTGTACAAGGGACACACACAGGAAACAACCTACTGGCATTTTCAGTTTGATGGGCAGTAATAATTAAAGAAACCAAAGTGCAAAATAGTTGATGAATATAAACAGAGTTCTCATGATTTAGAAGAAACTATTATTATCTCCTATATAAAAAGAAATACAGAACCCCTAAAATTATAAATCTGACTATTTCCTCAAAGTACTTTCTGACTCTAGCCCTGTCTTCCTTTCAAACTGATCATGCAAACACAAAAATTAGATTCCTCTCTTTCTTCCTTCCTTCCACCCTTTCTCTCTCCTCTCTCTCTCTCTCTCTCTCTCTCTCTCTCTCTCTCTCTCTCTCTTTCTCTCTCTCTCTTTCTTCCTTTCTTCTGAATAATCCCTTTGTTTTCCTACAGGAAACATCCTAATTCCTTAACTGGAAATTTCTCGAGTATTAAGTCAGTCACATTCCTATCATTTGCTGATGTTTTTCAGTCCTGACAATCTATCCCTGTACATTTCTCTTCATACAGCTTACCCTTGACTCGCACAGACTGTTTATATGTTTCCCTCAGCCTGGAATGCGGTCACCTACATTCCTTCCCTATCAAATTTTTTTTCCTACTGAAGGCTTGGCTCAAATTCCCCTTCTGTCTGCAGTCCTTCCGGATCTAGTTAATAATTTATGCCTCCTCCTGCACTCACTTGAATCATTCCATGTACCTATGCACCTGTGATACTTTGGCAGAGTAGAGGGACACTGGTAGGGGGCTGAAGATGAAGATGCTATATAGATGGAAATGTTCTCTAGATATTTAGAAAATGGCTTCACGTAGGACTCCTTCAGGACAGTCTCGTACCTGAAGAATCCTCCCTTCAATAGTTTTGAACCTGATATAATAAGACGCAAACCAGTTTGTTGACAATTGTGTCCACTAAGAGACAGGTGCTAAAGTAGTTGAGAACTTGAGGAAATCCAGGCCTCTGCCTCATCCTGCAATCCTGGTAATTATTTTCCTGTGTATGTGGCATGATTAGCACAAGCAGAATAATGAGAGAATGGTGCACTGATCCTCGGGGGGAGGGGGGGTGCCGCTAGACTGTGCCGATGGTAACAAGCTCCAATGTGTATCACTTGGACACCGTGAGGAAAATTCTGACATTTGTGACTCTTAGTCATGATTGTTTTTCTGTGCCTATGACCCTTCTCTTTTTCACCTGTTTTGAAAATGTATGAATGTGATATCAAATTATAATCAAGTGACAGGACTTGCCAGTGTAGGAACATTCTACCACCTACTGTGTGTTGAGTATTCATTTGTTTCACTCCATCTGAGCATCATGGGTGGCCTCAGTACAGCTGCTGGTGTTACTGCAGTTCTTTGTTAATAACTGTGCCTCCCAACCTTGGCTGTGAATTCTGTAAAGACAGGGTTTGTGTTCCATTATCTCTATGCCATTCAGTGGTTAGCTCACTGGCATAGCACACATCATCTGTAGACTTCTGAGAGAATAGATGACGTGATGGATGGATATATCAGTGCAAGGATGTTTAGATGGATGGACGAATAGATGGATGAGGAAATAAGTGTTACTGGAATCTTGACAAAAACTTGGAAAACAAACAAAACTCTTTCACTTATAATTATGTTAAAGGTATAATTCCCTGCAAGATAAAACCATTTGTTTTTCAATAGACTACCTAAAACTACCATGTAATTACAAAATATGAGCTTCCTAGCTTGACCAGGAATTCTGTTTTTTATTAATTCAACAATGTGCTAATGAGGAGATGTTACCAAAGCTGAACCAGGATTTTACACACACACACACACACACACACACACACACTCACACACACACCATTATTATTACACAATGCTCCAACTGAATGTGTCTTAGGACATTCAGAAGGCCTTTCAGGCTTCCTCCCCATATGAAATTTGAATCTGGAAAATCAGCATTTGAATACTTGCCCAGACACTTATTAGTTTTGTGACCTCTGGCCCAGCTTCATCTCTTTGAGATCAATTTCCTCATCTGTCAAATCAGAATGATAATTTCTGTCCTGCAAAGCTGACAGAGGTAGTGCCAAAAAAGGATGACATTCATTTAAAACCTTTGTGACAAAGTACAAACTGAGTGGCCATCTATAGAAGACATATATTATGTATCCATCTTACCCTTTCCTTCTGGCAAATGTTCTCCTCTTTAACTTAATAGGACCAGATGTCCATGAGGCAGCTTTGTCTTATCCAAAAGTAAGCATCACTCTGAATCTTTGTCAGATATAGGAATGGACACATGGTCCACTGGAGGCATCAGGGCCTCTCCACTCCAAGATATTTAAACTGGGACCACAGAGAAAGACTTGTTCTCCATTGCATGGTATGTCAATCAGTGGGGACTAAAGGGACCAGTAAACACAGTTTAGAAGCCAGAGAAGGATAACCTTAGTAGATGAAACCCAGTCATCAAGAAGAGCTTAGACAATAGCCACTAAAGTGTCTAGAACACAGCAGGCATTTATACAAATATGTATATGTGCACATATGCATGTGAGTGTGCATATGTGTGTGTGTGTGTGTGTGTGTGTGTGTTATATGTATAGTTACATGTATAATCACTGTCTTCTCAGGTACTTAGAGAGAAATTTCTCCAAAGTAAGTTCTTAAATATAAAGCACCTCCATCCCCACCTCTCTAATCCCAGACCAAAAGAGAACTTTGCAAAATGTCTAATGTCATCAGAATCAGATTTTCCTCAGTATGTCTTATTCTCTGCCAACTCCCAAAAGAAAACTAGACTCTGTTGTTTTTCTTTTTTAAAACCTATCAAATCCAGTTTGTGCTGTTCATATACTCCTAGATGTGTGGCTGTCCATTGGAATATGGTTGACCTACTAGAAGCAATATCTTAAAACAAACAAACAACAAAATCGACCCTTCCTCTCTCATTAGTTTTTAATTGCAAATATCCTCAGCAATGGGTGGGAGTTCATGGCACATCCCCTCTCCATGCTGGGATTTTGTCTGGCTTGAAATTATGCAGGTCTTATGGATTCTGTCACAACTGCTGTGAGGTTTTACATGCAACTGCCCCATCGTGTCCAGAAAACACTTTTTCTTTGGAGACATCTACTACCTCTTACGGCCTTTCCACCTCTTCTTCCACAATGATTCCTGATCCTTGGGGTGTGATATACAGATGTATTCCTTAGGGATGAACACTCTACTGTCTCTTATTTTCTGTTGTGAGTCTCTGTGTTAATCACTATCTACTGCAAGAGAAGCTTTTTCTGATAAGGGTTGAGGCACATACTAACATTTGGGCATAACAAAAAGTTATTGAAAGTCAGTTCAGTCCTCCATTTATCAGGAAAATGGCGATAGGTTCTCCCGTAAGGCTTATCACCTGTCTGGTTTATAGTTTTATAACAGTGCCAGGAATTGGTTTCATCTTGTGGGTCAGTCCTTAAATGTAATCAGAAAGTGGCATGATGTTTCTGTGCTGCTTATGCCACTGTTACACCAATGTGTATATCTCTCCAGGCAGATCTTACCGAGCTCAGAGCTTGTCAGTACTGGTGCTAACTTTGCTCCTTTGGTAGAAATGTATAGCACCTGCTATGCACTATGCTAACTAACCAGCAGGGATGGAGCTTCCAAGGGAATATCAACTTTGTTTCTCCATGTTCTATAATGAGAATGTCTAAAAACAAAGAAAATGAACAAAGGGGTGTTAAGTTAGGATGCTAAGGACAGGGAGTGGCTTGGGAAGAATTTAGGAGAGAGAGATACATATAATCAAAAAACATTGTATGAAATCCTCAAAGAACTAAAGAAATATTTTCAAAGGTAAGTTCCTATCAGTCCAATGCAGTTAGAAACTACAATCTTGACAGAACACACTTGAAGGTATGGTCCTCTCCTCTTTATCCACAGGGAAAACACCTGTCTAGCTGTCCCTTACATGGCTAGCTTAAAAGTACCATTTATGAATTCCAGCTCCAATAGTGACATCACTTAAAATACTTTATCTGTGACTTTAAATATCTAGAGCATATTTCTCTAGTTATCACAAATAAAATATTGCTACATTTAAAAAAACGAAAAGAAAGAAGAAAGAAAAATGCAAAATAACAAAACATCAACAAAAACCAAGGCTTTGTAAGATTGTGTCCCCCTTGTTGTCTGTGGCTATCCCATGATGTCTCCCAGCTGAGGTACCACTCTGAAGTGCCTTGTTATCTCTAGAAGCTGGGCATTCTTTAAGGTTCACAAAAGCCCAGTCCCAGGCAACAGTCCCTAGCTGATAAGCACCCCAGCTTCCCCAACCCTCTTCCCAGTAAGTGCCAGGAAAATCCTCTGAGTAATTGTCAGTGGTCTCGGGGCTTTGAAGAGCTGGGCTTATCTTTATGGCTCCTGTTGGGCTCAGCTGAATATAAGAAAGGTCATGACCTGCTCTTCCAGTCTCCCTGGAGAGAGAAGGAAATGAGCTGAAGTTACAGAAAGAGAGATGTTTTGACCACAGAAAGTAAGTAACTTCTGCAGCCCTTCTGTGCAGATAGCTCATCTCCTGTTTAGTCTGATAGTTTCCAGTAATCCCTCTCCTTGGTGTTACAGACCCCCATCATGTTATGATAAACCCAGTCCCATTTGGAATCAATATGTTTGAGCCCATGTTTCAGGAATCTTCTATGTAGTTTGTGTCTTGGGCTGTTCTTGGCCTCCTACAGGGGACAATGGAGGCAGTAGTTTATAATGTGCTTTGTCAGTGGGTTATCTGAACTCATAAGCATCTAAAAATAAATAGAAACCTGAAATATGTACTTTATAGTCATAAATAATCTACATATTATGTGGATAATGACTAACTTATCTAAATAAAAATTTTGATAATATTAAATCCAATTAACACTTGAAAATAAGTTGACATCCAAGCAATTGGTATGTCTTGAATAATTGGTACAATATAAGTTGAATATTAAGAATATTCTTATCCTTAATAAAGAATAGTCTTAACAAAGTATAAATTTATTCAAATATACATTTGTATAGTTTATGAGACTATAAATAATTGTGTTATACATAGATACATGTGTATTATTCATATAAACACCCACACCATAACATAGGTAGACCTTATGTCTAATTAGGATCTGAGGACTTATATCTGGCTTAAACTTTGAAAACTTAGTATATTTAGTTTTCTACACTGACATAACTGACTACGATATTGCAATTTTAAAATCGTATTAAGAAGCAATAAAAGTCTGTACAGACTTAAATCAAGCTTTTAAATGTGTTAAATAAATTTCTGACTTCTTTGTATGACATTTGTATTTCTTTTCTGAGTCGAGAACTTTATTAGTTACCTTTCTAGTCACTCTATATAAAATACCATGACCAAGGCAATTATTGAAGAAAGAATTTATTTGAGCTTACAGTTCTAGAGGGCTAGATTCTATGATGACTGAGCAGAGGCAGCAGGTGCCAGGCATGGCAGAGCTGGAGAGAAGCTGAGTGCTCACATTCTGATCCACAAACACAAAGCAGAAAAAGCAGAGTAGAAATGACATAATCTTTAATTTCTCAAAGTTCAGCATCAGTGACAGACCTCTTCCAACACAGCTTTGACCCCGAAGCCTCTTCAAACAGCACCAAGCACTGGGGACCAAGTGTTCCAATGCTTGAGACTGTGGAGGACATCTCACTCAAGCCATCAAAAGAACCAAAGGCTATGTGAATTTCTATGGCTTTCTCTTGAGCCACATATAACGATGGTGATAGAAATTTCTACCCTACATCTGCTATCTGCCAAGTACAATGTTAGGTCCATGACAGACCATTTCTCTTCACTGCTCCACACACCCATACCCATTTAGACACTACAATTCCCATTGTATGAGTTATAAGACAGGTTCTGAGTTCATTAGCCAGTTTAATGTGTAGCCAGGATCTAAGGTCTGTCTATTTTTTCTTCTGCCCTGTTCTGCCCACATCCCACCCATTACAAACTGAAAAGACAGCAGCCACTGCTTCTATGTGGTCTGAGGCCACTTAGTCTTTGGTTGTTACCTGTTAGACAGGCCTAGAGAAGAACTGCAATGATTTGATAGAGACATTAGAACTTTTGCTGCTGGTCCAGAACTTTCTGAGAAATTCTTATTTCATGGATAATCCCCATGTATTCCAGAATGCATAAAAATGAGGTACAGGAGGAAAAAGCAATCATTTAGACTGCTTAAAGTAGTTATATGTTTTGATTTAGAAAGGTGCCCTTCAATTTAAATAACTCCAAAATCAATGATGACGTATGTTATAGATGCTAAAATTTTATTAGACTGAGTCCTCTTCTTTAAATAATTTGTTCAATTCTTACTGAAAAAAGAAAATTAAATTCTTTGTGTGGTGAATGGTAAGCACATGTGGGTAGAGGAAAAAATGCTTTCCCAAAAAACTCCAGCTAGGAAACACCATCTTCCTTACAGGAAACAGCTGGGAATTAGAACTTCTGAGCCACCAGTCTTCAGAAAAGTCCACCTGTCTTCCTTTCCTTTTTAGTGTTTCTAAAGAACCTTCTAGAGATCAGTTCTCCATTGTGTGCAGAAAAATAAAGGTGATTGGTCAGATGGCCACAAGCATCTCACAGCCTGAAAACAATTACACATATGTAAATAGCCACTAATACTGCCTGCCCAGGGCTGTATGATGCTCTGCACACAGTACTGTGTGGGCTTCTGAGAGACAGCTGCCCACTCAAACAAGGGACACAACATCCAAAGAAGCAACATCCTGTCTGATGGATCTATTTGCCAAGAGAAAGTAGGGTTAGAAAATTGATGAGACCGTTTTGTACAACACCCCAGGAAACAATAAGCTGTCTGAAGATCAAAAACAAGGTAGTCATAGACTCCCAATGTGAAAGACTGGAAGCAAGATAGTCAACCATGCACAGTTCGACCCAAGGGCAACTATTGTCAAAACTTTTTATGACTTCAAGCAGATGTGAGCTCTCTTCCTTGGACCTCCTTAGTCCTTTCTTTGGATATGTCTTTTGTCACGTACTACATGAGCACTGACTTTCTTGGGGCCATTCCCTTGTTGACAGTGTTTCCAGCCAGGGTGAAAAAAAACAGCAGTGGCATTTAATGATTATACATTAACTGTATGCATTATCTGAGAAGTGCTAAGAGTTTGAGATTAAAATACTCAGAATTAGGCTGGGGAGCTGACTTGGTGGGTACAGGCACTTGCCAGAAAAACATAAAGACCTAATTTCAGATCCCCAGAGACCCCCAAAAGCTGGTCATATTAACCAATGGTTCTAATGCCAGCATGCTCCCCAGGGGATGGAAGGTAGAGACAAGAAGATCCCTAGTCTCTTGCGAACCAACTAGTCTGGCTTACACAGCAGCACACAGAGACCTTGTCTCAAACAAGATGGAAACTGGGTGGTGGTGGCCCAACCCTTTAACCCCAGTACTCAGGAGGCAGACGCAGGGGAATCTCTGTGTGTTCAAGGTCAGGATGGTCTACAGAGTAAGTTCCAGGATAGCTAGGGCTACACAAAATGAAAATGAAGAAGCAGCAGGAGGAGGAGCTGAAGGAGGAGGAAGAGGAGGAGGAGGAAGGCAAAAACTAAAACCTGATAATTGTCCTATGATCTCTACATATACAATGGTATATATATATGCACACTCTCACATATATATATATATATATATATATATATATATATATATATTTAATTAAATTGTTTAGTGCCTAGCAAAGGAAATGTGCTTACCAATACATGAATCTGTTGTTGTCTGAAGTATCAGTGCTGTGTCAGAGGAATACCAGCAGCATGCTGTCATTTGGTAGACAACACTGGGACCGAGCACAACAGTGTGTTCAGACAAGCCTCTACATAAAAGGAGCTAATTAACTTGGTTTTTAAAGGATTGGTCAAAACTCAGAGATAACTCGGCTCACTGCTTGTGACATAAAAATATTCTCGATGTAAGATGTATCAATATCATGCCAGACCATAGGAGTATTGGGTGTCAGCAGAGGTAGCTCCAAGCAACACTGCAGACCCAGGGAGTCAGAGAGCATAGGCAACTACTTTAGGAATAAAGGTTCGGCAGGAGTCAGAACCCTCATTGTCCACGAACACCACAGTTCACTCAGACTCTAGTCTCTGCAGACTGGGCAAATCCCACCCCAAAGCTTACCTCCAGCAACATTGCTGTTTCCTTTCTCACTTTATCTCCTTCGCTTCCTTGGAGACTCCTGAGACTGTGAAATGAAAAATCAATGACCTTGGAAAGCTCTGTTGAGCAGTCAGGACCTATCAAGAAAAGTGACTATGCATGGGCCTGCCAGAGACCAGAGTCATGGCAGTCATGCTGTGCCCTCTGTGAAGAGGCCCTGAAAATCACCTCAGAGACAGTACATTTTGATGCTCTCAAGCACCTTGTGGTAATGAATTCTCAACTTGCCAAAATCTACAGTCACCAAGGTGGGGGCAAACCTTTGAGCATGTTTGTGAAGGATTGCCGAGATTCAGTTAAGATAAAAGGGGGTCAACTAAATATGGGCAGCACTAGCCATTCCATAGGCTAGGGACACAGAGGGACAAAAAAGAAGAGAACCAACTGAGCACAAACATTCATTTCTCTTTGGTTCCTGACTACCCTTGGAATGAAGTAAGTTCCTGTTGTCCTGACTTCCTCACAGTGATGAAATATGTCCTTCTTAAAGGCTAAGCTAAACAGCCTATCATCTCTTCAGTTGCTTCTTCTCCTCAGCTACTCTGCCACAGCTACAAAGAAACTATTGCACACCTGCATACCAGTTTTCCTTCATTTGTTTTTTCAGGTCAGTTCCATTTTACAGATGGGCAGCCTGAGGGTCAGAAGAGGGATCCTTACTCAGGACCACAAAGAGAGTTGATAATGGGGCCTGAGTTGAGGACACTACAAACAGCAGCTGGCCTAGCCTTCCCCTTTTGTTTCAGTCTGAGGGTCTGACCACTTTAGGGTCTAGAGCAGTGGTTCCCCATCTTCTTAATGCTGGGCCCCTTTAATACAGTTCCTTGTGTTGTGGTGACCCCAACCATAAAAATTATTTCATTGCTACTTCATAACTATAATTTTGCTGTTACTAAATGTCTAATATGCAGAATATCTGATATATGATCCCGAGGGGTTTGAAACCCAAAAGTTGAGAAACACTAGTCTGGAGCAATTCTACTGATCACTGCCTACCTTTCCTACTGGGCACAGTGATCCCAGAGCTGCCTCATCTCTCTTCAGGGTCAACATTATTCCAGAAATCCCTCCAACTAAGCAGTATGGGCTCTATTGAGGTTTCTACACTTAATTGTGACAGTAGAAGCTTGTAGGTTGTGTGGTTGTGTACCTATCTGTGCACTCACATTTACATGCACAGTCAAGCTCTGGATGTGTCCTCTCTTGCTAACAGATGTGTATTTATATATGCATGCCGCCCTTGTGTGTGGTGTGGCTCTGTTGGTGCACATCCCTGAGTTGTGTGCAGATATCTTATGGCGCATATGGGGTATGTGTGTGAGCATTAGTCTATTGCTGTATGAGTGTATAGCGGATGTATGTCTGAGAGGTGAGAACTCTGGGGTACCTGTTCAGATGTCTTGGAGTTATATGTGTCTGTAGTTATGTCTCTCTACATGGATCTCGATGGTGGGTGTGTGCCCACACATGAGTGTATGCAGGAACCTGTCAATTACTACTGACCTAACTTTCCCATGAGCATGGAGTACACAGCTGGCACAGTACAACACTGAGACAAGTCTTGGGAGAAAACCACACCAAATAAAAGCTCCACAAAGACCCAGTGTGAAATGCAGTGATTACTCAAAAGTCTTCCTGGCAGCAGGGTTTGCCAGGCCTCACTCCCCAGAATCTACAAAGCATGGACAGGGGTGGCTTAAGGTACGACCGAGATGGAGTCATACAATTGTTCTTACGGGTGCAAGGTGATATGAAGGCCAGTCTGAAAGTGCTGGTACTGGTCTGTACTGTAAAGGGGAAGGAAATAAAGAGGTGGGGTGGGGAGGCTGAAGAGGAGGCTCAGGGTAATGGCTCTAGGCAGCACTGGGTGGTGAGGTTTGTACCTGTGTACATACATGTGAACAAGCATGAGTGTGTGTGCCCATTGTGCTTGTATGGGATATATGTGTGGATATATGTAGTATGTGTATACATATATAGATGATGTTTGGCATGTGACCCAAGCGTGGCTTGTGCTTGTATATTCTGGATATGCATGTGTGTTGTATGTTTGTATGCACAGAAGTTGTATGTTTGTTTTCTCACAGGGTTTATAGACTTTCCTTTTCTCATTCCACTGGCTCACCAAGCAGAATCAGTCCTCCCCTTCCAGCAGGCTGCCTACACCTTCTTCTCCCACTGCCCTCTGCCCAGAAGATGATAGATGACTCTTTGTGATTCTGCAAGCCTCCTGGGCCCATTGTCAGAAGGCCCAGGCTGGGGGACATCAGTAACCTCTATGCAGATCGGCAGGCGGCCAGCCTTTGTTCTAGCCCTCTTAACATGCTTTCATCTGTAGGTTAGCCTTGAACAAAATCCTGTTCAAATGCTACAGACCTGAGGATAAACCTACCTTTCAGATTACAGTCTAAACTCTACTGCCGCCCAGGGAGGAGAAAGGCAGGATTCCTGTGTGCTTCGGAGCACCTTTCTGAATAATCCCTTGAGCCTCCCTACAGGGTTCCCATCCCCTAATGGAAGCTTTGATGACAGCAGATAAAGGCCAAAGGTACTTTTATTCTTGCAGAAATTGCTCCAAATAAACAACCTTGATGATTAAAGCAATAGAAATCCCCGGAAGATTGATGGCTTAGAAAATGTTGCTGAGTGAATGAATAACTTCCCCCTTTATTTCCAAGAGCTAATATTTGTCCACATTTGCTGCATTTTACAGAGAAGTGCAACCTTTTTTTTTTGTGCCGAGTGTTGGTCAGAGACAAATAGTCACCAGCCAGCTATTACTTGAACTTTAAACCCGGCTCCATTTATGAGCCACAGGCTGCTTGTCAGTCTCTACTCAAGTATCAACCTCAACTGGGCGGCAGGGAACACCACACCTGCCAATGAACTTTAGGGTGGGGCCAGACACTGAAATGCTTTTTGAAGCCTTACCAAGCTCCATCTCTTTCTCTGCCCTCCTGTCCTCAGGAACACATTCTGAAGCATGTCTCCCAGCCCATCCTCAAGCTGTTTTAAAACCTGACCCTGAGTGTCAAGAGGAAATCTTCAGCCCTATTAATTTTGGCCAACTTGGAAATCATGGCTGCTCAACTATGTGGGTAGCCTTTGCTGCTGGCTCCATGAGATAATTATTTGACACCTTCAGAGCACTTCAGGATGTTATAACTCTATTGCTAAATTACTATAGTAATTTAGGATGAGTCCCCATCATGCAAAGGTGACTCACGTTCAACACATGTTCACCTCTGTCTGGCACACCTCAGCCTCCTTAGCAGACTCTTCCCACTGAAGATCACCATTCTCGAATCTCAAGGTTTCTTTGGACTCCAGAGTAGCCCTCAACAATAGTCATGTAGCTACATCTCATCTTCCAGCTCCTTAATCAGCTGTGTTCTTGCCACTTTCCTTTCTATGCTAATTCAGCCAGCCACACTCATGATATCACATAGAAATCAGCCATTATATAGAAGTGTTTTAGCTGGGAACCAAGAATACATGTGGGCCTCCTCTGACCACCACTCTCAAACACTTCTAGTTTTCTCCCTTCATTCCATTCCTTCACAGACCACTTTTCTGGCTCCCTTTTCTCAGCCCCTTATTTCCGGGATTGTCAGCTGACCCTTCCTGACCTCAGTTACTCTCTTTATACTTGTGTGGATACATGAACATCCTGCTTCCAGCCCTCTTCTCTGCAGCCACACTGGGAGTGTGGCGTGTCAGTATAGAAACCAGAAAAAATACAGCTTCCTGTCACTCCACATTAATGGTCTCTTTCTTCATTCAGATGTGTAATACTGTTTGAATTCCCCATACTTCCTGTACAACCACATGCCAACCCTCTACAGCCTTGCCCTCTCCTAGGTCTTCCACCTTACAAACTTGCCCTGACTAGAAACTGATGTCACTCATGACGTCATCACAAATCAGAACTACCAGAAAGAAAATTCACCTAGAATAGCTTGCCGAAGCATCTGTAAGCTCTGCTCCATCTCTGTTTATGTGATCTCCTTGGAACTCATGGAAAGAGGCAAGAATTATCCTGTCCAAACCATGTCTTCCAGCCTTATGGTTCCTACCATAGTCAATAAAAAACTTCTGTCTTGTTAAATTATCTTAGATGTTTATACCACTGTCTTCATGGAATTCTGCAAGGGTCAAAACATCCAACTATAAATGAAGTGAACAGATAAGTCTCAAAAGTACAAATGTCTGATGCATAGGGGAAAAAAGTATCTGCCATTCTTGGCCATTAGGAAAATGAAAAGCTACACTGAGATTCTACCTTGCCCCAATCAGAATGGCTGTCATCAATAAAACAAATGTCCCACATCCATAATTCCAGCACTTGGGAAGCTGAGGCAGGGAAATGGCTGTAATGATGCCCAGGTTGCATACCAAGACCTTGTTTCAAAGGTCTCAAAGAAATAACAGCAAAGGGTGGTAAGTGTGGGCAAAGGTACGGGAAAGGAGCACCTTTATACACTGCTGGTAAGGATGTCAGTCAGTAAAATCACTGCGGAAAATCAATATCGAAATTCACCAAGTAACTAAGCTAACTAAAACTACAATTACTATATTATTGCACTTCACTAAGCTTGGGCATCTACCCAAAGGTTTTTAAAATCAACACATCACAAAGATACCTCCGCATCCATGTTTATTGCCACAAATTCATAGTAAATACCCATCAACTGATAAAGAAATGGAGGATGAATACACATATTATACATATGTGTGTGTGAGTGTGTGTGTGTGTGGAGAGAGAGAAAGAGAGAAAGACAGAGACACAGAGAGAGACAGAGACACAGAGAGAGGTGGTTCATTTAGCCATTAAAAAAAAGAATTACATTATCTTTAGGGAAAATGCATGAAACTAAAGACCATCAGGTTAGTATGATATATCCATGTACATATTTGAATACATAAGCACACCCACATATATACTATGATATATACACTGTGATATATGTGTATGTTTATGTGAGAGAGGGAGGAGGAGACAGAGAGAGACATGAAAATAGAAGGAGTGTCTGGAGGAGGATGAGGACTGATAAAAGGTAAATGTCAGAACAAGAGATTTTAATCAGTGTAATCAGGAGGTAAATATGAACAAAGTACATAGTATACATATGTGAAGATGTCACAATAGAACCCATTGTTTTGTACACTCGTTTGCAAACAAAACCCTTCCAGTGTCCTCTCTGCCCTTGGTTTTTATATAACCATGTTCTTCATTTCTTCTTTCTATATGGTGACCCCTTTCTGGGTGTCCTCCTCCCTGCTGTGTTAAGACGATGGTTTTTCGCCCCACCTTCTATCTGAGCATCACTCACCCTTCCGGAGACTCACTGGAAGTGTTTGTGCTCAGGATCCTGTGTATGCATTTACAGAGCTTCTCTGCACCAGACAGAAGCAGAGCCTCCCTGTCTACTTGGCATCCCTGCATGGTCCCTTCAGGCCATCCAGCTGCTCTTTCCCATGTATACTCCCTCTGTTCTCCAAAATCTTTGAGAGTAAAGACATGGCTTCATCTCAGGCAATCAGCACCCTGCTTGGTGCAAGGGAGCTCACACAGGCTCTCACTGCCAGATGCATGAGTGACTCATTCTTTAAAGTGCAAGCTATCATCCTATTATATAAACACCCAAGATACAGAACACTAAGTAAAGAAAGCAGCCACACTGTTAATAGGAAGAGTCTATATGTAAGCCTAGGTCTTCTTGGATTTGGGATTTAAACACTTATATTTTGTCCTTCATCAAGCTAGAGGATAGGATAACTTCACATGCCAGTCTGAAGTGATATACATATTTGGAAAAGTTGAGAACTAAACAGATAAGAAGCAAGCATTCTGAATCAAATCGGAGAAACAAATTGTTTACTGCTATCTCTCGAGCTCCAAAGATTTATTTTGTTTCTCTGCTATAATTCCTGCTAGACAGGGCCCAAGACCCCCAATATCATTATGATAGATTTTTGAATCACTGCTGCCTGGGGCTAGCTCAGATGTCCTTGGCTACACTCTCCTCTTTCCTTCCTTCCTCCCTTCCTCCCTTCCTCCCTTCCTCCCTTCCTTCCTTCCTTCCTTCCTCCCTTCCTCCCTCCCTCCCTTCTTCCCTCCCTTCCTTCCTTTCTTCCTTCCTTCCTTCCTTCCTTCCTTCCTTCCTTCCTTCCTTCCTTTTTTTCTAACTGGCCCTATATCCATCTGGTCTTGGTTGTATCCAAGACCTCACATTGCAAAATGTACTCCATCTCTGACAGAAGGCAGCAGAGCCTAGAGTTGGTTCATTCTCATAGACATACACAGACACGTAGACACCTGTGCATACCCAGCTCAGATGCACGAACATACGTACACAAACCTCACGCACAATGTGTGAGACATTAGGCCATCTGGGTGGAGTCAAGGTTACTGTGGTTCAGTACAGTGTAAGAGCACAAGATGAGGTGAGGCAGGGACTTGATTGCTAAAATACCTGCTGTGTGTGCATGAGGACCTGAGTTTGGACCTCTGAGACCTACATAAAAATACTGATATGGTGACACACATTTATAAACCCAGAGATCCAAGGACAGAAACAAGTGGAATTCATTGGCCAGTCAAGTTGAGTCAATGAACCCCTGGTTCAGTTGAAAAACCCCGGTGTCAAAATATAAGGATGTGAGTGATTGAAGAAGAAGGGAGCTGGTATTGATCCCCGGCCTTCATACGCCTATACATATATGTAGCACAGAGGTACACACAGCGAGAGAACACTGGGTAGGACTTTAGAGATGCAGCAGCTTGGCAGCATCTTCCACATCACTGGTCCTGTGGGAAAAGAAGTGTTCAGCAAGATGGACACATGGCTCGAGGGCATGTCTCGGTGGCAGAAAGAGATGAAATTTATTGACATTTACTGGCAGCTGCAGGCATGCAAGTCCTGAAGTTCCCCCAGGAGAACAGATGAGTAAGAAATGAAAAATCCATAGACAGAATTTCTGGGACCATGGATTCAGGAGAAGGGAGATAGGGGCCCAGGGCATGGGTTGAGACAGGGTCAGAAAATGAGGAAGCTGTCCTCAGCAAAAGATATTCAACAATCATCCAAAAGATAACAAAGCTTGTCAGTGTCAAATTCAATAGAAGGCCCTGAAAATAGTAATGTCAGTACGGCTGCAGCAGTAGTCACAATGAGAAGGGAATAAGGAATTAAAAGAGAAGTGTTGCTGAATTCTCATTTAACGTTTTCACACTTATGTGCACTCATTCCTTTAACAGCACTGTGTTAATATTCCTATCTAATAGAAGAGTCAAAAAAAAAAGCTATCCACTGGACTTAGACCCAAAACCATCAGTGGTGACCTTAACAACTGAAATTCACTAAGGGAAAGTGACTCAGAGATCTACCGGCATGAGGTATCACCGTTTGAAAGTGAAAATCCTCCCTGGAGATGCCAGTGTTCTGTAGACACTTGGTCCCCAGCTGCTTCAGTCATTGTGAAAGAGACTGACTCCTAAGGGCCCTGACATTATCTGTGAATGGACCCACTGATAGATCACCACCTGTTGACATTGTTGGGAAACTCTTTAAAGACAAAATCTGATGGAGAAAGTAGGTCATGCAGGGTGTTCTTGGGGAGTCGTATCTTATCTCAGTTCCCTTCCTCAGTCTCTCTGTTTCCTGGATGCTGTGAAGTGAGCAGCTTTGCTCAGTTGAACACTCTTCACCATGATACACAGGGCCCAAAGGTACGAATCCAGCAGATAATGGATAGACATTTTCAAAGCCATGAACCAAAATAGATATTCCTTCCTTGGGTCACTTTTCTTGAGTGTTCTCACCCAACAGCAACAAAAGCTGACTAGTGTGGAAGAGGGAAATAAGTAAGTGTCTGGTAAGAAAGCCTGAGCTCAATTCCAGGGCTCAAAATCCCACCAATCCTTGAACTTGCCCCTAGCTCAGGACTTGCAATCCCACCAGGTCCCACCCTGGAAAACTCCACAACCTCCATATCCCTCCCCCTGAAACCCTACATAAGCCTTCCTGCCATTCAGTTCTCTGCTGCTTCTCACCTGAACAGAGACAGTCAGCCTCCTGTGTTTTTCCCATTAAATCTGTTATGTGAGGCTCACTGTGTGGTATGAGTTTGTGGTATTCCTTGACTCCTAGCTGCCAAGATATCTTTCCCTTCTGAGCTGTAACCTTTGCACTAGGGAAACCTTTCCTCTCAGAGCTGTAGCACTTACAGTAAGAATAAAGAAAAAAATATTTTAAGACATTTGCATGGGAAGAAAAGAAGGGAGATTCTAGAGAGATTAGAATATCCCAGATTGTCACAGGGGAGTTGTGTTTCTGTGAGAAAGGCTTAAACTTGGCTAGAATGGATTTTAATTTTGTCACTTTAGCTGTTCATGTGTTGGGGGCAGAAACAACCCTAGAATCCAGTCCATGTTTGAATAGGGAAACGTCTGAGGTGGTAGGACTCTGACACACGGTGAAGAGGAGGTGAGATGGCTTCGGGTTAAATGCTGGAATGGAATCTGGCATGTACCCTAGTACCCAGTGACCGCAAACCAACAGTTTAGTAAGGAGAAAAAGAGGAAGTTGGAAGAACGGCTTCCTTTCTGATGCGTTGAGTTCATGTGGCCATTTCAGAGAAATCTAAATTGAACTTTTCTCGAAATGAAGACCATAGCTAGCCAGGAAATTCCTAGAAAGTCAAATTTTGAGTGAAGTCTAAATTAGAGGTGGGATGGGGGTGTCATAAGTGCAGCCCTACCCAAAATCCAGTCAAGAGACACTAACCCATGCTTAGACACACTGCCTCTGTCTGGTTTATGCTAAAATATTATTATTTGAGTGTCTACTATGGCATTAGCTGTGACATGAAACACTGGGGTCACATATTGTATAACAAAACGTTTCCCAAGGAGACACAACACACATGTTATACAAGAGCATTGTATATGCCAATGTTGTCATGTGTTGACATACATTGTCTGAATTCTGAATACCTGAAGCTTCTGAGATGGGAGCAGATGGCGTACTTTCCCCCACTGAATCCCGCTTTCACCTCTTATACCTTAAATGCAATCTTTTGCCAATATACTCATTGTCCCATCTTTGCTTTTGGATGCTTTCGTGGCTAGACACTCTGTTCTTCACATTTCTCTCCTGTATAGTCTCTGGATGTAAAGAACAGATTCACAGGGGAAAACTGCACTCATTCATCCAATTGCATAGCCCTTAAAGGGATTTGTAACAAATTATAACTTCCATTCCTATTCACTGTAACTAAAGGACAAAATAATTAGACAGTGTACATACCACAAAAAAGATACTCATGTACACTGAGATTTTCTATCTTCGGGTCTAGAATTGTCAGCAGCATCTGTGGTCCTAATCTTTTCTAGACCCTCCCATCCTCCTCTAAGCCCCGTGGCATATGGTATCTAATACTACTCTTGTGGGGTCCGCAAGAACAGGAAAGAAAGTGAGGCAGAGGCCCCCAGGGATCTAAAGTGCCTTGTCACTCCAGCAAGCGGTTGAAGGATGTTGGGCTACTTAAATGGTTGTGAACTTCATGACTCAAGTTCCAACCCAATTTTTGGAAACTTTAGAAAATACATTTGAAAAGCTATTTAAATGGAAACTTTTTTTTTCTGTCAAGTTCCACCATAGCACACATTTTACAGCCCTTATAATTCCTTGAAAACCCTCAATGTATAATAGAAGTGCTGACAGGTGCTGGGCCATAGCAGCAAGCCTAACAGCTCAGCTGTGTTTATTTTTCATTACACTTGACTCTAATTGGTGCCAGTTTAACTGTGCCGCATACCAACCAGAACCTTTTAACTCAAACATCAGCCTGGGGAAATTGGCCTTTTTCCCCCTGTCCTGGCTTTCTGATATCAGCAACTTCCCATATTTCCTTCTCATCAAACTATCTTTATGCAAGTTGAGCAGCGGATTGACTTCTTTCAGAAGCAAGATTCAAAAGAAAGCAGAACTACACCTTAATCCAGGCTTCTCTGAACAATAGTCTTTGGAGAGCCAGCAACATCAGTTTTTTACCGGCAAGAGTTAGAAACCATAATTCCTGTTTGGTTGGTCCGTTAAAGAAGTCAGTATAAGTCAGGGAAGACTGAACATTGTATTACAAGACTCGGGTAGTAAGTGAAACACACAAGGCCCAGAAGTAAATGAAACAAAAGCCCAGGAAGATCTTGAAAATTACAAGACTTACACAACCTCTCCCCCAAGATAATATATGCAGTTTCCAAATTCCAGAGAAGGAAGAGGCTCTGATTGACTGAGCTCTCTGCAAACTGTGTGTGGAAGTCAAGGGATTCAAGCTTTTCTGAGTAATCACTCATAAAGGAGCCCAGAACACAATGGTGACTTGATATTATTTTTCATATTTCACATACTTCTAATATTAATGGTGATGTCATAAAAAAGAGTGTCCTGTATAATTACTGGCTCTGGTATTCTCTACCATGATGATAAGAGCAGAACTGTCCCATTGACAGTCTCATGGGAAGCAAGCTGCTTGCCTTTCAAAAGCTTGAGTCTGAGGCAAGATACAGCTGGGAGCTACCAAGTCACCGAGGCCTTTCCAGCGGCTGAGATGTGACTCGGCCTGGGAATTCTTCAAATGACTCTCAAGTGGTCTCCTTAGAGATGCTGACAGGTCCAATCAGAGTCTCTTCTCCTAAGATGAAAGACATGGCAGAGGTGTCTGAGAAATGAAAAAGGTGTTCTGGGTAATCACAGGGAATGTCCCTTGGACGGGAACAACATGCAGCTCAGGTTCCTGGTTCACTGAGGTATGTGTCCTCAAAGGAGGCAAAGGTCACCAAAAGAGTGTATGCTTCCTTGAATAAAGCCATTTGGATCTCATATTGAAAGCTGCTTAGCTGCAGCAAAGGTCTCCTTGTTCCATGAACCCCAGAGTATAGTTACTCTATAACCTTACCTGGATTAACGTTAGGGAAGAATGTGGTGAGTCTTCTCACACACTAACTGTTATGTACAAGACCATTTCCACAACTGACCTTGACTGAGTCCATCAAACCTTCAACGTCAATATTCTTATCAGTATTTTAGTGCTGAATACTGGAGACTCAAAGAGGAGGCAATGACCAATGGGTTCGTGGGACAAAGTCTTTGTAATTCTATCCATGAAGAAATCAAAATAATCAGAAAATTCATTTTAAAACATTATAGTCAAGCTAGAAAACTTAAATAGCAATATAGAAGCACACACAGAATGCCATTAGCTTATCTAACTACTTAGTTTTATACTTTTAATACATCCTCAGCCTAAGTGACTCTGCAGGTGAACATGATTTCAGTAAAGCTGGTGATGGTAGAGATGTCAACGATTCTAGTTTTGGGTAGACTAGAGCAGGCGGTTTTCCATTTTAAAGCCAGACTTAACTAACTAACAAGTTTGAGGCCACCCTGAGCTATATAGCAAGATCCTGTCTCAGATTTCTTCTTCTTCTTTTTTTTTTTTTTCTTTTTTACTTAAGTCGTTGTATATGGAAAATTATTTTCCCGTGGTACATGCCAGTTTTAAAACATACATACTCTGACTATCATGTAATAGTTGAGATGACATCCACAGCTTTTTGGTTTCTTAGCAAGGCAGAACATGATTCACAGATTGTGTAGTGCACAGGTAAACAGAGAGAGAGTTCAAAAACAGGGCAGACTAGTATGGACTTCCCCATGGTCTGGGTTGTTGTATTTTCTCCCTTATAGAAGAGGAGAGATGGTGGTAAGACTCAAGAAGTAAGAGAAACACAGCACATAATAATTGCTAGGGAAAGAAGAGGCTATGAGTTGCTGAGCCACCTACAACATCCAGAGATGCAGCTTTTGTGGGCCATCTCTCTGCTCTGATGGACTTTTCAGTGTGTGACTGAGTGTAAGTCACCCACTTTCATGTAGATAACCCCTCACCCATGCTCCCATAAACAACCCAATAGACTTACTAGGTCACTAAACTAGTCTTAGGAAGAATTTTTTTTTCTTTGATCTGTTACTGGCTATCTGGGGTGGATAGATGTCTGTTCAGATCGTCCCAGAAAAAGTCACGTTATGACGGTCCTCAAGAGTCTGACTTCCATCCTCCAAGTGGTAGTGTTGTTTTGTCTGAGGGTATGTAAGGTTTGATACAGAAACGAATTGGAGAGCATCTGCAGAAAAATCCCAAGTGATAAGTGATCTGTTACTCTTACTGTGTTTCTGACATTTATCTGCTAACCAGTGGGATGAGTTATTCAGTATGAGAATCTCAAAGTTGAAAGAGTGTTTAGTGATTCAACCACTCAGAAACAACAAGCACAGAATACAAATGGTGACTATCCTGATACAATAGCTCCTTCCAGCCTATTTACACAGTAGTGCGCGTTATTTTTACTTAGTTGGTGCTACAGAACACACACCGCCTAAAAGCCTTATTCTTCCCATCAGTATTAGGATTCTAAAATGTCATTAAATTGTTTTCAAATCTTTAAAGAACTGCATGGAATTCCACACTATGAAAATACTATAACTTAGCCATTCCCTAAGCTTGAGAGTTAGGTAATTTCAAACATTTTGTTATTAAAATTAATGCTGGCATTCAGTCAAGATAGCTTTGATTGTTCCCAAATAAACCATTTCACACTGTCCTTGCACTCCCAATGCAGATCACAGTACATACTTGGTGAAAACCATGTCAAAAGACAGCCAAGCTTTAAAATAATACTACCAACTTTATGACCCATTAATCGCAGAAATACATAATCTTATTGGCCAATAGAATCTGAAGTGTACAGAAGCAGCCAAAAATCAAACACGTGCAGGGTTAACATGGACAACTGAACAAACATGTCTGCTGCCATGTGTAGTTGGGCATGAGGTACACTGTATACCTGGGGCTGCCATTTGAATGGCTCTCAACCACATTACTACTTGAACCACAAGAAGAAAGATTCCTTACGTGGAAAACAAAAATCAACGACTTGTGAATGAGTCAGTTCCAGCTCAGGGGCCACTGGGCACTGTGTCTCAAGTGCATGGTATATTCAAAAATAGGCCCTTCCCTTCCACCTCCAGGTTGCAGGGGGCAAGGCAGGGGGATGTGCAACCAAGGGCAGTCGTAATAGCCTGTTGTGTTTTAGAAATCCCTTGGACAACCCTGACCAAACACTTAAAAGAAGTCTTCTCATGCCCAGTGTTGGAGTTTTTGTTAGCTCTTTGGCTCTTAGAAGGAGCATGCCAACCCATTTGAGAAATTTTCATTTAAAACAACACACAGAGCCTCATGGTTCCTCTATGCCCTGACTGAGTTGTAGTTGCTAAGATGACCAAAATAAAGGCCGTTCCCAAGGAGTCTGAGTCTCTGGCGAAAGACTGCAGCAAGGAGAGCATGTACCAGGATCTGTTGGTCAACCCGGACCCATCGCACAGCCCCTCGCTTCCTGCCGCCTGCCGCACAGGCTTTACAAGGGCGTCAAGAAGGGTATGAAGCAGAAGCAGATTCACCATGGGGTGAAGGAGGTTCAGATATTTGTCAACAAGGGCGATAAAGGAATCATGGGTTTGGAAGAAGACACATTGACAACTGAGGTGTACTGCCGTCTTCCAGTTATGTGCGAGGACCAGAACTTGCCCTGCGTCTACATCCCCTCTAAGAGGACTTGGGTGCAGCCACAGGCTCCAAGCGTTCCACTTGTGTGATCATGGTGAAGCTCCGTGAAGAATATCAGGAGGCCTATGACAAGTGCCTGGAGGAGGTGCAGGCACTGCCTACACCTCTGTGAGAGACTTGCGCTGCAACCCATCCCCTGTTCGAAGAGATGCTGGGCTGGCTGCAGGCGGCTGCCCACCCTAACAGCATATCCCCGATTTCTTGACGTGTGAATCTCCCCAGGCAGCTCCAGAAGCTGTTCTTGGAGGTAGAGCCAGCATCTTTGCCATCATTGCCATCTCCTGTTGAGCTTTGATGAAGACAATGCCAAAAATATGGAATAGAAGTAAATGCTAAGGTGAAACAAACACACACACACACACACACACACACACACACACACACATATGCATATTAGACGTTTTATAGTGTGATTACTTCTGACTTTTCCAGAGATCCTTACTGTTATTTTAACCTTAATCTTGCCTTCTTCTGGGAAAAACAAAACAAAACAAACAAACAAAAGAAAACCCTCTTCTTTACCCAAAGAGAAAACTGCAAACTGCCACAGCATTGTACCAAATGATTACATTTCATTACTCTTTCCAGTAAAATCAGAAACAAAACAAAGATGCTGGCTGCTCTTCTCTGTCATTGACTAGAGTGGAAACAGACAAGCATGGAGAAGAAAAAATAAATGCCCATCAATATGTTAATACTATAATATGGCAATATACATAGAAAATCATCCAAAAGTAATGAGGTTAACAAGAGAATTTTCAAACTTTATTAACTACAAAATAAATATAGATATACAAAATAAACAGCCATAAAATTTGAGGGTGGGGAAGAAAAGCTTACCATTTTAATGGCTACAAAGATTATAAGGCAGAAAAGAAAAAAAAAAAGGAAACAAAATTTAAAAGACCTGTATAAAAATCAGAATAATAGTGAAAATATCTTTGCCATGTATTAAGGGTAAAAATTTCAATTATCTCTAATTTACTCTGCAAATTCAGTTTAACAATAGTCAAATTTTGCAGGGTTTTTTTTTTTAATTTAGGGGAAGTTGGCAAACACATATGCTCAGGAAATATCCAACAATGACTAAGACATGCAGTTTTCAAACTGCACAGTGAGATGCTTAGCATAATTCAATGAATTCAGAGGGGCACCTTGAAACACTTTAAATTTCAATGGAGGAGTCAGGGAGATGGCTCAACAGAGAAAGTAGAAAAGGGGGAAGCAGAGTTCAGACCCTCAGGACTCACACTGATAGAGGACCATTTTAATCCCATCACTTGGAAAGCAGCTACAGGCAATCCCCTGGACCAGATAGCAAGGAAGACTGCACAAATAGGTGACTGCACAAATAGCCCCAAGTTCACTGAGAGATCCTGATTCAGTAAATAAACTAGAGATGCATGGAGGAACATACCTGATATCAATCTCTGGTCTTCACATATACCCGCATATACAAGTGCTCTACACATGTGAACATAGGCTTCTGTCAGAAGTCAATTCCAGTTTCAATGTCAAGGGAGACTGCATTCCTATCTGTAACATGATTTTGCTACGTTGGGTTTTCATTGGTTGCTATAATAAAGAGCAAGACTTCCCAGAAAGGACCAAGGTTTGGGAAACTGTACAGTAGTCAACAGGCATCCACATGCCATTAGTAATTATGATATTCAAAGATGAGATAAAAGGCTAAATTCCTCAACTGTAGCTGTGTTAATTTTCCAGGCGCTGCTTAGTTTTTAAAGCACATGGCTTTATCTGGTTGTTTGAAACTTAACTGTATTAAGGACACAATTCTTAGTTATGTTATTGTGACAGTGAAATCTTGGCAACCCTGGTCAAGAGAATTAAAGAAATAAAAACAAGAGCGAGACACACACACACACACACACACACACACACACACACACCGCCTACCCTGACCAAAAGTCACATTAAAGTAATAGAATGCTGTCAAGATAACTTAATTAGTGAAGAAAATGGGTGGTTTGAGCTAAACACCAATACTCATGTGAGCAACTACCCAGCACCGATGAGTATCAATTGGCATGTGGGTGACTACCGAGCACCGATGGGTACCAGTGGGCATGTGGGTGACTACCAAGCACTGATGGGTACCAGTGGGCATGTGGGTGACTACTGACCACCAGTGGTCATTCAGATGACTATGAATGTGGTACTGAATGTCGGAGGTGAGAAAGTAGACTACTAAATAGGTGATATGAGGAAACCTGGCTGTACTGGTAAAGAAAGCCTTAAAGCAAATCAAACACAAAACTCAAATTTGGAATGTAGTCTTCTCTATTTGCATGACTAGCAGAGAGCTTAAACTTAACAAAAATCAAAGGCTTTTGGGGACCCACTGCCTCCTCGGGTCAGCTAAAGGCAACTCTATCCTCCTAGTTTCAGTTCCTCAGGCTGAAATCCTTGGAATTATCCTGTTTGTTCCCTTAACTTATACACACTAACATGCACCCAAAGTCCAACTAGTCCTCATCACACGTGCTGCTATACACTGGCTGCTTATCGTTGTATCCATGCAAAGGGACATGCTTCTCTGCCTCCATGATTGCTCTCCTTGGTCTGTAGCCAATGAAGCAGCCAAAGTTTTTTTTTTTTTCTCCCAAATAGTTTGACCAAGTCATTCATCAACTCAGACTTCCTTCAGTTACTTCCTTGGTGACTTCTTTATGAGGCTACGGCCCCTTTATGCAAGCCTTTTGTAAGTTTTCTAACCTCATTGGTCTCCTCCTCGTTCTTAAGCCATGCCTGCTGACCTGTCCAGGACCTTTGCTTGTGGTTCCCTGTTGGAATGGTTGCTAGGCAACCCCTTCTCAAGTTTTGGCTCAAGTATCACCTTTTGAGAGATCTACCCTGACCATCCCACTGAGAATTTCACCTGTTCATTCTAGAATTCTAGCTCTCTTAGTCTGTTCTACTTTTCCTTTCCTTATAGAATGACTACCTTCTACATAACGTTTTGATTAAAATTTTATGTGGACAGAGTCCCCTGCTTGTATAATGTGTAAGTTTCATGAACACAAGCATTTTTCTGCTTCTTTAACTGATGAAACACAGGTTTCTAGAAGAACACCAGGACATAGGACACAGAGGATATTCACAAAACATCAGTTAACACAGTGTTTCTCAACCTTCTTATTGCTGCAACCCTCTAATACAGCTCCTTATGTTATGGTGACCACCAACCATAAAATTATTTTCATTGCTACTTCGTAACTATAATTGGGCTACTCTTATGAATTGTGATGTAAATATCGGATGCATAGGATATGTGATATGTGATCTCTGTGAAAGGGTCATTGAACCCCAAAGGGATCATGATCCACAGGTTGAGAACCACTGAGCTAAAGACAGTGGAGAAGAAAAAAATTGAAATAATTAGAAAATTTGCAACTATGTAGAATTTAACTTCAAAGCTGTCACGTGTAGCTGATATGAAAACATAGTAAAAGTTCTTTAAATGTATGTAAAGATGGGACACCAGCTTCATATGAGCGTTGTTTCCAAAAGAGGGCCTTGGGATGAGAAAAAGTGGGATATACATACTGAAAGGAATCTTTGTGCATTGAAGGTATCTTAACAACGGCTGCAAGTCAGCTCAGCAGGTGAAGAAACTTGCCACCAAGCCTGACCACCTGAGTTCAATACACACAGTGGAAGTAGATAGAGAACAGAGTCTCTTCCAAGTTCAGTCATCTCCCCAAACTCACCCTACACACACACACACCCACATCCACTCAAGCACACCCCCACACAAACATACACACATAAAGAAATATAATAAAAAAAAATTTAAGAAGTTTTGAGTAAAAAGTATACTATTATTTCTCTTTGTACGTGTGTTTCTTTATACAGAAATAGATACTCATGAAAATAGATACACAAATCTGTAATATTAGTTCTGATTTTTACCCAATGATTAATAAATGGATATGAAACTACTGTGCTGGCTCAATGGATTTTAATTAATTGAACATATTAAAATTAGTCCCAGTCTTCCAAAAAGCTATCCCAAGTCTGATTATTAATGAATGCACATAAAAGGCCATTTCGTTGTACTTTTACCAATTTAAGTAATTTAATTCTTTTCAAAATTATTGTGTGAAAAATGTCAACATCACTTTGATGACCCCTGCTATTTTCTTACTTTCTATTAATAATTTTCTCATACTCTGCTTATTTTCCAAACCAGGCATTTGTTCTTTATATAATAAAAGCTTTCTTTTGCTTTGCCCCATGGGTCATAATTATTTTTCCTGTTATTGTTTCTCCTTTAAGAATTCAATTCATTCTTGCCATTAAGTTACACCTTGCCACTCTTCGTCACACACGATCAAGTCTAGGAAATATGTCTTCATGGAAATAGTCTAAGAGAAATTCATGTTTATGACTTCTAACTAATTTTAGCGTGTGCTGTCATGTGTTACATTCTCTTCTTGATCTTCTACAGTTTTCTATGATGCGTCTAACTTTGAACTTTGATGTGTCTGGTCAGAATTTAGCTCTAATCTACCTGAAGGCTTATATCTTTATCCAAATCTGGAAAATTCTCAGCTATTGCTTTCCCAGTGATTCTGCAAGGTGCATTCCGGAGGTACACCCTGTTCCTTGTGCTTCATTAGATGTAATCTTACTTGAGAATGTTCTCTAGTATCAAACATTGTGGTTCACACAATCCATTAAATAACTCTTCCCCCTCATCGGTTGATAATCCTAGCCTTATCCTACACTGGGTGGCATGTCAGGGTGCACGTCCTATGACCACTTGTTCTGTCTGCTTATGAGCCATTTCTAGCCTGTGGAGCACGCTTCATGCTAGCTTCATAGCTCTTTCCTTTGCAGTCGTACACATTCCCCCATCCCGATATTTTCCAGTTGCATATAATGGTGACACAAGACCAGGTTAAACATAAGGGTTGACCTGAGGGAATTGCGTGACATGAGAAAATATAAACAACATGGACACAACAATTAACACTAATTAAATGCTAAGTGTTGTATCATTAGTCAAAAAAAAAGCATTATTGATCCTTTTTGTCAATTTTTGCAAACAAGAGTGATGGGAACAGAGGAGAAGAGGGTGATAATTGGCTTCGGGTGTCGGGGGCACTCCATAGAGGAACAATGTCTAAGATTGGTAGACACTAGACAATGTGAGAAAGACTGAGAACCACTGGCCTATAATGATTTTTAAAGTAACTTGCATTTGAGAGTCAAGAACAAAATATTTTTTAATATAAAATGCCTCACATAGGCGTATGCTTTGAACATTTTGTCTCCGTTTTATGGTACTATTATGAAGTTGTAGAAACTCTGGGCAGGGACCTTGCTGGAGAAGGCACATCACTGGGGAGGTTGTATGGCAGATACTCAGTCCCTCTTTCTCTCTGCTTCCTGTCTAGCACAATATAACAATTTTCCTCTGTTACATGTGCTTGCCACCATAATGTTCTAGTCAAGGACGTGGGGCCAAGAAACTTTGAACTGAACCCTCTGAAATCATGAATATCCTTTTAGGTAGTTATCCTAGTTATCTTAGTCAAGGTGACACAAAAATAATTAATACACTCCTTAACTCCCAGCACCTGCAAATGTAATTGTGTTTGAATAGAGACCTTTTAAAAGGGTGATTAAGTGGGGCTGGAGAGATGGCTCAGCAGTTAAGAGCACTAACTGTTCTTTCAGAGGTCCGAGTTCAATTCCCAGCAACCACATGGTGACTTGCAGCCATCTGTAAGGGGACGCAATGCCCTCTTCTGGTGTGTCTGAAGATAACAGCAGTGTACTCACATATTTTAAACTAAAGAAATCTTTACCAAAAAAAAGGTAATTAAGATAGAATGAGACCATTGTGACTGGCTAAATCCAATCTGACTGGTGTCACAAGAAAAGGAAATTTGGGGACAAAATGGAGATCAGGAATGCGAATGCTCAAAGAAAAGAATGTGTGTGTAAAAGGTAACAATGAAGGCATTGATAACCCTAGAAAAGACCAACCTTGATCATACTGTGATCTCAAATGCCTAGCTGTCAGATCCATGAAAAAACAAACTGTTGTCTGTTTGGTTTGGAAGACCCTCATTCTATGATATTTTGTTATGGAAGCCTCAGAAAACTAACACAACATGGTATGAAAATTGGATGGGAAAAAGGATTAAAGAAAAATGAATCAGTATTTACTCCCATCTCCTTGATCAAGGTTCATTCCATGAGAAGATAGTGCCTAGATATTTGTGGGAGTTCATCCTATGGCTTCTGGGGGGCTGCTCTGAAGGTCACACAACAGTCCCTTTGTGTCATATGAAGCTAAAAGAGCTACCACATGACACTGGTCAACAATGCTGCAGGTTCTGCAGTGAAATTCAGAAATTCACCAAAGATTTTGGTTGTAAGACCACTTTTTCATTCTGTATTTCAATTTTCTCTGTAGATAATATATAATAATAATAATAATAATAATAATAATAATAATAATAATAACTACCTCATAATGTTATTGAGTGCACCCAATAAAACAGCAGCATTAAGGGCTTTATAGATAATATAAACTATTGTTAGTTGATCACTAACATTATATTGTAGCAGGTAAAGCATTTCTCATGGATTCTCATTTTAAATCCTTCTTGTTTTTAAGTGTCTAGGACACCTTCTCAAGCTATGTAAACTGAATTGTAATTCATCAGATTAGACATAATACCCAAAAGCAGGCTAAGTAGGGTTTTTTATTTCAGCTTTAGTCCTTCCAGTTCAAAGTTGTTGGTGGTAGACAAATGGAAAATTACAACCCCTACCCCTATGGCCCTGATGGGATACATGCAAATGTAAATTTACCAGGACTGAGAACTTCCATGGCTTGCCTTCAACCTACCAGAAGCAAACTGAATGAGAGAGAATAAAGACAGAGTAAAACTTGATAGAAGAAAATAGCTATGATTATGCCTACAATGTTTAATACCTACTGTGTGGCAGGGGTTTATGGCTACACAAATGACTCTTCAATGACTGTATCATCTCACAATAAAGAAAATTCATGCTATTTAAGTTAGCTAACTAATAAATTCACTCAGATAATGAGAGACAGAGCTGAGATTTGAACTCAAAAAATAGAAGAGAAGGTCAGAAAGAAGAGAAGACTGAAGAGGAGCAAAAGGAGTTGGGAAGGAAAAAATGGGAGAAGTTGAAAGAAGGGGGTGGGCAAACAGAAGAAAGGGAAGAGGGAAGAAAAAAGAAGATTATGGATCAGAATGGTAGAGAGAAAGTTCTGCAGAATAAGTTTGAGTATTTATGTCTGGAACAAGGTCCAAGTGAAGATGTCTGTTCTCCATGGGCACTAGCTTCCACTCTCACCAAGGTTGCCTGGTCACCAAGATCTAACATTTGAAATTCAGATATACTCCTTCTAAGAACAAATGCCTCTCAGATGTCAATTCTTAAAAGTCTGTTCCTTTAGAATGCATCTGCCCACTCTGAAGAATAAACATGATGAGATTTAAGGAGACTTTGTTATGTCTGGGAAAAAGTCAGGGTTCCTGAAGCTCCTGAGGCACAAGATGAGTCCTGAGCTTATAGGGGAAAAAAAAAAAAGATCAAGAACTATGCTAAGTGTTCACAGTATTTGCATATGAGATGCAGCTTTGCTTTAGGAGTTTAAAAATGAAGAAAGGTTGAAGAGCTCTTGTCATACGTAACGAGATGATTTTTTTTCAACAAAAACAAAGCTTTGCCAGAAAATGACAGGGGTGAAGAGAAAGGAGAGTCAATAGAAAACACTAAATAAAACATAAACAAAACAAACAGATCAGTAGTCACAGGGAATGTAAAAGGCCAAGAAAGTACTCTATACATTAATAAGGTACCCAACCCACTAGTTTTTCAAATAAATCCAGTTACATAATGATTACAAAAAGAACTACCTCAAATGTAACAGATAATGACATTTGTACTGACAACTGTATAGCTAAAGTAAGGAGGTGGGTGTCAAGTGGGAGAACTAAGTTTCTCAGCACTGGAAAGAGAAATTGTAAGTAAGTAAAAATAGAGGCCCATAATGCACCCTGCGGGTCAGGGTAGAATGAACCTATCAGAATATAGAGGGGTGTGTGTAGAATGGACCTATCAGAATATAGAGGGGTGTGTGTGTGTGTGTGTGTGTGTGTGTGTGTGTGTGTGTGTGTATCTGTGTCTGTCTGTGAATGTGTGGATATGTGTGTAACTATGTGTCTGTTTGTGTGCCAATGCGTGTGTGTGTGTGTGTGTGTGTGTGTGTGTGTGTGTGTGAGAGAGAGAGAGAGAGAGAGAGAGAGACAGAGACAGAGACAGAAACAGAGAGAGAGAGACAGAGACAAAGACAGAGACAGATCAACAATAGCTTAGAAGAGACAAAAGGATATTAAATAAGAGAGTTCTAACAATTTTAAACTAATCAGAACAAAAATTTCAGAAGACATAAATGATTCAAAAATGTGAAAATTTTTTTTCAAAGTGAAGTACAAAAGACAAAGATAAACCAGGACACGGGAGAATTTTCTTAATTCATTATCAATACTACTAGCTAAAGTGGTGCTCAGCAGTTAAGAGCACCAGCTCCTGGGTTCAGTTTCCATCACCCTCATGGTGGCTCCTATCCATCTGTAACTCCAGTTCTAGGGAATCCAAGCTGCGTGTGGCCTCCATGGGCTGCAGGCACACACGTGATGTACATACATAGTACAAAGAAGCACAGCACTCATACACATAAAATAGAAATAACTAAATCTTTCTTGAAACTATACAATTTGAGTGACTTGGACATGTTTTGTTTCGAATTTGGATCAGAGATTAACAAACAAATGAGAAGAATAAAGCAGAAATGGGAAATTAATTGTGATCCTTACATTGGAACTCAGTGGCTAAAGGAGAGGCATTTAATCAACAGTGCTAGGCCTTTTGATTAGCTATACAAAATACAAAAATCACATCCTGTATTGAAAAAAACTCCATGTAAATTAAAGAAAGGCATTATAGTAAAAAAAACAAAACCAGACAGTGTACAAGAGACAGACCAGGATATTATTGTAACTCCAGGGTCATATGTACATCTAATAACCCAGAGAATTGGTAGGATATGGTGGCATGAATTTCAAAAAGGCACTGTTTGTCCAACAAAAGCTTGACAAATCTTGTTTCCTTAAAAGTATAAGTTAATATATTGATAAAAATCACAAAAGGATCGTAATGAAATGAACATCTGAGTTCCCAAGTTATTAGATTTATGAAACTGGGGGCTGGTGTGTTTTCCTATCCTGTAAATAATAGGTATATTTCCATACCATTATAACTGCATGGTTTATTAAGCTCTGTTAGATTATTAATTGTGTAGTGGTTAAGTAAAGCTGGCACAGTTTCTGCCTTCACAGAACAAAGTCTTAATCTTTTGGAGTAATGACCTCCCTTTTAATGGGCAGGATGTGGGCATCAACCACACACCAGGACTTACACCCTACAGGTCCTGTGCTTCCTTCCTCTGAGCCAGCTATTTTAAAAAAGTGACCACACATCCCTCTTACCCACAGCAGCACAGCAGTCAAAGCATAATCATTAATAATTTCTTAGGGTATTTTTTTTCTACTGCTGTGATAAAATACTTGGACAAAAACAAAAAGCAACTTTGGCAAGGATTTATTTCAGTTCAGAATCCCGGGTACAGTCTACCATTATGGAAAGTCATAGTGTTTTAACGGCAGGAGATCAAGACTGCCAGTCACACTGTACTCACAGCTTCCCAAGGAATGACGTCACTCAGTGAGCAGATCTTTCCACCTCCACTAACAGTTTTAAGATAATCCTTCACAGACACGGACCCACAGGACACCTGATGTAGACAGTCTTTCCTTGAGATTCCCTTCTCAGGGGATATTACATTGGGTCAAGTTGACCATTAAAGCTAAGAATCACAAGTAATGACCCCTTTTGACTCTGAGAAGAATCCCAGCCATTTTAGCCACCATTGGTCCCTTCAGTCACATAGCTGTCTGCTTTACTGATGCAGAAATCATTAACAAGACTTGACCAAAAAGTCATAGTTCCATGATGAACTTACTTGTTAAAATAGTACCTGTCTGTGTGGGGTGGGGCGTGGGGTGTGTGTATGTGTGTGTGTGTGTGTGTGAAAATGAGTATGTGGTTTCATGTACACATGTGTGCACATGGAAGTGGTGACCAGAGATCAACATTGAGCATTGAGCATGCCCCTCTATAACTCTACAGCTTTCTTTCTTTCTTTCTTTTTTCTTTTCTTTTCTTTTTTTTTTTTTTTTGATTGTGCAGCCCCAAGCAGTCCACCAACTGAGGTATCTCATGATATATAAGGGCAAGTTTTTGTTTACAAATTATACTAAACTAAAACCAATTATAATGTGGTTTTCATCCTTAATGAAAATTAGTAATTTGGTGGGGGGGGGGACACTCTCAGGAAGCCCAAACTGGCCTTGAACTCGCTATGACTGTTTTAGTTTGGGTTTTACTGCTGTGAACAGACACCATGACAAAGGCAAGTCTTATAAAAAAAAACAACATTTAATTGGGACTGGCTTACAGGTTCAGAGGTTCAGCCCATTATCATCAAGGTGGGAGCATGGCAGCATCCAGGGTGGCATGTTACAGAAGGAGCTGAGAGTTCTACATCTTCATCTGAAGACTGCTAGCAGAGACTGACTTCCAGGCAGCTAGGGTAATAGTCTTAAAGCCCACAATGACACACCTACTCCAACAAGGCCATACTTACTCTATCAGGGCCATACCTATAATAGTGCCTCTCCCTGGGCCAACCATATTCAAACCATGACAATGACCATAAACTTTTCTGATTGTCCTGTCTCACTTATGCCATGAATGATTATAGGCATGCACCACTACTTTGCTTTACGTAGAACAAGGGATTGAACTTGCTTGTGATGCATTGTTTTGCCTTGTTATCCAAGTACATCCTCTGTTCCCATTCAAAAAGATGATACATACTCTCCAGTAAAATAAAACCAAGAATCTCACTCATAGCCAGGCAATGATGTCATATGTCTTTAATCTCAGCACTTAGGAGACAAAGGCAGGTGGATCTCTATGAGTTTAAGGTCAGCCTGGTTTACATAGCTATGCAGAGAACCCTTATTTTAAAAAGCCACACACACACAAAGTTAAGAACCTCACTTCTCCAGGGACTCTGATGTTTAAATTCTGTTTAACATCTGTTCTTTTTATTGTCTTTTCGGTATTTCTACAATGCATTCTCTGCCAGACACTCACTTGCCAAAAGCTTTGTGTATGACCCAAACAGTATTTTCTCTCAGCTTTGTGAAATCTTTTTTTTTTCTATTGCTTTTCAAGACAGGGTTTCTCTGTATAGCCCTGACTGTCCTGGAACTTACTCTGTAGACCAGGCTGGCCTCGAACTTAGAAATCCACCTGCCTCTGCCTCCCAAGTGCTGGGATTAAAGGCGTTCACCACTACTGCCCGGCTGCTTTGTGAAATCTTATAGTTTGTTTTCTTTTTTTTTTTTTTTTTTAAATGACCGATCTCATTGTTTAATTGATTTGGATAGTGAGGTTCTTTTTTGAAATGATGTGGCAATGAGACTGAGTCATCCATTCTGGTCTGAAAACTATAAAGTCCTACCTAGATGATACAGTGACATGTACATAAATTCTGCCTCCTATGCATTTGCAGTTACTAATGAAATTATACAAGGCTGGGAATTTCTGGCATTTGATTACTCATATTAACCACTACCTAGATCTTGCATTTGATCCTTCAGACACATTTCAATATCACACCATTAAATTTTCCAGAAAGCAACTCATTTACTCTTCCTTGGGATAGTAATTTATTGCAGCATTTGAACCATTTGTTTGCAAACTCCTACTCGAAGACAAAAGTCCTTGGGGAAATGATGAAGCAAGCTGCAGTGGTGATGTTGAGAGCAAGGCTGAGAGCATCCACGTTGCCCCAGCCTTCCTTTCTGAAGAATAAATCACTTGGGTCCCATTCTGTTACTGTAGTCCTGTTGTACCTTTGCACCAGAGCAATTAAGACCCCACATGGAGAAACTTAAAATGTAAAGTCCAAACAGTTAAGAGTGTGTTGCATAGTGTCTGTGAGGCTCAGGCATCAGAACAAACAAACAACAATTTCAAGATTTAAACGTCTATTATACTCTTTATACAATAGTTTGATCATATTCTTTCCCTTCCTCCAGCTCCTCCCAGCTCCTCCTCACCTCCCTACACACCCAATTTCATGTTCTCTCTCTCTCTCTTCTCTCTCTCTCAGAAAAAAAAAACAGGAAAAATAAAAGCAGACAAACTAAAAAGAGAGAGAAAAAATTAATGAGAAAAATTCTAAAAATATACTAAAAAACAAAAAGCACACACACACTCACAGAATCCATTTTGTGTTGGCTAAGTACATTCACACGTATGTCTTAGTTAGTATATGCACGTGGAGGTGCCAGAAGAGGGCATCAGATCCTCCTGCAGCTGGAGTTAAAGGTGGTTATGAACTTACTGATATGGGTGCTGAAAACCAAATTTAGGTTCTCTAGAAGCAGCAAGTGCTCTTCCCGTCTGAACCATCTTTCCAACCCTAAATAAATATATTTTTAAAGTAAACTTAGAAGCAAAGCAGCTTTGAGCATGTTGAATGAGATTTCAACGTCTCTGCTGTCTCATCTTCAAAAATGGCAGTGGAAACGGTACCTCCACTGTACCGTTGTGAATTAGACGTCCAGAACAGTTTAGCAGGCATAGGAAGAACTTTGCAAATGGTGACTATTGTTTGGGGTGTGTTGCTGCCACCATAGGCCTGTTGAACCTCTTAATGCCCAACTTAGTTGGAGAAACAAGAAAAATAGCAATAGCAAAAAAAGCAAGAGTAGCTGATCCTCCTGAGGAAGTGATTTTCAAGTTTGGGATAGAAATGGCTAGAGAATGGTATGGTGACAGCAGTAGCTGGGCCAACAAGGTCTACTATTTCACAGCACTGTACAGCACCAGGAGTACGCCCATGTTTCTCCGTCATTCCCAGCATCACTAGGCCAGCATCAGTCACCCCTGAACACCTTCTTCACTCACTTTACAACTTACTCAGTCCCTGGAACAGGCAAGGTTGAAGGTGTGATCTGTGCTAAGGGTAAAAATGTTCTCTTTGTCCTTCCTATCTTTGGAGAGCCATTAGTGTCTGAAATTTTGTGTAGTAGTAAATACTGTGTTTAGTGGTCTCGGTCCCCATAAGAACTGAAGTCCTTCCTGGCCAGAGAAAACTCCCCTGTGGAAAAGTATGTTTCTAGAAAGGAACTCTGCTAACTGCCTCAGAGAGTCTCCTCTGGTTTCCCTGTCACTCTCCTGTAAGGGGAAATAGACTGCTTTTATCTATGCACTGCCTTATGTAAGCCAACCGTGGTGCTAGACATTCAAGAGAGGTTTCCTGCTTGATAAAAGAAATACAAGGTGATGTCTGACTCCCTTACGTTACAAATGTAAAACTAAAGGCTCAGTAAGCAGAAAGTGATGTTTCTACATCTATGCAAGCCATAGGGGAGCTAGAATCCGAATTCCAGGGTTGCTGGTCTCTGCTCTTTTCACATGCTGTGGGTCCCACCTTATCCACTCCCAAGGCCAATGGAACAGACAGGATGGTATGTGACTATCCAACTCCACCAGCTGGTAGGTGACAGAATGAGCCTGTGGCCCATAGCCCATTCTCTTAATGCCAAGGACAAGCTTACAGATGCTCGCATGCTTCAACTTAGCTCTGTGTTCCAAAGTCTGTCTTCCAACGATAAGAAATGCCTAAATTATAGAATTATTCTTACATTGATCTTCCTCCAGCTCCAGTTCTTAAAGATGTGAATTAATTCAATTTGGACGATTTAGGAAAAACAATATAGTATCATAGGAAGAACCACAGAATTTGGATCTGCATCCTGGCCTCCACCACTTACAAACTGGATGAGATGAGACAAGTCACACAAGCTCCTGAGCATCAGTTTTCTCGTATGTGAGGCAGGATTGATGGTTTGTAATTCAGAGGACATTGCCAAGGACCAAAGGATAAAATGCAAGCGAGTTGCCCAATACAGTGCTTGATAGACTCTTCGTAACTGTCAATACTCGTTTGTAACCAATTATCATCATCTCGGCATCCTTAATCTCATACACAGAAAATAAAGTTCTTAAAGGAACAAAATTGAAAATACAGAAACCAATCCAGTCCTGTAAGGAATTTTCACATATGGCAAAGAGGCATGAACGAGCATAGTGAAAAGAAGGGTAAGTTATATACTTACATATCATGCGAAGATTAAATGAGGTTACATCCTCATATACAAATATCAGCCTTCTGAACCCAAATGTCAAAATCAAAATTGCAAAAATTTGGGAGATAATTTAGGGGCAAACATATTTGGCTCTAGCATAAATAAGAATCTCTCAAGTAAGATATAATCTTACCCATAAAACGGGATTGATGAATTTTACAGTAATAAAATGTAAAACTTCTCTCCTCACGGTTTTTAAAGGATAAATAAGTTAAACAAAGACCCTTGCAGCAGATGAAGTTGGTGGGATGAGGATATATAAGAATAAAATTTAAAACTCAAAGTGACAAAAAGATAAATCAATAGAAAAATAAGCAGTATGAAAGAGGAAGTCATAAAAGAGAAGAGATACATGATCAATAAGGACGGGAAACTATGTACAAGTTCATACTTGTACATATGAGAATACATGTATGAGAATACAAATAGGGACCTTGGTCATTTTCTGCCCTTGTGCTGACAAAAACTAAGTTATAGAATAAAATAAAGGATGGAAAAAAAATGACGATCATGGCTTTCTCATCACGCTAACACAGTAATTTAGAAATATCTCATCAAGTTTAACTTATGCATACTTTATGGTGGTGCAATTACATTCCTATACAAAAGCAAAATGTACACAGGAGATCTCTGCAAGAATATTCATAGAATCACATGTACAGTAAGTGAAGTTGCAGAACCAAGCCATGCCAGTCAAGTGTCTGTCAAGAGACAAAGTAACAACTCAGTAATTGGAACAGAAAACATTAAACCTCAATAAGATACTAACTGCCACAAGGGGTGGGGCTAATGGCCGCTGCCCCTAGTGTTGACTTAGCACAGAAGAAGGAAAATGCAGATTGTGCCTTCATGGAGCTGTCTGAGCTATCACTTGCTGGATGTTAGAGATGGAACTCGAATCCTTTAATGGCCGACTACTCCTTGAGATGCCAACATGATCTGATGAGGCACCGTGTTTAGCAAATTGCAAAGCCACATAAGGGGATCCATAGAAAACTTCCCATAGAGTAACCTGTACATCTTGCTGGTCCCTGATTCTGTGGCCTGCCATAGATTATTATAGGACCCTAGCCTTGAAAAATACGTGTAGGAAGCAAAGAACAAGGCAAGAAAATCTTTTTTTCTCACCAGCACTGACGAAGGTACAATGTTTACAGACCCATTACTATAGAAATGGCAAAGAAATAGAAGATGACATGAGGCAGTGGATGTGTAGATTGACACTCAAAAGTGTCAATCCAGGAGAAAATGAAGATATTCCTATCATATTTTGTGACCATGAAGACGAATGGATAGCTACAATGTCCATAGCTACAAAGTTGTTAATATTGGGAAATAAGAGAGGCAAGCTGATTAAGAGTGTTTGCTGCTCTTCCAGAAGACCTGAGTTCAGTTCCCAGCATCCACATAGTCAGTTCATAATCATAACTTCAGCTACAAGGAATCTGACGCCCTCTACCACCTCCAACATTACCTGTACACATGTGGAGTGCACTAACATAGGCACATCCATGCAAAGAACCAAAGTAATAGCGATTTAGTTAAAGATAGGGAAGCAGATAGCATCATGAGAACTGTTTAGGTAGTAGCAAGTTCATAGAATTTTCTTGACTCCTGAGTTGAGGGGTGATTCACACATGTTTATGACATCATTACATTGTGTCATAGCAATACATGACACAAGAAAATGAAAGAGGGTCATATGTGACACGGAGACTGCTCCTGAACAGCTGGAACTGCACTCTGAGCATCCCCCTGGAGTCCATCTACTTGGGATACCAGCCATGTCCTTTAAAAAGTGAGAATAAGGGAGGGTAAGAATACTGGGTAGGGGAATGAGCTGTGCCAACATGGCTCCCTGACTTCAATCTCTGGAACCTACGTAAGAGTGGGAGGAGAAGATCAAATCCACAAAGTTGTGCTTTAACCTACATGCATGTGCACCTGTGCACGTGAGCGCGAGCGCGCGCGCGCGCACACACACACACACACACACACACACACACAAAGTAAATATTTCAAATGAAAATTAAATAATTCGAATAATGCATGAGAAGTGTTCACAATATTTCCTTTACTCTTTTAATATGCTCATCTCATAACAGCAAGTAAATAATTGAAAAAAAATAAATGCATGTCCCCATGTCTCTGGTATTCCCCAAAGCAATGCTTCTCAATCTGACTGATTGCCAAGGACCAGTCATCCAGCTTGCTTATTTGTTTTTCCCCATGCCATGTCATCTGGAATCTAGCAAACACTGATCGTGGGATGTGGAAGGACAACATTAAGTTGCTATAAAGCTTCTTGATATTTTCTTTCTAGTCATACACACAGCTAAATGAGACCAGTAGGGATCTACTCCCATCCTCATACCAGTCTTGGTCCTATATTAAAAGCATATGCTTCCAAGTCAGGTGAGCTTAGTTGGATCTGAACTCTACTTCTGCTGCCCACTGCCTGCTTGAATGAATAAGTTATTCTAATTCTCCAAGCCTTCGTTTCTTCATCTACTCAATGCAAAGAAAAATTATCCGAGAGGAAAGTCACAGGTCTAGAAGACAAGCTGGATTCTGAAAGTCAAGCACATGTGCTCAGGGCCTTGTAAGTACAAGGTCAGCAGCTGAGAATGAAGCCTGTGATCACTTTCCAACGTGGAATAGAAGATTGCAAAAGAGCCTGACCCAGAACAAGATCTTCAGAAACAATATTTATAATTATGACTTGGCTCCAACTTAATGCTATCCGTGATTGCTTTTGTTGAATTGCTGTTATTATCATCTGACATGATTCCTCAGCTCTCGGTTTCTCTGTTCTAAGGTGGTAATATAGAAAAAAAAACAAAAACAAAAAACAAAAAACACCTCCTTTAGAGGAAAATGAAATTTTCTTTCCAAGATTCATTTTATTCCGTGTGAGTGTGTGGTGTGTGTGTGACCACATGAGTGCAGGTGCCCACAGAGGCCAGAAGGCTGTGTCACGTCCCCTAGAGCTGGTTTTCAGGCATTTTTGAACTATTCTGCCCAAGATGGATGCTGGGAACTGAACTCTAGCTCTGGAAGAAAACAGCAAGTACTCATAGCCACTCAGTCACCCCTACTGCCTCCAAACTACAAGTTACATGTGGGGGGCAATCTAACTTCAGTAGTTCTCCATCAATGCTTTATAGGGTGTTTTTCTATGCTAAAGCTATGTTCTTTGCAGAAGATAGAGGATAAACATGGTACAGTCTGCATTCTCATTGAACTCATTGAGTCTGAGACCCAGAGAGAGATGGATTGGGTAGTGCAGGGGTACCATGGCAACTGTTATAACATAGAAGTCAGATCTTAGGCAGCACCTGAAAGGTAGAACAGAGAAAATTTCCAAGACAATGTGATCCTGGTAGACTTGAGTCGTGAAATAGGAATGATACTTTCAAACCACCAAAAATGTGATAGGTCTATGTCCCCTAACCTATGCTTCTATATGCTAAAAGTGAGTGTCACACAGAGAGAAATTAACACAACTTGGAGGCAAAACAGACCCCAGAGGCCAACAGGTGACCATGATAATCAGCACAGTGGTTCTCAACCTGTGAATTGCAACCTCTTTGGGGGTCCAACAACCTTTAAAAGGGGGACACCTAACACCGTTGCAAAACAGATATTTACAGGATTCCTAACAGTAACAAAATTAGTTATGAAGTAGCAACAAAAATAATTCTGTGGGTGACGATTATTTTACCCACAGAACTGTGTTAAAGGGTCACAGCAGTGAGATGGTTGAGAACCACTGAGTTAGAGGAAGTACCACCCTATAGGGGGCATTGTCAGTTGTCATAACTGCGGTTGTGCTAATGATATCACTCTGTTGCAGAGGCCTCTGGGTGGCAAACTTCCTGCAATACACTCAAAAGTGCAGCACAGGAGAAACTGCATGAACCAGATAACAAGAGTGTTTCTTTTAGAGACGAAGGTTCATTATTTAAAGATACGTGAGAGTAAAGAGTCAAAATACCAAAGCCATTTTGTGCAGTTATGTGTCTTCTATTGTGGCTCAGAATTTTCCTGATCTAGCCCAAATCTTCCAACCTCCCTTCCTTGGGTATCCATCAGTATAAACTGTGAAGCCCAGGCAGTGAGCCCTTTTTCTTGCGTGATCACAGGACTTCCTTTTCTACCATTGAGCTCCATATTCCAGATCAACATGACCTGCAATTCTGTGAAAACTTACGAAAATGTCTTGTGCTTTTCTCTTCTTTCACAGCTGTTTTGGTTTCTACTGTTTGAAGAAATTATCTTCTGTCAACATCCCTCCATCAATATCCCATCCTTCTTCAAAGATCCATGCTGGCAATAATCTCCATGCCAAAATTAGAAAGTGTTTAACTTTAGCTTAGTCTTTTTGAGGTGCCTGAGTGAAGCAGTTTCTTAAGCCAGAAGAGAGTGATTTTACAGTTGCTTTTAACTATGTTACATGAATGATCAATTTTCATTTGGTTACAATCCACAGCTCACTAGGAAGCTTCCCACAGGACTGGGGAATTTTGTTTGCACTAATGATGAACATAAGAAAAGTTTTGACTCAGAGAACATGAACCCTTTACTAGACAGTATTGAGCAGAATTTCCCATGGTTATCTACAAATCAATAGTAATCTTCTCCGTGACTGTGGGAAAAAAATTACTATAAAAGTCAGAATTATAAAAACTTCCTCCTGATGGAAAAATCAACATGCTCAATCAGGAATAAAACAGCAAAATGAAACCTTTTTCTTTAAACAGAAAACCTCTACCATAGGCTAAATTGTGCTTTTTTTTTTTTTAACAACATGCACTAATGTGTGTGAGTGTTTTACAGGTTTGCAAGACTTCTCTGGTTGGTAAGCGAACACTGGGATGATGAATAGACACAGTTATGATCAGTGTTCAATCAGCAATAAGATCTGCCTGTGTGTACTTTGTATCTGATGCTAAAGACTCACTTGTACAATGACCCCAGAAAGACTTCCTTTGAAGCCACCGAACTAAGAGAAGCCAAGGTCGTCACTACTGAGGTCTGAGTGTGGAATGTCTCCCATAGGCTCATGTGTTTGAGCACTAGGTTCTCCAGCTGCTGTTATTGTTTGGGGAAGTTGTGTAAATGTATGGAACTTTGCTGAAGGAAGCAGGTCACCAGGGATGGGCTTTAAGGTTTTTATAGCCTGGTCCCACTTCCTGTTCACTGACTGCTAATGCATTATAAGCAGCTGGATTCTCACCCCTGCCACATACCTTCTGTGCCAGGAGAGAATGTAGCCCATTGAACTGTGAGCTAGAATAAACCCTTAATTTTTGAAATTGCTTCTTGCTAGGTATTTTGTCACAGTAAAAAGAATACAGTCGGTCACATGATGATGTTACTGCAATGGAGAATGGGCCAAAATGGCTTTGTAGCATATCACAAATATTTTTGCAAAAATATTATATCATAGGACTGTAAAAGACTTGACATTTGATATAGCTGTCTCCTAAGAGTCTCTGCCAGAGCCTGACCAATACAGATGCGGATGCTCTCAGCTAACCATTGGGCTGAGCACGGGGTCCCCAATGGAGAACTTAGGGGAAAGACTGAAGGAGCTCAAGGGGTTTGCAACCCCATAAGAAGAACAACAATATCAACTAACCAGAACTCCAGAGCTCCCAGGGACTAAACCACCAACCAAAGAGTACACATGGAGGGACCCATGGCTCCAGCCACATATGTAGCAGAGGATGGCCTTGTTGGGCATCAATGGGAGGGGAGGCCCTTGGTCCTATGACGGCTCTATTCCCCAGTGTAAGGGTATGCTAGGGTGGTGAGGCAAGAGTGGGTGGGTGGGTGGGTGGATGGGTGGGGGAGCACCCTCATAGAAGCAGGGAGAGGGATGGGATAGGGGGTTTTCAGAGGGAAACCAGGAAAGGGGATAACATTTGAAATGTAAATAAATAAAATATCCAATAAAAAAAGACTTGACTTTTTCCTGGGTGTAAAAATTCATTTTTTGAGTCAGAAATAAATACAGAAATGTTTCTATTCATATGAACTCCCTTATATAAGTAAAGAAGAATAGAGGCCAGTGAAGACAATTCCTTTGGAGAAACTCACAGAATGAGATAGTGGGAGAACCAAAAGTGGAAGTCAGATTGCTCCCATAGGTTTATAGAATCAATGTTAGAAACAAACAAACAAACAAACAAACAAACAAACACCACTACATACCCCCAAACATCCAGCCTCCCCAGCCCAGGGCCTTGCTATGTTCATTATTCTAATGCCCAATCTAAGACCAAATCATGATTCCATGGTTTCCCAAAGATTCACACAGGTGATAATACTCTCTATACAAATTAAAGAAACAAGTCCAAAATCTGTGAACAATTAAAGTAAAAAGAAACTGATAGAATCTAAAAATATATATATAGAATTTGGGACTGGAGTGGTGGCTCAGCAGTTAAGGGTACTTGCTGCTTTTTAAAGGATCTTGGTTTGGTTTCCAGCACCCATGTGGTCCTTAACAGCTGTCAGTAACTCCAGCTATAAAAGATCTGACAACCACTTCTGACCTCCAAGGGCACCAGGCACACAAAGGTATGTATAAAAAAAAAATGCATGCAAAACACATACACAGACAGACACTAAAATAAATCTTTAAAAGTTAAGGAATATACAATTCTTGTGTACATGATGCTTACAAAAGATACTAAGACATAAGATTTAAAAAAAAATGATGAAGGAAATACAAGAGATACGCAAAATAGAAGAAAGTGACTCTTTCTTGTATTGCCTACCCTAACAAAGTAAATTTTAAGATAGAAAGCATTGGCCGGGTGGTGGTGGTGGCGCACGCCTTTAATCCCATCACTTTGGAGGCAGAGGCAGGCGGATTTCTGAGTTCGAGGCCAGCCTGGTCTACCGAGTGAGTTTCAGAAAAGCCAGAGCTACACAGAGAAACCCTGTCTCAAAAAACCAAAAAAAAAAAAGAGGTAGCTTCATCTGAAGATTGCCCTGTGGGCATATTGCCCTGTTGGCATGCCTGTAGGAGATTGTTTTAGTTTAGTTGCTGTAGGCAGACCTATCCCACTTTGGGTGCCACCATTCCTGGGCTATATAGGAAAACATAGCTCAAGACTGTGTATGAGCTAGTGAATGAGTTAGCAAAAAGCCTTCCTCCATGGTTTCTGCTTCAGGTTCCTGTTTGAGTTCTTGCCCTAACTTCTCTTGGTGATGGACTTTAACTGCTAAGATGACATAAACCCTTTACTCCCCTAAATTACTTCTGGTTATGCTGTTTGTCATAGCAACAGAAAGGAAAACCCTGGCTGATGTTCAAAGACCTTTTCCCATGCTATAGGCTGTTTTCTGGGCTGTGCAGAAGCTTTGAAATTTCATGCAATCTCATTTCTCAATTCTTGAGATTATTTCCTGTGCTGTTGGGGAGGACCTCCATTTTAAGTAATTTAGAAGCTGTGATGGTTAATCTCAATTGTCATGTTGATGAGATCTAGAATTATCTGGGACACAGGCATCTGAGCTTAACTATGGAGTATTCCCTTGATCAGATTAATTGAGGCGTAAAGACCTGACCATTGTGGGTGGCACCATTCCATAAGCTGAAATCCTAGCCTGTACAAAAAGAACAAAGAAAGCTGCATACAAGTATTCATCATTATGTTTTCTGAGTATGAATGTGATGCCACTAGCTACTTCAAGCTCCTGCTGCCTTGAATTCCATATCATGAAGGACTGTACCCTTGAACTACGGGTAGAAATAAACCCTCCCTGGAGTTGATTTTGTCAAATGACTGGAAAAGAAGCTAAAATAGAAATTATAGCAACTTTTTACATTTTTTTTAAACTTAATAAAAGTACACTCAACACGTGACGCTCAGTATGCAAAGAGAAGCTAACATACTCACTACCATATTTGGAAATCTCAACCCATACCTATTGGACCCAATTTCTGCATTTTTAGATAGATCTGTATTTTTTTTTAAAGATAGCATTGTCTAGTTACCAAAGAAACAAACTTTGCACAGTATGTTTTCGCATTTCTCACTCTGCTAGTAAGTATTTTATAAAAATGTTTATAAAAAAAAAACTTTGAACAATAAAGGTAATTGCAACTTGGACCAAGTAATACAATGAGATGATCCTCAGGCTGGGAGATTCCCTAAATAAGCCTGACTACATTTCTACCTCAGATTCACATTGCAACTCTCTGTCTGTCTCAAAAACCACAAGAGGTGCTCTGTGTCTTCAGACTTTAATTTGGCCTTTCAGGAACCCATTCCTTTTTCTGCCCTGGTAAAATGTGCATAACAATGTAGATACATTACTATTTTAGATGTCTTGAAGGATATCATTCAGTGGTATTCATATTGCTGTGCGTCCATCTTCAGAAGTTTGTCCTCATCCCAGCTGACATTTGGTACCCATTAAACAGCTATCCATCACCTTCTCCATTCAGCTTCCAACCACCACTCTGCCACTTCCTTTCTTCCGGAATTAGACTATTCTATATAGGTTGTGTTATGTGGCAGTACGTGACCTTCTGTGTTTATTTCACTCAGTGTCATATTTCCAAGGTTGATTGGACTTGTGTCACCTATTAGAACATCTTTCTTCTTCCAGGTTGAATAAAAGTCCATGATATAAATACACTATATTGTGTTAGGCTTACATTCATTGCTTAACATTTGGGTTACTTCTTCCTGTCTGCTATAATGAAAAATGTGGCTAGAAAACGCAGATGTACAAATACTTCATCAAGCACCTGTTTTTATTTCTTTGGAGCATGAATATAGACATGAGACTGCTGAATCGTACAGTAATTCCACTTTTTTTTTAAGAACTGTAGGATTATTTTCATGATATTGTACCATTCAAAATTTACACTAGCAAGACATGGGGGTTTCAATTTGTCCTCACCTGTGCAAAAGAGTGTTACACCACTTTATTTGTGGGTATGCAGAAGGGCTCAATCCTCTTCTCATCTGCTGTGCTCTCCCCAAAATTACCCACCAGAATGAGGGCATAAATAGCCAAAATCCAATCAAACAAGTTGCACTCTACAAACAAAAGTACAGGAAGCATAAGACAGGCTATAGTCAGTGCTCCTAAGCCTAGCAAGGCCCTAGCTTCTGTCTGGTATACTGTGACACTCAAGAGGACTTGGGTACATTGTAAAAAGCACTTTGTTTGCCTGCTTGAAGCCCTTAAGAACTAAGGATTTGAAAGAAGGAAACCTGGTACTCACATGGAAGGAGGGAGCTGAGTGGAGTCCGGCAAAGCCTATCCCTTCAGATTTCAGTTTTCTCATCAGTGACACAGAAGTATCTGAGTCCCCCTCACCCCTACCCTCATCCCTACCCCACCCCCTATTCCTCTAACATTCTGTGGTTCTCTGAGGAGTCACTAAGAAAATGGAGATCCAGGCACCAAATGGCCACCAGGAAGGCAGACCAGAAGGTGTGTGTCTGATGACCCTGTGGTAATCGGCAACAACCTACTTCTCCTTTTATACTTTCCAAGAATTCTAATGGACCATCAAGTGTCCAATCAGGACCATTGGAACGTCCTTGAATGAGTTATCTTTAATCTTCCTTTCATTCTTAAGTCTCGCTTGTTTCAGTTCAGCTGAAATTGCATCCTACCCTGTGGTTTGTAGAAAAAGTCCATAGTGGTTTTGTCTCCTGTTTTCAATTTAGGGTCCTCTCTCCTCTAATCACCAGATGCCAGTATGTTTTCTAATAATTCTTGCTTTGCCAGTTTCTGGATTAACAAACTTCCTCTGCCTCTGGGTCTGAAGCTCTCTGCCATGGTAGTGGTAGCTGAGACACTTCAGGTTTAATTAGGAGCCATCTCTCAAAACCACGAAAAAAGCCCAAATAACAATTAGCTTCATGTAAATATTGAGCTATGGCATTTCCTTCTTGTGTTCTGGTGAGGGCCTCCGCTTGCTCTAGTGAACCATCTGGGTGTGAGAGCTTTCATTCCTTATGGATGGCTACATCAGATTCCCTAACTCCTTAAATAGACTCCTTGTAGCACTTGAGATGAGAGGCAGAGACACTTGGGAGATGGATCTCCCCATACCACTTGTGCAGGGCATTTTGAAGTTGTGACGGTTTTTCTAGTATCTCACCGTCTCTGCTAGGTGTTTTGTGATGGTCTCTATCTCTGTCTAGTAAAACAGTTGGCTCTAGAGTAGATCCCATTTCAGGAGATCAGAGATCTACTGTACCCAAGGGAAAATAAGCTGTTTTGTTCAGTTTGTTTGTTTTCTTTGGAAATGCAGCTCCCTCCCGCCACCCCCCTCCCCCAACCCCATGCTATTTTTCAGCTTTGACTTGGCCTTTGGACTTAATTCAATTCATTTAGAAGCAATTGCCTGGGCTATCTAGATTCATCTGCTTGCATCCCCAGAGGCTGCTCTACTCAGAGCAATCTGCTTAGCACCTCAGTGTTAGGAGTTAACTCCTGACATTGCTAACTGTCAGTCTCTGTTTTCCACTAATCCAGGGGTCCAGCCACACAATGTGCAGGCCCAAAATGTCCATCCTGGGGGCTTCCAAACCATCCCTAAGTGCCCCAAGTCCTAAGTAGAACAAAAATAGTTTCTAGCATGTAAGCATTCTATGCAAAGAGTCTTTATTTTTTTAATGGGATCTTATGACTAACACTTACAGAAAATAGGTAGGAGCTAAATGAACAGAATTGTAATGTTTCCCATTGAGTACTCTGGAAGGTGATACTGAGAAAGGGGATTGGAAAGCAAGATCTTTTATTAGAGATCAGTGCTTTCGAAGGAAAAAGACAACATGGACAGAAGGAGATGATAAACTGTGATGCAGGCTCACTGTCCAGCATTGGCTCACTGGAGACAGTGCGGTCTCTCTGATCATCCATGCTCGGTCTCCATGTTTCTCTTGTTTAGCACTGACACCTGATATAGCTTCCTGGAAAAATGTAACCCTGGCACAAAGCAGGTCTCTGCAGCTGTAGCCACCCTTCATGTAGCTAGAGGTGTCCTTTGGTTTCATTCCCAATCACTGTCAGCAAGAGCTTCCTTGGACGATCCAGGTGGCATGTCCCCATGTCTGTCTCTTCTAGAGATGATCTCTATGTTTGTCATTGGCCCCTACTAATTATCCTTGATTCTACTAATGCCTCTTCTGTAACTCTTCCCTCTCCATCAGACCAGATGTTGAAGGACTGATAGAGGAGAATGGCCTGAATAATTGTATCCATCCCAAAGTGTGACCAATGGCATGCCTGCATCTCCTGAGTGTGGTAACCTAGAGTCCTACGCAGTCCTCTGAACCTCCAACCAGTTTCAGGACAAGGAACTTAGAACATTTCCTCCCACCACAAGGTTGGGTATACCCCCTAGTTCTGCTCAAGTCTCTACAGCCAGCAGCCAATATGGCAGCAATTGTATAAAGAAGCAAATTCCTCTGCTTTAGCTCGATGTGACACTTGCAAAACACAGTTGGAAATGAGCACGTTTTGCTATCTCCAAGTAGGCATTGTGTGATGTGAAACGGGTGGCATTTGCTTTCCTTAGATTTTCTGCCGAAGTGTTTATTTTTACAAAGAGAGTCCGTCAAACTGCAAATTAGCATGCACACGGCTCTTCCTGTCCCCTCCTCCCATCTGGCTTTACATGCAGAAATTACACTTCTTCTCAGCTTGCCCAAACTGTTAGCACACAATCCAGCTCCCATTTGCTTGGTGTCAATTTAATACTGCATTAATTAGACGATTAGAGAGGGGTCAAAGAAGATTCTAGCAAAAATACCTTAAGTGGGAGTCAGGTTGATTAGAAATGGCTCTTTCTCATTTTAGCATAGTTTGTTTGGTTTTGCCTTAACACAGAAATTTTAGTCGATTAAAGTCTTAGAAGCTACAAGTGAATTGGCTCGGTGAGATTAAGGTATTTCCATGCAATTAGAACTGCAATGAAAACATCGACCTGCTGCACAGTCGCTAGGTACCACCTTAAAGAAGAGTAACCTCTGGTATTGTTTGTAACATTCAAATGAATGAAGAAAATGGAGGCAGCAGGCCCTGCTTCCACTTGACAACAATGGATTTTCATCAGGATTCTAGATAGCCTGTGTGACGGCCAGCTGGCCACAGAGCTTAGGACATCAGAGATAAGCGTGTTGTGGCTTCGAGATTTGAGGCCAGATCTTTTTCTCTTTGCCTTGACTCCCTCACTTGGGACAGGTGAGGATGCAGACTTTCCTGGATCACCCGAAAGATCTGACAGAGTTGGATTACACTGACATGAAATATCCAGATGAAGCGTAAAGAGGGGAAGATGATGGGGGAAGGGGGGAACCTTTAGAAAACAGACTCAAGAAAAAGAAAAAAAGCCCTTGTCTTTCTGTTGTTATTCACATACTTGGCAACCTGGGGCTATCATATTTAATAATGATAATTAAACTATTCCATGTGTGCTGGTGCCCGAGTAATATCATGAAGCGTTCATTCTGGAACAGATCTTCGGGCTAATCTATTCTAATTGCTTCATTTTAGAAATACTCAGAGGGCGTAGGGGACGGAGAAACACATGCACATGTGGAATGTATGGGCAGCAGCTCAGGCTCTGGCTCCCCGGCCAGTATTTCCTCTGACCTGAGTATCACAACTGCACCTTAAACAGGATCTTTATTGTGGGGCTTTCTTCCTGCAGACACCGTGGGATGCTCGAAGAGGAATGAACAGCAGACAAAAAGGGTTCACTGGGCAGACCTGGGGCTTGCTCACTGCCCAGGCCACTATTTCTTGCTTGAACTTTTCCCTTAGGCCGTCAGATCTCAGAGACAAAGGTAGCCAAATTTAACTCAGCTCTCAAACTCTGTGTCCTCTACTGCATAGCCAAGTTGAGGGTTTTGCTGGTGAAGACTGATCTTCCCATTTCATTCTACTTGTGCCTGGAAAGTGCTCGGTCAAGCACATGCTCCATCACCATGGAGAAGCCCAGTTGGTAACACAAGGCAGAAACAGTGTCTAAAATGTAAACAACTACACAAGTTCAGATTGTGTTAGGTAGGAATGATCTATCACCGTAACCAAATGATCAAAGGCCCAGGATGGGCACCACAGCCCCCTTTGACCATTTTTCAACCCTCAGACGTAAAATAGCAGATATTATGGTTCTGCTAGACAGGACACTGTATGCCTATAAACCCAGAACTTCTACAAGTTCAAGGCCAGCCTGGGCTACCTGAGACCCTGTCTTGAAAATAAATAAATAAATAAATAAATAAATAAATAAATAAATAAATAGGTCAAGCAAAAACCAGAACACAGTAGATATTAGCTCCCCACCCCCATTTTACAGAAAGTAATGATAGAAAAAAAGCCTGATGTGAGCTTCTCCATCCTGGCCTCAAGCAGGAGAGCAGTGAGTATGGTTTGAGTAAAGGAGTAAGTGAAGGAGTTTCCTCAAAATAATCGTCAATTTATTTCCATTTGTAAATCAGAAGAAGGACCAGAAGGACCAGAAATGAACTGAACAAAGTTGAGTTGCTTCAGATTTGGGCTTAGCAGAGTCCAACTGCAGAAAATCAAAACAGGAAAGTGCATTTGTGTGGCTGTTTAATAGATAATTGGTGTCACTCCACACAGTGGCTCCTGTACAGACCTCAAGGAGCCTTGTGAGGTAGCCGGTTCTCTGGTCTCTGCATCAACCCCAAGAAAGTTAGAAATCATCTCCCACATTAGTCCAAAGGACTCAGGAGCCCAGTATTCTGGATGGGGGGTGGGGGGTGCCACTGGGTCTGCATTAGCAACATTGGGGAACTTGATGTTGGAGAGCCCTGGAAAGTCCTGCTATTCAAATGCCTCAAGGTCTCAAACACCTAGAAGACATTTCTGCTTTCCACTCCCACCCACCTGTCTCACCAAGCCCTAGGGTTTGCTGGAAGGGATCGAGACATTTTCTCTTTCTAGCCCTTGTCATGGGTGAAGGGGGACTATACTTCCCGCCATGCCCAAAACATACATACCGGACTGACCTGCTGATCACCAATTCTGTGTCTAAGACTTCTGTCTTTTACCCTCTTTTGCTTTCTCTGTGGTGTCATACCATGAGTGCAAGCATGCCTTCTCTCCCAGTGGGGAGTCACTCTATGAGGACAAGATGCAGTTCTACTATTTTGCACCCTCGGCCCTCTGTCCCCTGGGGTGACCTAATCCAGTCTATTGTTCACGACTCTAGGGATTATATGTAAATTCTCTCAAATTGCAGCTGCTCACACCACCACCCCCTTTGACTGAAGAGAGGCAAAGAGATGTAAGCAGAGCCTGTCCCTTTTCTGGGGTCAGAAGTATTAGCTTATGGACCTGACTCTGCCACCAGCTCCCTGAAAAACAAAAACAAAAACAAACAAACAACAACAACAACAAAAACCGGAGCAAGTCACTTTCCCTTTCAGGGCTTCAGGGGTGCTGGCTGTGAAATGAAGAGGCGAGACTAAAGGGTTACACTGGGGGATGCTGGGGGAGGAGAGCCACATTCCTGGGGAGTGACACAATCCCAAACAGGGAGATCAAAGGGGCTCCACGGGAGAGGCCCCAACCAGGAGCTCGCAGGCCTGTGTCTGGGGTCGGTAATTAGCTCCTGCCGCCACCTTCCTCTCCTGTGGGTGAGCTGTGGGCTTCAAGACAAGCCCCCGCCCCCGCCCCCCCTCCAACACCCGAGGGAAGGGAAAGGAGGAGGGTAGGGAGAGAACCCACCAGGAACCGTGACATGTGTGGTGAACTTTATGTTAGACAGATGCAAAGTTTAAACATTTTAACAGAAAGCAGTCCACTCTGCGCTTGCTCCGCACCAGTGTGAGAACGCACTGTGTGGATACCTCTTAAAGTATTTGATGAGAGACTAAAAGGCTGACAGGCTAACACTTCACTTCCTTCCAATTAGGGGCCTTTAACATCAAAGGCCCAGGCCCCACTCAGCCGGGCTTACTTGAATGAATTAGGGAAGAGAATGAGTCCAGGGATTGCTAGTTCTCTCCCTCGCGGAGGCTGGGGCTCTAGGGGCTTTAATAAGATGTTTGAGGTCAAAAGGGGTCAGGCCTTTGACTGGGAGCACCGGGAAACTGGCAGAGTGTTTCAATATGCGTGGTGTTTGTCATGCAATCAGGCCCGCCAGAAGCTCCCCTTGTGGGGCCTGTCTTTGGGGGACCCTTTTGGAAATGGAGTAATCAAGCCACCAGGGGTCCCACCTTGGTGAGTATTGCTGGAAGCCAGGACTGCCTGTCAATCAAAGACCTGGAGCTCAGGTGATACAAGCAACCATAGGCTGTGTCTTGCTGGTGCTTCCCGGGTTCCTCAGGGAGGTGTAGAGACTTCGAGGAGAGAAGGGAACCTTAACCAACTAACTGGTTCATTCACCAGAGAAAGAATTCGACTTTGTGAGCCTCAGAATCAGAAGCCAAAAAAAGCTTCTTTTGATTTCATCTGAATTCATGACTACAGGAGACTGGAGAGATCACAACAGCTGAAAAAGCCACCTCTCTGTGGTGAGCAGCCACTGTGGGAAAAGATGGCCTTGTGAGATAGCAGGTGCATTCTTGTGTGACACAGCCACCAAACTGTCCCATTCAATGCAACTGAACAAAAACTGGGTTCTCAGAGAAACCAGACAGATCTGGGTCCAAACCAGCTCCACCATAGTCAGTGCTCCTATAGTCTGCACAGAGAAGCAGGTGACCATATAACTGTTTCTTCTTCGGCATGGGGTGGGGCTATTACATTGATGGAGGATGACAGCGTTTATACCAGGCTTACCAGAGTTTGACACATAGTAGGTACTTAATGAAAAGCTCTATCTATTGCTTGTTATGGCCCATGTTTTACTTCTGTTTAAGAGTTCCCAACTACCTCTCTTCATAGAGGGACCTTTAGCCTCTGGTACAAGTGATAAAGCTGATTCTGCCATGAAGGTAGAGTGAGAACGGATTCCAAAATATCCAGGGGATGTCTACTAAAATAGAGAAGCTCACAGTATGGACAGAAATAATTGCAACACAGAGAAGTCAGAAACGGACAGTGGGCCCGTGTGGTTTGTCATGACCACTAGAGGTGAGAAGGCTACAGAGCTGGAGGACTCTGGGAATAGTGCTCTGAGTGCCCTACAGACGCTTCACAGGAGCACCCCCTGTATGCATAGCTGGACATGACTGTGAAAAAAAAATTTATATATATATGTGTGTGTGTGTGTGTGTGTGTGTGTGTGTGTGTGTGTGTATATATGTATATATATATATATATATATGTATATATATATATATATATAGAGAGAGAGAGAGAGAGAGAGAGAGAAATAGTATCTTGATGTCCACCTTGTACACATGGATACTGATGCTGTTTCTGTGGCCTACATAGAACCCTGTGCTTTATAACATCAAATCCAGATCTGGGAAGTGGCTCAAGTTCTCGCTAAAAGCACAAAACAGGGTAACTGGTAATAAACTTAAGAGAGTAGTTTGTGGAGAGCCGGGTGATAAGAAAAAGGTTCCTGAGAAACTAATGATACACTTATTAAAAGGTGTATCCCGTGTTGCTCTCCGTTGGTCCTTTAAAATCTATCTGCTACTAAGCCACCAGCCATCTGCTTCTGAAGACAGGTAGTTCCCCCAACAGAAGTCTAGAATTTACCTTCACAAAGACTTACATGGTCCTGTGTCATGTGACTGTCAAGTGATGGACAGTGATTTGGGTGTACATTAGCATCTGTGTGAAGCATCTGTTTGGCGAGAATCTTTTTCAGATGTTCTCTGAGTCCATTTTCATCCAGCCTGAATGGTTAGTTATCCCGATGAGAAAGCTGAGCTGGTGAAAGGCTAGTTACCTGCCCAGAGTCTCACCAGAGTACAGCAGCTCCACATTGTAGGCTCCTTCTACCTGGGGGTTTTACTTTTGAAACTAGGAGTTAATTCTTTTTTCTCCTTTTCGGAATTACTGAGGATGGAGCCAAGGACCTCAGACATGCTAAGCAAGTATTCTACCTTCATGCTCTCTGATGTGCTGTATGATGTGTGTGTGTGTGTGTGTGTGTGTGTGTGTGTGTGTGTGTGTGTGTGTGTGTGT
>JANHMN010000010.1:45653975-45685562 GCA_030674055.1 Rhabdomys pumilio | reverse complement strand
GGGAGGGAGGGAGGGAGGGAGGGAGGGAGGGAGGGAGGGAGGGAGGGAGGGAGGGAGAGAAACGGAATAGGAATAACAGTCCCACAGGTAATGTTTGTTTACTCCTCGAGGACCAGATGTTTTCTGCCATTCTTCCCCTCTTGCTTCAAACATCACGGTGGGCGTCATGAACCTTATATTCAAGATTCAACTTCTGATTTTTCTCTGGACGGTTCTGCTATGTGGCAAGAGGGGGGAGAGGGGAGAGAGGGGAGAGAGGGTGGTGCTTTGTGCTGTAAGTCACTAAAGAGCCAGAGGAAGGTATGACCCCTTTACGTTCAGAGTCCCTAGAGGTCCTGAGCTAAGCCGCTCTTCAGGGATAGAAGGAGTCAAGGCATTAGCTGTGTTTCTAAGGCAGCCGGAATTCTGAGTCTTTCCTGGGATGAAATGTGATAGTTTTCTTTTAGTTGGGTTCGTTTTGCTAGTCTGATAAGGGACAGTTCACTGTGGCCATCAGAGCCACTGAGACCCATAAATAACAGAAAGATCATTTAAAAATAAATTACCAACCGAAAGCTGGGGAAATGCATCCTTGGATTGTTTCTCTCCAGGCTTGCCATAAATTTGTTGTCTTTTCGGCCCTGCAGTGACCAGGGTCATAGGCCATAAAGATCTTCCACAGAGAAATTTAAAAAAAAAAAAAATCCCAGCAAGATGGGGCATGCGGGAGTCATCGGAAAGGCATTTTAGTCTCCATTGTCAGCCTGGTGGAGGATGCAGGCTTCAGTTGGGGAAGCAGGGCATGGAAGGCCCATACTCAGAACATCCAGCTTTGGTTTCAGGAGCAAACATTCTGGTACGCTACTTAGTTTACCAAAAGGATGATAATTTCTATTCTGTAGCACCAAGCCCAATTCACATAAGTGGAGGGTGAGTTTATCTTAGATTTGATTTTTCTCTGGACAGTTCTGCTATGTGGCCAGAAAGGGGAGAGAGGGGAGAGAGACCATCTGTATGGAGGCATCCGCCAGGAGTGAGGCAGGTAGAGATGGTGGCTATTAGTCAGGATCTGCTTCCCAAAGACAATCTTACACTATACGTGAGATAGTGGGTATTATGATGGCCTCTGGAACTGTCAGACAAGTGACAAGGCCAATGGGTCGTCTTATCTGCTGCCTCACTGGGTTCAGAGGTCTTAGTGAGCAAGTATCCTTTAGTCTTTTACTACTAGCCACAGAAATGGTGTAGCTATCTCTGTGTATGTGTATGTTCAGAAGGCAAATCCAAAAAATGGCCAGTCACCTCCAGACAATCAACACATATACTTCTCAGCCAACAAGAACTCTGAGAACCCGACTCCCAGAACAACCCAGTATTTCAAGTCAGTGGCAATCACTGCAAGTGTATTGCAAGGTTATTTGGATGAGGCACTAGAGGATTCATGCACCTCTAGAGAATACGAGGGATGACCCTTTTCCCTGTGGGACACAGGAGTAGTGTGTAGACAGTGGAACAATAACTTTTGTATAAACCCAGTCTCTGATATCCTTGTTGTACATCCAGGGATGATCACCCAGAAGTCTCAGATGCCAGGCTAAGAACCCTTTATGTGGTCCAATTTTCTCATTTCAGAATAGTTAAACAAAAAGAGAAAGAGTCCAACTCATGTTGATACCGTGAGAGCTTCTTTTTTGTCCTGGATAGATACATATAGCCACTTCAGTTTCACATAGAGATTCTAAAACATGTTCTCCATGGACAAGACCAAGTCTTCTTCTAAATCTTTGATGTTCTCTGACATCACTATGGCACCTACAGGCAAGAATATCACATGACAAACTGTTGAAGGACATGCATGGATGGTACCACATACAGGGACATACTGGATAGGCCTGCAGAGAGGCCCAAGACCTTTCAAAGCACAGCCTGCCTCACATACTCTTCCTCTTAATTCTTCCTTATTCCATACTCTGTTTTGGTAATGACAAAGTGAGTTTACACTGCAGGAACTGCCTTCATACTACAGGAAGTGACTTTACACCTTTACACTACTTGCATACTTACAGGAAGTGACTTCACACTGCAGCAAGCACCTTCACACTGCTGGAATCTGGCACCTGTTTTTCCTCTTTCCTTCCCCGGCTAGGTGGTGGTGGTGGTGGCGTACGCCTCTAATCCCAGCACTTGGGAGGCAGAGACAGGCAGATTTCTGAGTTCAAGGATAGCCTGGTCTACAGAATGAGTTCCAGGACAGCTCGGCCCACACAGCGAAACCCTGTCTAAAAAAAAAAAAAAAAGCAAAAAAAGCCTTCCCCAAGTTTAATGTACTTAAATCAGTCAAGGTCCAGTGAGAATTCAGAGGTTATTCCACTCTAAGGTTATTTAGTGTAGGTTAGATGGGCTTGGAAAAGCTAAAACAACTTTCCAAAATTGGTATCAAGTTCATTCAGCAAGCCATGGCACGCTGTAGATTGGAGGGGCAAAAAAGAATAAGTGTGGTGACCAGAATCTATAACTTCAAGAAGGGGCATTGTGATCACCAAACACCAGTCACATATGTGTGCCCAGGATCTCTGCAAGGACCCAAAATAGTGCTTGGACATCTAAGTGTGTCAAGAGCATGGTCACAGGATCATCAAAACTTGGGGGTCCTGCTGTCCCTACATGGCTGATACCAAGTGTAGAGAGCACACTGTACACTTGATCACCACAAACCATTAGGTCTGGAGCTCTCTACTGTTGCCACAAGAGTTAGAAACAAGATGGAAGCCCCATGTCACCACTGGTGCCAGGATGTAACCATCTACCAAAATATACTGGAAAATGTTATTTTCAGGTACTATTTCCAGCATTGCAAAGTATAGAATGAATATTCAGATCAATGCCACATGATGTGTTCTCTTTCTGTCTGTCTGCTTATTTTGACTTTGGTCATATGGACTGGCAAAAGCTATCACATATCTACTGTATGACTAGGAGCTTTAGTAATCAACATTAAAATACATTTACGGGTCAGCTGAGCAGGAAGGAGTAAAATATTTCAGTTGATTTGCACAACTGCAAAGAAGAGATGAACTCCGCTCCACCAAACATTGTGGATAATACTAAGTAAATTGGTATGAGCAGTCTGTGTGGTGTTTAGACTTGGGTTCTGACAGAGCATGAGAACCTTCCATGGATAATGTCCACTTTCACCAGGAGTCAAGCTCTGATCTTGTTTTGAACAGTGTGTGAGGAGGCCGAGAAGAGTTTGTGAAGCCCACTTACCACCTATCTTCCCCTAAAGAGTTTCCAAAGCTCCTTCAGCTATTTCTGTCCTGTGGTACTTGAGTGACTAAACGGGTTATCACCCACGACATACATTTTCATATGAGTGCTGACATTTCTGCTGTTTCCTGATAGGACCACATCACCTATGGTGCCCTGTGAAAAGCAATCAACACATGTTCTGACCTTAGGGTGTTGGGGGTGGAGACAGTGGACAAAAAAGAAAAACATCTGTGTCCTGGATTCCTCACTAGTATCCAGAAAATGAGAAAGAGGGGCTTGTTTAAAACTTACCTGAGAAATCTACCAGGCAGCATACATCAGAGATGACAGTGTTTTGCACACAACCAGCATATTTGATCAAAGATGTATTTATACATGCTGTGTAGATATGGAATTGCTCAGGGCCTAGACTGTCACCTTCAAATCTTCTTAGTGGGCAAGGCCCCTGGAACACCAAGTCAGAAACCTCAAGGTCTGGTTCTTCCCTGCTAGCTTCCTTCTATAAATCTGAATGAATCCCTCCTTCTATGTTGGGCTTGACTGGCGAGAACAGTCAAGTCAACTCAACTTGAGTTGTGCTTTTTCAATCACCTGGTCCTAACTGCCATTGCTCTGATTTCATTGGTATAGTATGGGGAACAATATACCACAGTCAAAGTTTCCCAAATGATCTTCTGGTGCCCTGGGGACAGGGACTATATGACTTACATCCTTAACATTCCCAGAACTAACTACCTGTAGGGCATGGTTAAACATGATCAACTCAGCAGACCTGGGGTAGGCCTAGGAACCAGCATTTATGACACGTTCCCAAGTGTGTTTGGATGGCAGGCTGGGGCCATGTTGTGAGAAACCCTGCTCTAACCCAGTAGTTGTCAATGATAATGGAATTTTGCTCATCAGGAAACATTAGTAGATGTCTAGTAATATCAGACTTCACGACTAGGGGGGACATGCTACTGGCATCTAGTGGATAGAGACCAAGGATACAGCTAAGCATTCTACAATATCTAGAGCATAGCCCTCTCTTCTCAACAAAAAATCATCCAATCCAATTATCAACAATGTCCATGCAGTTCTACTGTGTCCATAAGATTCTAATCTTCTAATCTGAAGACCGATTCAATGATGGATTCTGGTGGGTACATTCAGCCTAGAAAAGGCCCAAGGGTTTTGGATTTCTTTGAATTCCCAGGTAATACTCAAGGAATCAACCAGTCTTCCCTTACTCTGGTCCCTGTGACCTAAAGACATTCTCTGAGCTGAGGACAGATCTCAGTGGTAGAGCTGTTTGAACAATAACATTCTCCCTGAGCTGACAGCAATTGTCATTCACTACTTCATCTTCAAAGGCTATGGCAGGGCCACCTCTCATACCTGGAGTGGTCACAGCATCAGAAGAATGTATAATAGTCCTAATGCTGAGTGGATGAACTGGCTTCACCATCCCAACACATCTTCAACAAGGATGCCTGAGAGTCAAGGATCTTGTCTTATTCTTCCAAATAGAACACAGAGCTCAGTACTCATCAGAAGCCAAAACATGTCTCTGTAAGGACTTAGGTGCTTGTAGCAATGACTATTGATACTGCAATGAAGAGGCTCCATTGGTGAGCCTCTGGGGTTGGTGCAATGTTCAACATTTGGCCCTTTCCTTGCTTGTGGCTTTCCTTCATCAAATGCTTTTATCTGCATCATCTCATCTATTCTTCAGCATAAACTGAGGCAGAGAGCAGAGGCTGAGCTATGATCGTGGAAGGGAAATGAACCTACCCACAGCATAAACTTAAACAACAGCAAAAGCCCAGCAGTCCTGTCACTCAGGAAGATTCCCCCTCCTCCAATCCTATACCTTTCCCTACTTTGCTTCACAAAAGATGCCATACTCCATGATCCCAAGACCACTTAAGGTGTTTTGTTGAGACTGGGATATTAGGGGTCAATTCTAACAAATGTCTGACAAGATGTTTATACAGTCTATATAAGCTCATGTTCCACCAATACAGCTCATGGTTTTGTGGCCCATTATGACTCTTATACTTTTGTGCCTATCATTCTTCCTTCACACTGGCAAGCATGTCCAGGCTTTGTATCTGCCTGGGAGATACTGGCTCATCCCTAATAACCAAAGTCAAGTCTCCTCTTCCTTATGGAACCCGTCATAACTATCATAAAATAATCTGTCTCTACTACTGTGTTCTCCATCCTTTAAGCGGCTCCCACTGCACCAACACGTCCATTGTTTTGTAGAAATTATATACTTTTTATACTTCTAACTTAGCACGGACTCCAAGGCTGAATCCATTGTTATTATTCTATAGATTCTATAGATTCATTGAATCTATATTGTTAACACTCGACACCACATCTAAAATAGAGCACAGCAGACATTCAATATGTTCTCTTTGTCTCTGTCTCTCTCTTTTTTTGTCTCTGTGTGTGTATGTATATGCGAGAATACATCTCTCTCTCTCTCTCTCTCACACACACACACACACACACACACACACACACACACTGTCTCTCTGTGTGTGAAGGTCACATGCTTGTGACTACATGTGTGTGCACATTCAAGTGGAGATCAGGAGGAAGACAACTTCGAGTGCTGTTCTTCAGGAGCCAGCCTCGAACCTGTCTCTTCCTGCCTAGTGTTAGAGTTAGAAGCATATATCACCATACCTAGATTTTTATTTTTATCTTTTTTAAAGAGCATGGGTTTTAGGGATCAAATTCGGGTCATCATGTTTATATAGCACATACTTTACTGATACAACTATAACCCCAGCTCCAAAAATAAATGTTCTGAAAGAAAGACAGAATAGCAGGTGAGTAGATAGATGGGTGGGATGTCAGTGATTTGAAATCTCTGCTTCTTCTGTCATGGACTCAGCCAAGCCATTTTAGAGATACACTCACTTCTTCTATTTGAGGACCATATGCTGAGAGTCCCACTACCTCAGAAGGACCATTGATGTCTCCTCCTTTGCTTGGCCTAGCTGTCCCAGTGTCACTGGATTCTATCAGAAAAAAAAGTGACAAAATCAAACTAACTTGTTTGGCTAAATATCACATTAACCTTGGGGTGTGCCTTGGTGACAACGGTGTATTTGCTCACATAAAGTAGTAGAAGTGTCTCTGCCTGCAGCTGTCCTCTTTAAGACTGGACTTCATTATTCTTTTCTTCCTGTTTGGGGGAAAAAGAAACAAGTTTGTGTTTAGAAACTGTGGAGTCCCTGTCCTTGCACTCAACCATCACCTGAGGTGGCAGCTTGCCTTGGCCTTAACTCCCTCATCTGAAAATCAAATCAAATCATCAATGTCTTAAGCTGTACTCAGTGTGTCTGCTCCTTCCCGTTCTGCTCTCTCAAACTGCTTCTTTAACTAGAATACCTGATTTCTCCTCCCACCACCCTGACTCTTTTTTTACTATACTTTGAGTCTGTCACCTGTCCAAGTAGAGACCTTGAGTAGGTGTGACCAAGAACAAGGTCACTTAGAGGAGTGTCTGGAAGATGCAGAGGACAGGCCTGACCTAGAAACATCTAGATACACAACAGCTTGCCCCTCCTGGGGATAATCAGAGCCTATCAAATGACCATGCTGGCCAGGTCTCTGCAGTAGAGAAAAGGGACTCTGCAATGTTGGACCACATATGGGGGAAGGGGGGATACTGTCTCTTATAGCCTCGTATTGTTCATGATGCTTGCTTAATTTCAGTAGGTATGTAATGTAGGTGAGTGAAAAGAAACTGTATTTGTTCATCATCAACATTGTAATGAGAAGCAGTCAGAGACTGTGTACCTCCAGAGATATGACAGATGACCTCAAAAATGGGGATTATAGGTAGGTAAGTATTCTGACTTTGGTGTGAAGAAAACATTGTTCTTTGGTTTCTGTGTTCAGATACCCAACCTCTCAGCAGCCTTGTAAGCCAACAGAGTGAAGTTTCCACCAAGGCTGACTTGATTTAAAAAGATGAAAGATACCACTGATAGTCCATCTCCTTAATGTGCATCCCATATTCATGGTACATAAGGATGTTAACCCAAAGACATCAACAGGTAGTTTCACAAATAAACTATGTTGGGGTTTCATGAGACTTCCTTATGTGTTCAACACTCACTAAGCACCTCTTATACTCTATGTATTACACACAGAGATCAACCAAAATTGCTGACCTAAAGCAGTCCCCATCATTTCCATTCTTTCTCTAGCTTCCAGGCTGTCTCTCTTCCTTAGCTAATGGAACCCAATGGCTCTCTGACTTCTGCTATGTCCCTATGGACTCTGACCCTGATCCACATGTACTGCCTGGCTTTTGTGACTGACTCTGGTTTATCAGAACAATCTAAGAACATCTCTCCATCTCAGGGTCCTTAACTTCATCACAGTAGCAATGTCTCCTTCGCCATATAAGAAACCAGGTTCACCATAGCCATAGATTTGACTGTGGACACCTCTGGGGTCATTATTCGGATGACCACTTGTTACGGGTAATATTCAAAATGGCGGCACCCCATCTGACTTGTTGTTACAGAGCTGCCATGTTCCCAACTAGAAGAAGCCTGAGGCCACAAGCAATGGTGGTGTGTTCTCACTGCTGCTGGGCTCAGGTAGCCAGCTCAGGCAGCCAGAGACATGGGCCCTGCCACCCACGAGATGCCAGCATTGGAGATGGCTCTGTCAATCTCCCATGCTGTCCTCACAAGGCATGGCTGAGCCCAGACCATCCCACCATCCACGCATTACCTGGTAGAAATGAGACTCTAATGTTTAAAGATTATCCAATAACTTTATATATTTGGTAATGCTCAAATAACAAGAAGCCCACACAATTAGAGATGTTACCCAATACCTAACCTAGATATTACAACTACCTTAGACTGCTAGAGACACAGGTACACCATTTTCCCCCTCTCTCTCCTGGTCTTCCTCCTTAGCTCCTCCTTTTTCTTCTCCTTCCTTTCCTCACTCCTCTCAACTCCTCCCACATTACCAAATTTATTGTAAAATATCCAGGTACAACCACTCATTACCATCTTAGGACACCAGAGAAACAACTTGCTATCCTGAAAATTGGTAAAGGAATGAATGAAATATTGATCTCATGTTTTAGCTTCCAATTATAGCTTGGAGTATGGTAGAAATGATAGCCTGGTATTTGCTGAAGGAAAGCTACGTTTTAAAATCTTCATAGCTAAACAATTTTAAAGCTCTTGATAGGCATTACAATAATTCAGTCATCTGAATGTATGTTGATAACTTTGTGCAGTATGGAAGAAGATAACTAGTTATTGTCAGTGGAAGTTGATGAAACCAGATCAAAGGAATAAAGACTTATTTTGCTTTGTGGTTTCAAAGGTCTCCCTCAGCCTGTGGTCCCTTTGCTCCATTGCTTTTAGGTTCCTGAACAGTGAGACAAGACATTATGATGAAGCTAATTGGTTTCATTAGACAGGACAGAAGGTTTAAACAAACAAACAAACAAATAAACAGGTCCCAGGGACAAGATTTACCCTTGAAAACATACCCTCGATGACCTTCGTCTTCCAAGGCCCCACCTTCTAATGGCCCATTCAACTACAGACTTAGCAACAAACCAACTGACAAAGTAATGCCACTATCCCCCAATCAACCTTCAGTAATGCCACCACTGAGGGCCAAGTGGGGCACACATGATCATTTTGGAGGAATATTTTACATTCAAAACACAAGTATACACCACTCTCTTGAAGGTATTCTTGTCAAAAACAAAACAAGACAAAAAAAAATAAAAAAAAATAAACCTAGATAAAATGTTTCAAGAAATTTTTCCAATGTGTGTGGCAAGTGAGGGAGCAGAGAAGTGGCACAGGACAAGCAGGTTCTATCTATCTATCTATCTATCTATCTATCTATCTATCTATCTATCCTCTTATCCTGTCCTCTGTCCTTCTTCTCTCCCCTCTCGCTTCCCTCTCTCCTCTGTCTCTTCTCTCTCCTCTTTTCTCTCTCTTCTTTATCTCTCTCCTCTCTCTTTCTCCTCTGTCTCTTTTCTCTCCTCTCTCCTCTTTCTCCTCTCTCCTCTCCCCTTTCTCTCTTTCCCCTTCTTTCTTCTCCCCCCTCTCTTTCCCCCTCTTTTTTCTCTTTCTGTCTCCTCTTTCTCTCCTCTCATCTCCCCTTCCTCTCTTTCCCCCTCTCTCTTCTCCCCTCCTCTCTTTCCCTCTCTTTCTTCTCTCTGTCTCTCTTTCCTCCCTCCCTCTCTCTTCTCTCTCTTCCCCACACCACCCCTTAGTGGTTTAATCCTATTACTGTGATAAAACACTCTGACCAGAATCAGCTTAGAATTTAAAGGGTTTACTTGGTTTACCCTTCAGAGGTCTCAGTTATTGAGGAAACTTGGGCAGGAGCTCCAAGCAGGGTCCTTGAAGGAGGATCACGGCTTGCTGGCTGGCTCACTAGCTCACACACAGGCTCATGTTCATCTATCTTTCTTATACAGTTCGGGACCACCTGTCAAGAAATGGTACCAGCCACAGTGGGCTGACGCTTCCTATATCAATTAATAATAAAGACAATGCCCCACAGATATGTTCACAGGCTAATCTGATCCAGGCGAACCCTCAGTGGAGACTCTCTTCTCAGATGACTCTAGGCTGTGTCAAGTTGAGAATGAAAGCTAACTAGAACAAGCAGCAAAACACAGGAGTAGATAATTATAGAAAAATCTAAATTCTCCAACAAGTAAGTTGCAATGCAAGCAAAACAAAAACCCAAAGCTTTAAGAAACACCAGAAGCTGGGGCTGAAGAGATGGGTGGCTAAGGGACGAAGAGCATGGCTACTCTCCCAAGGACCCAAATTTGGTACCTAGCACATCAGGCACTTTACAATCGCCTGCCACTCCAGCTCTGGGACATCTGATACTTTCTATATATTTGTTTGTTTGTTTGTTTATTTACATACTTCGTTTTTCAGAGCAAGATTTCTCTGTATAGCCCTGCTTGTATTGGAGTTTGCTCTGTAGACCAGACTGGCCTTGAACTCAGAGGTCTGCCTGCATCTGCCTCCCAATTGCTGGCATCAAAGGCAGGCATGCACCACCACACTGAACTAACCTTGCATCAATTTTAAACTCACTTCAATCAGCCGCCCCTGGCTTGATACCTTCTTCTGGCCTCCATGGGCAGTAATTCACATACACAACTCCCTTGCATGGGTATACACAGAACTAAAATTTAAAATAAACTCATTAAAAAAAAAAAAAAAAAAACAAGCCTAATGCAGTGTGAGAACTTAGCTTGATTCCTGTTGAACAAATCTACCGTAAAATATTTATTGAATAATCAGATGATTCTGAAGATTATTCCAATGACAGATAATAGTAAGGAAGGGTGACTGTTTTAAGGTGTGATAACAGCATCATGCTCATTCTCTTAGAGCTTACATCTTTTTAAAAGTCACATACTGAAGCACTCCCCGAATAAATAATATAAATGGTATGATGCCTTACATGAGCTTCTGAATAACACAGTTGAGGAGGGAGGGGTGGCTAGGTACAAAAAACAAGGTTAGCCCCAAATTGAAAATGATTGAACCTAGAGGCTGGCTGTATTGGAGTTCATTATTCTATTCTATTCTTGTATTAGCTTGAAATTTCTCATTATGGTAAGTTTTTCAGAGAAAAAAAATTGAACATATGCACCCAGAAATAAAATTATTGGCTATGAGCGTTTGCAGGGTATTTAAAATGCATTGTCAAGTCGCTTTCTACAAAGCTTGCAGCAATTTATAGCCCTGCTAGTGGTATGTGAAAATGCTGAGGATATAATGTTTTAAGAGATTATATAGTCATTGGCATGTATGTAAAAATGTGTATATCTGGGTGGCCTATGCCTTTGGGAAGACTAATGGCTTATTATGGGATATTATAGCCCAGTCGTGAAGGCACACCTGGGGCTTTATACCTGAATAGCAACGAAAACAATCCAAGAGTGAATGAGTTCCACACAACAGCATCACCAACTCAGATTTACATAAATCTGAATTTCCCTCATGATGCATTCCCTCGCTGCTTCTGACAGCTTCCTGAATGTCCACCGAAGTATTATTTTAATGGAGAAATTCGCAAATTGTATCATCTCAGTAAAATCTGATTATCTTCAAGAGGCTTCCTCACATGAAGTTAAGGGGGAAGGAGAAAAACAATCAATGCCTGGGATTCTCCGCCTAGCATGAAAGAGAGTTTTTTGCAATAGGGTAATTCTGAGATCCTGTAATTTTCCAATTACGTTTGATTGCAGTGCTGCTTTCCTGTCTCAGTATTAAGGGATGGTCAGCATTTTTTTTCTTTTTACAGCAACCAAAACTGACTTTCAGACGAGGCAGCCACTTAGTTCAATGGCTTGTTTATACTCATCTGCTCTCTGTACATACGGCACATCCGACCTTAACAGTTGGCTCTGCGCATACAGCACATCAACCTAGCTCAGCTCTTCACTACTGGCCCCCAGATAACAGGTGCTGGTGGCCTGCTATGTGTAGGCAGGCCATTGGGCATTAGAGTGAGGATACCAAGAATAATAAGCCAGAGACACTGCCCTTTACAAGGCAGTGAGACATTCATAGGTGTGTCTGTAGAGTTATCCAGCCAACACTGTCAATTAGGGAACAATTATTCAAACACGTGAACTTATGGACATTTCTTTGTTTGTTTGCTTGTTTTTGTTTGCTTGTTTTTTGTTTTTGTTTTTGTTTTTGAGACACAGTTCCCCTGTGTAGCACTGGCTGTCCTGGAATTCACTCCATAGATCAGGCTGTCCTCACATTCACAGAGACCCACCTGCCTCTGCCTTCAGTATGATGAGATGAAAGGTGTGCACCACCACCACCCAGCAAGGACATTTCATACTCAAACTAGAATATCCCACCTCTGGCTCCCATAGACACAAAGTCATTTCATAATGATTCAACCAGTTGTTCACTGGAGACATGAAACATCAGCTACCATGCCTAGTAGTAGAAAAACAAACAATGAATGCAAAACTTGCACTTAAGAGTGTTCATTCTACAGAGACAGGTGTACAAGCTGAGAAAGTTTATGGTGTTGTGCTGGTTGCTTTTCTCACTGTTAGTGACCAGTTCTCTGAAAGAGCAACTTAAGGGAGGCAGATTCCTTTTGCCTCACAGTTCAGAGAGATGACTAGATTTACCCTGGTCCATGGCAGTCTGAGCACAAGCCAGCTGCTCACACTGCAGCAGAAGGTACTGCTCAGACAGAACTAGAAGCAGATGTAGCCTTCAAGACTCATCCCCTCTAACAACCCACTCCTGCTAGCTAGGCCACTGTCTCCAAAGATTCCATAACCTTCTACCACCATCATCACACACTGTCCCATGACGCAAAATACCTTCAGTACAATTTCAAGAATTTCTCTGTCACCTGGATTCTAACACTGTTCCAAAGCCCAGTCTCTTCCAGCAAACTCTTAGCTGTGAATAAGGTGGGGGAGAGGGGGGACGGGGAGGTGGAGAGATGAGAGTGGAGGGAATTGCATACTTGCAATATACAATGAGCCAAAATAAACATTCCCATTCCAAAGAGAAAGAAAGAGAGAAGAGTTAGAAAAGATGAGACCAAACCCGGGTAAAAGCCAGCAAGGTAAGGATAAAGCCCTGTGGCTCCACATCCAGCATCTGAAGCGGTGGCAGTAACATCTGGGCTCCAAGCAGCTTGAGTGTCCTTTTATTACATTGCCACATGTAGAATGCATGGGCTTTCTCTGGTGCTGGCTCTGTTTGGTGCTTAATGCTTTCATTGGCAAAGGTCTTATGTTCCTATCATCTTTGTTATGCTTGAGTCACTGCTGCAACAAAGATTCCACCTTCATAACTTCATGCATGGGCCTACCAGAATCCAACTTTGCTACACATTGCTTGGACTCTATGTAATGGTAAAAATAACAGCACACGAATGGTACCAAGTTCTGCTACCAGTTTGGAATGTACCATTCCTCACTTAGGCTATGGCTATGCAAAGGCTGGAGAATAGAATAGAGATGAGGGCTGTTGAAGCAAGACAGCTGGGGGCTTTGTCTCCTTGGGCATTCCATTTTGAATGAGTGGAAAGGGCTCCCAAATGGCTCCATGGTTTTACATCCTGAAGTCTGGTGAATAGTCTCATCCTCAAAGCTACAATTCTGTTGTCTTGGTACAAAGCATGCAGTCCCTTTTTTATTCTGTTTATCTTTTTTTTTAACAACTCCTTTGTCCTCAGTTGCCTTGTCTGCAAACTTTAAATGTTCTCGCAACCCTTTTCCTTGACAAACTTCACATAATTTTTTTTTACAACTTTCTGTTCTACTTTTTGCTCACTGTAAATCTGGCTAAAAGCAGTGATAACTCTGCCACAGCCCAAATGCTATGCTGTCTTAAAATTTCTTCTGCCAAGTAAATTAGTCCATTACTTGTGAATGCAGTCTCGCTCGGAGTTTGAAGACATGGGTACGATGCAGCCAAATTCCTTTTCAGAATACAACATGAAATGGCCTCCAGCCCAGTTCTTGGCACACTTCTTTAGCTGACACCTCAAGAACCAAGTCCACACCCTCTGCATTTCTATTGGCATCCTGACCATGCACATTCCCACCAGAAGTGCACATTACCTTCTGCTGACAGCGTCGTTGGACTTCTACTACCTAGAGCTCTAAACTCTTCCACATTCCTCCCACCAAACAAGTCCCAAAGGCCCACAAATCCCACTGTCAGATTTATCACAGCTACAGTGTCAATGTCAATCTTGATATCAACAGTTGTTATTTTGCTCATTCGCGGTGGCCACATTCCAGACAGAGATGTCATCAGGCATGTAGGGTTTAGTTCAGCTCATGACTCAGAGAGTACACTTTATCACAGTAGGTAAGGTAAGGTATCTGGGTAGATTTGATCTAAGGCAGCAAGATTGTAAAACATCTGGTTACATTTGGGCAGAAGACAAGAAACAGAGAACTCTGCATAGCACTTTCAAGGCTCGCCCCCACTGCAACCCACTGCTGTTATCTGGGTCTCCTGGTCCCAAAGGTTCCACAACCTTCTCCAAAGTTACTGGGAACCAAGTGTTAACACACATAAAAGTAATGTTTTACACTCAAGCCAAAGAGAGGAAGACTTTGTGAAGAGTGAGAAAACTCTGCCATCTCAAAGGCTTTAATAGTGGTCCAAGGAAAGGAAGCATGAATGAAAAATGAAAGAAAAGCCTAATGATGTGAATCTTTGGGTAGAATGATGATCTACTGGCTTCAGAACTGTGAGGGGCCTGTCTAGGGAAAGGAGGGAAAACGAGAATTGGATGCCAGATACTAGAGAACCTATCTGCACACAAAGCTTTGTATTGCAAGCTGTGTAAAGCTGTCCTGTGAGATGCTCTAGAGCTGTGTAACTTGGTGAAAGGGGTGGGTAGAGATGCCCTCTACAGGGCTGGTTGCCCATGTGAAACCCTAACATGAATCATAGAGAAAGTGCTGAGGAAACTGATCCTGGAACACGCAAAGCCTGTGGCAGAAGACTCAGATTTTCTGTGCAGAATTCACAGAGTCAAATTTCTGTTATATGAATTCTGCTTTCAAGGTTAGTGTATAGTTCTTCATGTCTTTGGTCAATGATTCTCAGCCTATGGGTTGTGGCCTCCTTGGAGGTCCAATCGACCCTTTCATAGGGGTCAACGAAAGCTATTAGAAAACACAGATATTCACATTATGACTCATAACAATAGCAAAGAAATAATTTATGGTTGGGGTTAGTCAGCATAACATGAGGAACGTTACTACTGTAAAGGGCCATAACGTTAGGAAGGCTAAGAACCACTGCCTTAGACAGGGACTCCACAGGGTGACTTCATCCCAAAGAACACAGTATCAAATGTGAGGAGGGAAAATTTTAACGTAGGGAAACCTGAAAAATACTACTCCAACCAGGTGAGCTAGGACAGTGTCAACAGTCATAAATCATGTGGTCGATACAACACAACAAAACAGTTATTCTGCCTCTGTAGTCTTTTTCCCGGCTTAATTGTGTTTAAAAAAAAATAGGCAAATCCCAGGAAAAAGTTTTCTACAAAAGACTAGATTGGTACTCCCCAAACTGACAAGAGGAGCAATAACAAGGAACCTCTGAGGCAGGACAATAAAATGTGACATGGTGTCCAGGATGAGATCATCATGGACAACAAAGGAAATCTGAATAAACACAATCTTCAGCTGGTTAATAGTGAGCCAATGCTCATTTCTTAGTCATAACATATATACTATGATATATACTCATATATACTGTGAGAGGCTACGCGAGTAGGCCCTGTGTTATCATACCAGCCTTTCTAGGAATCTAAAGCTGTACTTAAATAGTAAGGTATGTTGGGTGCTGGTCTGCCTGCCATATAAGCAGAAGGATGTGAAGTCAGATCCCCAGAACCTGTATAAAAACTTGTGTGCAAGCCCTGTCTGTAACCCCATCACCAAAGGATGCATACAGGTAGATCCCTGGAACTCTGTAGCCAGCCATTTCAGAGGAATAGATAAGCTCCAGGTTCAGTGAGAGACTCTCAGAAATTAAGTAAGGTGGGGAGTTGGGGGACCATAAAGCAGTGTAAAGTAGTCAGAACTGCTCCAGGAACTACAAAAGCCCAACATTCCTTCATCCTTCAGTTCAGCACCTATACTCCTTCTTCCTTCCCTTGCCCCAAAGAAGAGGGATGTTGAAGGAGATAAAGCCAAGGTGAAGGAGAGGCCACAGAGAAGATCCACACAGTTGTCCGTTATACCTGTTCCCCGATAGCTTGAGCCCTAGCCTGAAAAGGCCCTGAAAGAGAGGAGACAATATATCCAAAGGGCAAAGGATGCTGGCAAGCGTGGGAACAGCCCTGTAGAAAATGCAAATGCAGACCAGCACAGAGAGCTGACGATGCAGAAGCCGCATGTGAGGCATGCATTTTTGATAACTGTGTGCTTCTGGGGACTGCACAGTATGGAATACTATTTATATCAAGCTTTATAAAAATGCAGAATGTTGTTTTCCTTTTATTTATTTATTTTTAAAAGGAGCTATGTTGTTAGCACACAGAACATTTCATTGTTTGGGAGGAAGGAGCATGTGTCGCTCACAGAATGTCTTCCAAGCTGAATCAGTATGGGGGAGAAACTCCTTTTCCTGTTGGCTTTGAAAGACTCCTAAGGCTGAGGAGATGGCTCAGCCAGTAAAAGTATACGCCCCTAAGCCAGGAAGCCAGAGTTCCACTCCCTGAATCCACATAGTGAAAGGAGAGAACTAATTCCTGTAATCTCTTCTCGGACCTCCACATGAATATGTTGGCAACTACCTGAATGCACACAATAATAACATTAAGGAGAAAGAGAAAGAGGATAAGAAGGAGAAAAATACCTTTTTGAAAAAGAAGACTCCTCTTGACCCTGGAAGGATTTTCATGATATCACATGTTGGCCACCCTGGTATAGAATACCTTGCCTTGTGAGAAAAATCTAAAATTCATTTTTATGCGCCCCCTCCCCACCTTCACCTTCAGCACAGACTTAACTCCCTTAAAGACAGTGATTTATTGGATCTGACCCCTTTAAGCTGGGATTTTCCAGTCTGTAGGGTGACCTGGACTCTGCAGTGTCATTACAGAACTGTAATCCTGAAGAGAACGAGCAGAGGTTCCCTTTCTTAAAGACTGTGGACCTTCAGATCCATGACTCCTCGGTCTTCATTTCATTTCCTGAAAGTCAGTACCTGCTGTGAGAAGCTGCCAAACAAGGTGCTAAATGCAATATGACAGCCCTCGCTCTACACGTTCAAAGAATCAAGTGAAAACTTGATTGGATTTCATAGTGTCTTTCTGATTTACATAGTCCATGTAAGACAAGGGTTTGAAATCAGGGTGTGGGAGTGGGGGTAACACTCATGTTTAAACCCAGCACTTGGGGGAAAGAGGCATGTAGGTCTCTGAATTTGAGACCAGCCTGGTCTACAAAGAGAATTCCAGGACATCCAAGGCTACACAATGAGACCCTGTCTTGAAAAAAAAAAAAAAAGTTTAAAAGTTCTTGTGCCAGTTATTTCCTGTCCATATCCTGTCTGAAGTAGCATGAGTGTCTATGAAAATATCCTGAAAAAAAAGATGGTACAGTTTAGCTGGGGGACATCGGGGGAGAAGGGGAATGACTAAGGAAGATACATCAGCATCAATCTCTGCCTCTGTATATATGCAAAAACATATGCAGGTAAATCCACACGCACATAGGCAACACGTACAACATATGCACACAGAGAGAATAATAAAATACGTTAATTTTAAAAATTAAGCTGGAAGCCACAGCCAAGTCAGTACATGGACTTGCTCTTATATACAGGCAATGAGCCATGTAGGCAGACTTCATGAGAGAAAGGGTTCACCAGATTAGAGGAAGCACATGGCAAGAGAAGATAGAGAGCATGGTCCAGATGGAGAAAGTGACCCCGCAGCAGGTCTCAAAGCACAAGGCAAGGGTGGAGAGAGATGGATTCAGATACTTAAGAATTTACAAACTGGGATGCAGAGGTATGGAGAGATAGTTAAGCAATTAAGAGCCATCACTGCTTTTGCAGAGGACCTGAGTTTGGTTCTCAGTATCCACGTGGTGGCTCCCAACCACCTGTGACTTTAGTTTCTAGGAGACAGCTATTCTGGTCATCGTGGGCACTGGCATGAATGGGGTTCAGAAACAGGTGTGCAGACAAATACTTGGTCACATAAAATAAAAATTTTAAAAATCTTTAAAAAAAATAAGAGAATATAGGAAATGATGACAAGGTCTAGAAAGAAATATGCCATGTTTGACTAGAAAACTCCACAGCTGTGAATTGCCTCAAGTGGCTTTTTTCAGTATTGACATTAGCATGAGAGGAGGCACTTTTGACAGAGAAAAGATACAGAATGGGAGGAGAAGGAACCATTGACTAAGAACCTTTATACATATAGAACCTTGGTTTAAAATACATTGTAGGGGAGAAAACTGCTGGGCAGGCCCTCGTAGAAGGGGATGAGCTCTGAAAATTCATGGTGCCCTTTAAATAGGAACTTCCCCTTCTTCCTTTCCTGGTAAAGTTTGAGAAACAGTCTATCTTCCCTGACAGAGGAACCATCTTGGCATACAGAGGTTAACTGAAATTATCTATCTGACAAATTAATAGCAATCTCCAAAAGGCCCTGAGTTCATTTATCTTCAGAAGATGTTTTACAACAAAGAATTAAGTAAAAATTAATATATTTGATCTTTCCATATAAATCTGGAAAGCCTTACTGTGAGTTTCATGTAGAGTACATTTTAAAGAGAAAATACTTGGTTTAAACTGTCCTATTGTATACACTCTTGGTAAAAGAAACAATGTTTGTTAAAGTAATATTAACAATATTTGCTGCGGAAATATATATGTCTACAATGATCAATGATGCCTTACCATATCCAGCCAGATCTCTCCTTCTACCTCCATAGTCAGAGATTCAGCAGGTAAGATCTGCAGACATAACCCTACCATTCCACCCAGGCTTTGTTCCAGCACACCCACATTAAGGCAGAGAAAGGGAGAGGGGCAAATGATTGTTATTCAGAACTGAGTAATGCTTCCAACAATCTAGAACTTCAGATTGTTTTTTCTCCCATCAGAACTGATTAGCTCTAAGCAGCCCTGACATTTATCGGACAGTCATGAAAAGAAAGCAAAACTGGTCATGACCAGAAGGCCCATTTCTGCAGAAGTTCACATGCAGTGCACCCAGTTGGCAGTCCTCCCCCCACCCCCCGCCGCCCCCACCCTGGGAGGAGAGGAGAAAAGAGGAGGTCTGAGATGCAGCTGCCACACGGTGATCAGACCCATCACAGGGCTGCCGGAGCTGATCTGGTGTCCAGATAAACATGGCATTCATGCTAGCCATCTGTCCACAGGTCAGTGGGGACAGAGACTCAAAATCATTATCTCTAATGAATGAATATACAATGACAGTCTTGTGTGTGGTGAAGGGTCATCACATAGGAATATGGCTGAGGGGAATCAGGCAACTCTAATCTTGCAAGGGGAAACAGTTGTGTGTGTCTATATGCATGGCTTTGCCTTTAACCCTCTAGTATCTGGGATCAACTTGTAAAAGATGTGTTTTCACTTGATGCCCCGGTCCTTTCTTTGCCTAAAGAACCACTGATAGTTTGCATCTGATAGATACAGAAATGTTTGGACTGTGAGCCAATGCTGCCATGCTAAGTTTTCCTCTGACATTCCTGTCCATTTCCTTTTTAGTTTTACTCTCCTGGGGTAGAAAGTTGTTGGAATTCTTCCCTGTTCTCTGCAAAGCACCATATTCCCAAACCTTAAATTAAAAAAAAAAAAAAATGCTATTCTTGATATACCGTGCCCTGAACTGAAATAGCAAGACCTGTTCTGTGTTCATTAGTATGGCTCCAAAGTGAATGCATAAATTATGTATATGTAAATCGCACATAAATTTCACAAACATTCCAGTTACGATCATCAGAAATTCACGCAGCACCTACTTCAAATCGAGCACGGAAGAATAATGTTTCCGGTTATGAAGAAAATTAAATAGAGACCAAGACAGAAAAATCAACACAGTAAAGGAATGTAGACAAAGGAATCGGCTGGGGAAACACAGTTCTTTTACTTTGACAACTTCCTTCCAAGGCAGGAATGGCTGCTCTCGCTGCAGAGGTGGGACGTTAAGCCCCGGGTGGGCACGTGAACAATGAAAGGATGCAGGTGAATCAGAAGCAGATCTAGAATGTGAACTTCCGGTCTGTCTCACGTCAGAACCTATACTGTTTGGGGATCTGAGAGAACATACGCAGAACGAGGCACTGAAGGCAGGGGAGCCTGCAAAGGATTCATGGTGCTGAAGAAAGAGACCTGAGGAATCTGAGAGCAAGGCTCTGGAGATGGACTAGCACTGGACATCCTCAGGAACAATCGGGCCCAGTGAGGAGGAGGTGTGGAGGACCTGTGAAGAGAGCAGGGGACATACATTGTGGAAGACCACAAATGCTGCACTGAGGAAACTGGTCTCCATTCTGGGAGGACAGAGGATACAGAGGCAAGGACAACCGAGACGAAGTAGGTCCTCTAAGTCATGACTTTCCAGAGCAGTGGTTCCCAACTTATGGGTTGCAACCCCTTTGGGATTGCATTTCAGATTCATAACAGTAGCAAAATTACAGGCATGGAGTAGTAACAAAAACAATTTTTTGATTGGATGTCACCGCAACATGAAAAATTATATTAAAGGGTCTCAGCATTAGGAACGTTACGAACCACTGTTTTAGAGACAGTGACACCCCCTGATCACTATAGGATCCTCTAGGATCCCTAGCTTTATGTATAGGAAGATGGAACAGGCACACAGTTCTCATGAAATTAAAAAAAAAAAAAAAAATCCAGAATTAAAAGGAGACCATTATGTTCATCACAAAATGTTGGCCCAAATTCCTGGATAAAACTCAGTCTTTAGGAGTGCAGTGATGAAGACTGGCCAGTTGTCTTCCTACCATCATGTAAGTGTGTCTGTGTGAAGGTAGGAGGTAATGCCAGCCTGTGGCATCATCGTGTGTACTTCTCAGGCAGACAACGTTGTCATTGTGTATTCACAGGTAGGCCAGTGGATATGGGAGGGGTAAGGATACATCACCTGAGTGAAAAGACATGCACAGGACACCTAAGTAGAGTCAAAGAATTTGGAAACGATCACCATAGAGAGACCACAGGCCACACACATAGCTTTTGACTACTGAGCAAGCTGGACTTCACTCCATGAGCAGGTGGAAGCCACTGCGAAGGGTCAAAAATGATGTCCATTGCAAATACTGGCAGCTGTCAGGAGAAGTGGGACTCCAGGGATGCCCAAGTACTCCACAGTGGAGTTTTAGAATGCCATATGGGAAAGATGCAGCTCCAAGAAACGCAGCACTTCTCAAGTGTGGTCCTCATGTCCCTGGAGGTTCCCAGTGGTCTCACAGTTGCCTACAGGTGGTGGAATGGTTCCAAACGAAAATGAGATGAACCAGTGATGTTCACACACATTTCACAGATTTAAAGTGGAAGTCTATTTCTGATTTGCCAAATAAATTTTCTTTTATAATCACTAAATACTTAACGATTGTGTGGTTTGCTTAAGATATTCTGTTACTAAGATATCTTGGCAATGTTTCCTTCATCCCATCACAACCTATTATAAATTTAGTGAAATCTATTCTCACTGTTTTGTTGTGAAATTTTCCAAATCCGAAAATGGTCAGCTATTGGCTCAAAGGCAGAGCATGGAAGAAATAGGAAATAGAGAAGCTTCCATGATCGTAGCAAATCTTGTAAGTCACAGTAAAGTGAGTGTGTTACTGTTGGACACACAGCTGATCTTCATCTGCATTTTTTACACACAGCTCCTAAACTGTTTGGGATCTCTAACATACTTTTAAAAATGTCTTTGTATGCTAATGAGGTGGCTAGTGGATAGCATTTCTAGTTAATAGCTCAAGATGGCAGCTGAGGCCAACAAAGAACAAGTTAGGAAGACAGGGTTAGCATTCACTTTTAACCCCAACCTGAGAGGAGGAAGTCCTAGAAGTCAGTCAAGGTTATTCCCATTGACTAGTGATGTTACTAATTTATGCCTACATAGGGAAACTTCCACCAAAAAGACAGCCCAATGGGCTTACAGATCGGCTGCTAAGGCACCATAGATAAAAATCACTTCTTGCCACCTCCTCTATTGGCTCAGTTGGTTATCTTCTTATGTCTTCTGTTGATAAACTAGTCAATGTGTTTCTCTGAGTTCTGTGAACCATTCTAATAATTCAGTTGACCCCAGGAAAGGGGTCACAAGAGCCTAGATTGGTTGGTCAGAAGTTCATAGACCTTGCATCTTGTATCTTGGTGTAGGACTATGTCCTCAACCTGGGGAACTCTGGCTAAGCCCAGGTAGATGGTGTCGGGATTTGGAATTAATACCAGAACACCTTAACTGGTACCCGTTAGGTTGTTATAGATCAGGGATCCTTACTAGAATGCTGAAAGAAAACCCCACACATTTCCTCATGAGCATATTTTGTATGATAAGAATGTACCGGGAGATACAGGGGGGTTGTTTTTTCCTACATTGCTACCATCTTAAATGAAATGAACCAGGACAGGTGGTACATGTCTATAGTCTGGCTACTTGTGAAGGTGAGGCCAGCCTGAGCTACATGGGGCTTCCTTGTTTCAAGACCAAAGGAAAACAAAGACTAAACAAACAAACATGACTCAGAATATGTTTCCACACACTTTGGAGCAATGACACTTACATTGACAATGGTTTATTCAAAGGGACAAAAAAAGGAAAGAAAAAAAAGATAGAGCTAATAAGAATAATGACTTCTACTAAGAATAACAGATATTGTTTTGGATGGAGGCCCTATTCATCCTTAGTTCTTAGCACAATGAATGGAACCTTGTCATAGCATGACATGAAGGAGCATTTGAACAAAGTCTATTGACATTTCTGCTAAGCCAATAGAGCATTTCCGAACGAGCTAGATAAAATATTTCTCTACAGAAAATTAACAAATTGTATCACCAAATGGAGAAGAGAAAGGGAATCTAAGGAGCATTATTTGAAGTGAAATTTTCATAGCTCAAACAAAGGTACAATTACACTGTTGCCAAGGAGCTTGTAAGCCACCCACAAAGTTAATGCCAAATACTGTACTCAGAGAGAGGAGAGGATCAGCCTAGTCCCTGCAAGACCTAATACTGATGGGTGAACATCCCTAGCAGCAGCAATTAGAAAGAACAATGGTCACCACTGATCAGAAGGTATATGCGTAGCACAGTGGACAAAGGACTGTGGATGTATCTGACATTGAGAGCCATGCTACAATGCAGCTGGGGAGATGACTCAGCAGTTAAAAGTCTGGCTGCTCTTCCACAGGACCCGGGGTTCGATTCTCAGTAACCACTCGGTATATCACAACTGTCTGATGTCCTCTTCTGGCCTCCGTGGGTACTAGGTATGCACATAGTCCACAGGCATACATCCAGGTAAAACAGAATAAAAAAAATTACATAAAAAAAAAAAATGCTTACAAGTCACCAAGGATTCCATGGTGGTGATGATTGGTCTGTGTGCAGTGATAAAAGTTTCAAACAGGCAGAAGTCTTACCCTAAATGACACAGGTAAGACACAGTCTCACAGGAAAAGGTTACAACTCTGGGGTCAACTGGGCCCTTGTTTATCCATGGTTGAACCTTGATTGTTTGCCTCCTGACCTTGATGGAGGCTTTAAGGAAATCTTGAAGGCTGTGGTCATTCTGCTTGTCCACAGCAACCTGACTGTATGGGAAACAGATGCAAGTTAAAGTTTTAAAAGAAGTGATCTGATTGAAAGATATCGTCAATGGATAATCTAAAAGAAACGATCACTTCTGTTTTCTCAAGCAGCTTCTGCAAGTTCAGCAATATCTGGGAACTGTGAATCTGTCGCTTCAGAGACAGAAATCGTCTGGGTGCATGTTTGTGTGTGTGTGTGTGTGTGTGTGTGTGTGTGTGTGTGTGTGTCCACCTGTATGGGTGTGTGTCCAGGTGAATGTGTATGTGTGTGTTCACTTGCCAAGACTGAATTTCAGCACATCAATTTTTGATGGTAGTTTTTGATGATTTTTTTTTTTACTTGTCTAAAAAGGAAACCAATCTTGAGGTATTTGAAAACAACATCTTAATGAAATAACAATGGAAGGAGTGCTTTTCCAAACTAAATACCATCAAAGAGCTGTTGAGAAATCCCTTTGCAAGTTAGAACACTGAGCCTACAAGAAGCATCATCTATGTAGCAGGTATGAAAAGGGGCCAGGTACAAAATTACTGTTTATCATTATTTCTTGTTTCACTTTGAGACCCGTTGCCAGGGAAACACCTGTTAGAGAAGCCTGCCCTATACCCTCTCTGCTTCTCACAGAGTAACAAATAGTCACCCAGAAATACATCATTAAATACACAAGTGGGAGGGCCACCAAGAGCTCTAGCTCAAATGTACAATGATAATGTGGTACTTCTCCTAATAATATTAATTTTTTTCAGTTCCATTTGTACTTCCCAGGAGCTCTCCTGTCCCTCTGACTCATTCTGAAGTTAAGGTTTCTAGTACCGTTCGAGCACAAACCAAGGACTTGCCCCCTCACACCATCCTGCAGGTGTGACATCAGAAAGGTACTCTGTCCCTCTCAGAATTAGCAGCTACTCCTAAGTTCCACAATAGGTCCACGATGAGGAGTGTTCATTTGTTGATTTCTGACATTGCAAGTCACAGTGATTCTAGCTCTGCATCCCTAGCTGTCTCTGGGATTTTGAGAATGGAAGGGCAGACGTTTTGTGATGAGTTGGTTTTAATTTTGGCAGTCAGTGAACTTTTCTCAGAATAACTTCATTCCAATGCAAACTACTTTTTCTTCACCTATAACTTCCAGAGTCTTCGGTACTGTACATTATAGACAGCAGAAATGTATTGATTATTTCTACAGTTAGGGCAGAATTCTTGCACTCTGTGATTTGGGATAGATTTCAAGAATTCTAAGATATCATTCATATGATCTTGGAAGTCTCCAGAACAAAAAGCAGCAGGGCCAGATTTTTTGATCATTCAGAGTAAGTGTGAGTGCTTATGGCAAGGCCTGACCCAAGAACCAGACCAGAGGCAAAGCACTGGAGCACAAAGTCTACTCATGCAACCAAAGCAGGAAGAGGAGGCATTTCGGGGTCTGCTCTAAGAACCATGCTTCTCTTAGATAAAAGAGAACAGCTGACTTTTTCTAAGGAGCCCTTTGCCTTTTCATCTGGAATTCTCTTCACGGCCAATATGATCTTTCAGGAGCACAAACTGATCTCGTCAACCTTATTTAAAGTATGCTGAGCTGATGGTTTGTCATCGTCTTCTCGGTAGACAATGTCCAGATTCTATCCATGTCAGAAATATCCAGAGCCTTACAGCTACATTCTGAGAACTGAACATCATCTGTGGCCTTGTTTATGGTACAGTCCTAGTCCCTTCAGTCACTCACCTGCCTGCATTTTAATCAGTCTTCCAAACTGAACTCAGTACATTTTCTGACTCTGCCAGCATGACCTCTAGCAGTTTCTCCATTTGTTTGAGTAGAAGTTCTTAGTGTTTTCTGTGTGAGCTCTGTTTCATCTCCATATAGATACCATATAGATACCATATGTGCCCCCCCCCCCATGGCTTCAGGCATGGTGTGCTAGCCTAGCGTGGTCCAGAGCCCTCAGTTTGGTCTTAGCAAGTTCACTCCCCAAAAACCGTGTTCTTCCCAATGTACATTATAAAGACTCCGGGGTTGTTACTATCTCCAAGATGGCAAACTGGCATTGTAACACTTATGGACTGGCAGAAGTCTGGCAGCTGACTGGGCTCTCCTGCATAGTGACACACCCTCTTGCCATTCTCACAAGCATGGTTCAGAATGAGTCCTGTGTTAGATTTCTTTTGCTGTTATGCCAAACCTTTAAAAGCTTAGTGGCTTCAGATGATACCCATTTATGAGCTTATAGTTCAAGAGTTCAGAAATAGGTCCCATTAAGCTAAATTAAAATGTTTAGGGATGTTATGTATCTCCTGCAGGCTTTAGTCTTGCTATTGTTTTTCCAGCTTCTAGGCTGTATCCTTCTGAATACTACCTTAGCACTACATCTTTTCTGGCTTGGGATATTCCTTCCCTTCTGCTCCCTCTCCTCCTACTGCTGCTCCTCCTCCTCTTCTTCCTCTTCCTCCTGCTCCTCCTCATTCTCTTCCTCCTCTAGGATTTATTTTATGTGAATGAATGTTTTGCTTTCACGTATGTATATGTATGTCAACTGAATGCAGTACTGGAGAACACCAGAAGATGGTGTTAGAATCCCTGTAGCTGGAGTGATAGACAGTTATGAGCCACCATGTGGGTGTTAGGGACCAAACTCAGCAAGTGCTCTGAACTATAACCATACAATCTCTGCTGGCTAGTTTTTATGTCAACTTGACACAGGCTAAAGTCACTTTGGAAAAGTGCATCTCAAATGCCCCCCACCAGAGTGGTCTATGACCAAGTATGTGGTGAAACATCTTGACTGATGATTGATATGGGTGGGCCTATCATGGTGACACTTTGAATGGGTGGTCCTGGATGCTATATGAAAATAGGCTAAGGAAGCCACTAGGAGCAAGCCAGCAAGCAACATTCTTTTGGCCTAGGTGTGAGCTCTTCCTGCCTCAAGGTTCTTGCCTTGCTCTCTCACCATAACAGAAGGTGCTATGAAACTGTAAGCTGAAATAAACCAAATCCTCCCCCATGTTGCTTCGGCCGTGGTGTTCAATCACAGCAATAGAAAACTCCAGCAAAGACATCTTTTCTACAGTCACATTCTGCTTTCACTTATAACGTCCCTTTGGATTATAGTGAGCCAGTTCAAATAACCCAAGATAATCTCTCATCTCAAGGTCCTTAACTCAGTCACCTCTGCAACATTCTTTTTGCCATATAAGGCAACATGTTTACAGAATCCTGGCACTGTGTAAAGAAACTTTGGACACAGGCTATCACACATCCCACTAAGTTACAACAAAGGTATATGTCATGGACTTGACTTTTTTTTTTCTGCTTATAACGTAAATGATGTATATATCATGCTCTTGGTTTTTTTTTTCTTGTTATACTTTAAGCTGTATATAACAAAGCAAAGACTTTGGTGGCTGGAGAGATGGCTCAGTGGTTAAGAGCATTCACTACTCTTATAGAACACCTGAGTTCAGCTTTTGGCTCCCATATCCGACAGCTTATCTGTAACTCTGTTCTAGGGGATTCAGTGTCATCTTCTTACCTCTATGGATACATTTACACACATGTATTAATACCACACACACACACACACACACACAAATAAATTGTAAAAAGCAAGGCTTTGGACAGAGTGTTCTCTTGCCTATTGGTCTCTCAGTTATGAACTCCTGCAGACGTGCATGCTCTAAGACCATTTATTGAACTCTATATGGGTGTTTGAGGAAGCCTCCTGAGTTTTCACTGAGGAATGGCCTGACTAGTCTTTATTTTCAAGGACAAAGCACACATAGATGTGTTTTAATGTCTGCTGTTGTATGCAGTACTCTCTCCCCCACCCATCCTAATCAGATCAGAATCTCAATGCAAGTTGCTAACTGGAAACTGCTTCCAAGCCCCTTATCTTCCACTCCTGGACCAAGAGAGAAACACACCTGGCAATCCAAAAAGAGCAGCCTCAGCTGAGGAAACAATGACTTCTGAAATGGCAGCCACCTGGAGCCATCTCCGGCTTGAAAAGGCTCCCACTCCAGTCCCTAGGGCAGACTGGAGCATCTCTCTCTTCTCTGCCCCACTTCAATTCTCACCACTTGCAGGAGTCCCTCATGGCCAGGCTATGTGACCTCAGTCTACGAGCAAGCTTGCCTTTTGAAAGCTGCACGATGAGAAAGTGTTTCTGCTTTTAGAATCTTGGGATTGCCCGCTTCTGCTTGAGTTCACCTCCACGTATGGTTACAGGGGCAGTAGTGCTGGAAACTGTGTTTCTTATGAGGTTATGCAGACTCTGCAGCTGGACCAGACAGAGTACTGAAAGAGGTAGGCTTTCCAGTCCTGGTTTCCATTGTCCTGGATGCAGCAAAGTATAAAGCTGGGGTGACCTTCCTCATCACCGAGACAAAATGCTTGACAGAAACAGCATAAGGAAGGAGAGTTTATTTTGTTTTGGAAGCATCCAATCTACCACAGCAGTAAAGGCATGGGAGCGTCAGTAGGGTTGGGAGGTGGCAAGAGAGTGTGGCAGAATTCTTCATGCAGCAGCCTGTCCAGGAAGCCTAGCATTAGACGGGTGAGTACGACCTTCAAAACCCTGCCTGTTGTGGTCACAAGCTAGACCCTACATCCTAAGGTTTCCACAATCTCTCCCAAAGAGCTCTACCATCTTAGGGCCAAGTGCTCAAGACATGAGCCTTGGGTGTGTGGGAGGACACAATCACTAGGTTCCTAAGTAAGGCCCTGTACATAATACCATGAGTGTGCATGTGCCTGCATGAGTGTGGCCTGATCTGCTAAGATGGCACTGCCGAAACCACCAAGAAACCCAAAATTGCATCTCAGCTGCGTATTTTTCCCATCTGTATAATGGACGTGATAATATAGCCCTAAAAGCACTCCTGTGGAAAGTTAATAAAATAGCAGATATAAGTAACCTGGTGTGTCACTTGACACACAACAGGCAATTGATAAGCAGTAGGTGTATTGTTATGGTGTAATATGCTATTATTCTTGTATTATTGTTGCTTCTATTTCTATCAGTGCCGTCTACTCTGTCTTTTTCAGCCTGAATTATAGGGGATGTAGTTTGGGGACTTAGCCACAATGCAGACCCCAACCATCCCTTCATAGGTAGCCCCCGGTGACAGCACAACTTTTTTCACTCATCAGAGCTAATCTCTACAAGAGTGGGATTAGCCAGGCCTGTGCCCTCACCGCTGGACCATATGTTCCCAGATGACAGCTGTTGGACAGCCTCTGCTGAGGGAACAGGGTCTTCTCCACCCAAATTTGATAAACGTTCATTTCTGCTGTCTGTTCTACTTAGGACCATCTGTCAGTGTGGAATGGTGTCTTTGCCTGGGCTGCCAAGATGCTGAAGCTGGACCACCAAGGAAGGTTCAGAGACAATGTTGCTGCCAGAGAGGGATGAAGGAAGGGGATAGATGGCAGTAAAGAGTATCTTCTGGGCTAAAGAAACCAAATCTTGGGCTGCCCAGCCTTCACTTGAATGAACAAGCATACCTGGGAGATAGCTGGTGCTTCTCACACCTCCACATGCTTAAAAATGCCAGGAGAGCTTGCATGAACACATAATCTGATGCCGACGATGTGGGCCAAGACACTCCTGATAAGCCTTCACACTTCACGTGATAGTGGGGTTGAAGGTCAGAAGCCCATACTAGCAAGATTATAAAGAATGCCTGGTTCCATATCTAGCGACTCAAGAGACTCATGTTCAGAGAACACTTTATAATTGTGGTTCCTATCATGAAGAAAGCAGAAGGCTAATGGACTGAAGACTATAGGCTTCCAGAATGAGCACTGGTCATGCTAGCTATCCCCACTCTCAGCTTTACTGTGACTAAATTCCCCTGCCACAGATAAACACTATAACAGCCACATTCACACTTATGATGTCTCATAAAGAAGTGCATAATGAATACAATAAAGAGGTAGTTGGAAAATCAATAATGCCACATATCTCCAACAATGCCCACAGAGCTTAGAAAGTGGCAGAATCAGTGTGGGGTTGTTGAGGATATTGGGAAGCAGGAATTCAGAGCTACAGAACTCGAAAGATAGAATTTGCCCATTTCCCTCCAGCCTCAGGCTCTGAGTGAGTTGCTAGGGAGGTGACCAGGAAGTACTTCCTTTGGGGTTATAGAAAAGTGTATGGAAGCAGAGGAACATAAATAATTCCCCAAATCACTTTGTCAGGCAAGAATTTCAGGGGAGACATCAACCAGTGACATCAATCCATCCAAATTGCTCTCGAAGCTGGAGAGCTCAAACTCAAGATCTCATAATTCTTCTTTAATTGTTAAGGAACTAATTAAACCCATAGCATCTCCGTTAACTGAGTTTTATGGTGTTAATTTCTCTGCTGGACAAGCTAAGTCTAGTACTGGGGGACTGAACTGCCGGCTTCTGGCTCTAGACAAAAGGTGTTAATATCTTCAATGAACATGGCAAGGTATGCACAGGATTCCAAGTGATTCACCAACAGCTCCTGCCAATCGCCACAGGGCTGAGATCTGGCAGCGGAGTAGCCCCCTTCTGAACTTCATCCCTGTGGACTTTTTCATTTAGCGCCTATGCACACAGGTGTTTCTGTGCAGGACCACCAGACTGAATGGAGACAAGCAACCACATCATTTGGAACTATTTACATTTTCCTCTGAAGCTGTTCACAACTCCTATAGTTTAGCTAGGATGGGAACCTCAGCAATGGTCACTAATGACTCTAAGCATGGGATCATGTACAACCCAAATAGGTCTTTCAGACCACCCCCTCCTTACCAGTACAAAGCTCCATCCAGGCCTAGGCACCTGTGTGTGCCAACCCCCCCACACACCCATCAACAATAACAACGCAGCATCATAGCACTGTGTAGCTTCCAAGAATCCTGCAAGCAGGTAGAACCTAGACACTTAAGCACACACAGCAATGGACCCCTGCACATCCCTACGCCTGTTCTACCATAATGCCTAATGCTAAGAGGCAGAGCCAGGATGAAAACTCAAAAGGTAACTAACTCCTAGAACCATGAACTGGAAGGGAGTTTAGAAAACTTAAAAATCTGTATCTACTCTCTCCTTGCAGAGCAAGGTACTCGAGACGGCAGAGGGAAGATGCTTGCAAACACAGAAAGCGGAGAGTACATGATAATTCTGGAACCAGAGCCCCTTCCTATCTGTCAGTCTAGACTTTATTCAGCTAATGTCCTCAGACAGATGCTGAGTGTACTTCCGTGTTCTTAAAGCCACACATGGCCTATCTTGTTGGAGGCAATTGGGTCTCTCGAACATAAAGACATGTCTGAACTTCATCCCATAAGTAATAGCGGACAGCTCCTAGGACAAAAGCCTGTGGCAGCTGAGTCCTCAGTCCAGTCTGGGTATGACACCATGAGACTAGCCCCTTACATGTGCTTAAGACAGATACCAAATGGACAAAGGCCAGGTGCCCAGAGACAACTCCAAATACACCCCTTCTATGTCTTTTTTTTTTTTTTACTGTTTTTTTCCAACTGAGTACATAATAAATAAATATGTAAATAACGCAGAATATCTGGGGACCTCCTTGGATACTTTTCTGGTGATTACTTCTACCCCTCAAACAAAAATGAAAAGGGAAGTATGCAGGTGTAGGAGACCCTACCTCTTTGCTATCCAAAGGAACACATCCCTTACATATTTTTTCTCCCTGGGCCTCAGGACTCAGTGTGCTTACAGTCACCTCAGCTCTTAGCTTTTGGAAAGGCATCAGGACCTCTGGAGGAAAGAAAGCCTTAGTAGCTCACCCCTGACTCTGCCTAGCAGGTTTTGAAGAGTGGAGCCCACAGCCAACAAACAGGGACTACTGTCTACATTAGGTTTTCAGTCTGGCATTCGGAGAAGGAAGGAACCAGAGCTAGACTCTAACCCAAAAGTGTGTGTGTGTGTGTGTGTGTGTGTGTGTGTGTGTGTGTGTGTGTG
>JANHMN010000010.1:45573591-45653965 GCA_030674055.1 Rhabdomys pumilio | reverse complement strand
GTGTGTGTGTGTGTGTGTGTGTGTGTGTGTGTGTGTGTGTGTGTGTGTGTGTGTGTCTGTGTATGAGGAGGGTTGGGAGTGGTGGTGGTAGGGAGTCAGGGGGCAGGTTGTGAATCCATGAGTAAGCTCATCACCAGAAGGTGGCGCTGTGCTTTAAGACAGGCTAGCCAGAGGGATGACGCTTCAGAGGGAGAGGCTAGGATTTCAGAAAAGAATGTTTAAGGATGCAATGCAGACATGGAGAGGCCCTACAATAGCATTCTAGACTAATCTTATATCACTATCGGGGAAACAAAAGCCCTGAGAAAAAAGAATTTTCTCTGCGTTTGTACAGACCGATGTGTAGAACTCAGTCTTTCAACTCCTCATGTTCTACATTGGCCATGTTCCCTGCTCTGGGTAAAATTCAAATAAGTGAGTGAGAGTGAGAACAGGCTTGTCATAGGGAATCGGCTTCAAACATTGATGTCCAAAGAGAAGGGACAAGCTTCCCATCTGGGGAACCTGCTGAGAGAAGGGACCATGGTTGGTTGACTTGGAAGCATTAATAGTCATGGCTCAGAATTATTAACAGAAAAACAAAATAAAAGCCCTGGGCTCCCCTAATGGTAATTGCTGTGCTACTGGCTACTCACATCTCATCTCTGAGTCTTGATGACTGCATTGTAACATGGGATGGAAATAGCCCCCTCCTAGAATCCTCTCTGAGAAGGAAAGACTCTAGAGTAGACACTCTAGACAGTATAGTGTTGGAAGGCAGTGAGATATCAGACAGGACTAACTCCTTTTCCTTTCCTGGCTACACTGTGAGGCATGTTTTCCCAGTGAGTCTCACACATATGGACTGGGAGTATGCAGGGCACCGTGTATATAAGTCCCTGCTCTCAGGACAAGAAACGTAAGTGACAAGGGCTCAGTCATGGGAAGCTAATATCTACAGGTTGGGCTTTTTTGGAGATATTTCACTCAGGTAAAGTGTTTGCCTTGCAAGCACAAGGACCAGAGTTGATTCAGAACCCAAGTAAAAAAGGATGTCTGACTTTGTGAGACATACCTGATTTGCGTCCTGCAGAAGTGGGTCTCTGCTGCTTACCAGCCAGCCCAGCCTGTATGGACAGCGTAGGATGCTGAGAGGCCATGTCTTAAAATCAAGGTGGATAGTTGGGACCTGAGAAACCACAGCCAAGTGTTCTCTGGCGTGCATGCCCATGCATGCATACATGTTCACATGATAGGTACCAGACAAAGGATTAAACTTAGGGGACAGGGTTTATAATACAGAGTTAGAAAAAAAAATGACAAGATTATCACTCCCTCCAACAAGCCCTGGCTGCAGCAGCAAATACCCGCAGACACCTGCACACTCAAGTGCACACACATACACACACCAAGACCTGAAGCGAGCGATGTGGCTGCCAAAACACGGGGTCCAACAGCCCGGCTTTCACAGAGGCTGGTTTTCCTCAGGGAGCCCTCAGCGGCTGCCCCCCCCCCCCCCCAGGCAACTCCTGTGCTCTTTTCAACCACTGACTTTCATTCAGGGTCCCCAGGAGCAGGAAAACTTTATCACCATCCTCTCCAAACACAAAAGACCAAGCCTTGAAAGGGTTTCCCTGGGACCACACAGCTCGGCAGCCCATTGGTAGGTGAACTGGGTTGAGAACAGTCTCACCCAGCCCTGCCTGCCTTTTCTTCCTGGTTCTTGGTTTTTGTTGTTGTTGCTGTTGTTTTTAAAGGATGCTGAAACCCAGGTGAGAGGGTATGAGAGAATAGTAACACAGATACTGGGGACACAGTTCCCATCTCAATGTCCCTCTACCTGTTCGATTAGTCTGGTCAATCCCTTGTCTACCTACAAGTGTCTATGATGTATTCTAGGGCTACATAAAGTAGGCAGGACTTTCTAGGCTATCTTTTGAGGACAGCAAAAGATCACCTACAAGGAAAGGAAACTGGCTTTTCCCTAACCATCTCCACTCAGTGCCCTGTGGGCTGCTGTACCTCAGTGCTGTGACCCTTCATTAAGTTCCCTGCTGTTACTGCTGATTAATAATTGCTCTCAGGAAGTACCATTCTGGCTCCTTGAATGGATAGAAGTAAGCTCCGTGAGGAAAGGATGCTCCAGGAGCCCTTCTGAAGTTCCATAGTATTTTACCCACAGCCAGCTATCTAGAGGTTTGGAAGTGCTGGAGGGTGTGTGGTTGGGTCCAGAACCTTCTTGCTACCTACCATTTTTATGGGTACCACAATCATCTCCATCCCCCCAGGACACCAGTTTCCTCCAGTTTCAAGGTAATCTACTTAATGGCCAAAAACTCTTAGAGGAACTAGCTTGGAGAAAAGGCTGAACAAAAATGTATACTATTGGCATTTCTCACAAGCACCAACTTATCTTTTACAGTATGCCCACTGTGCACTAGTGTTATGAGATGCCTCAGCCTGAGGCTTGGCGGTTGTGTGGCCCAGGAAGAAAGCAAGCTGAGCAGTACGTGTACTACACAAAGACGGTCTTCATTCCTCTACTTGTTGCTCTCTCCCCTGAAGTTTGTTCCTCACGTTTACAGTGTTCTGCATGAGAGACCCTAATATTTTGTTTGGATTCTTCATTCGCTTCTCTCTGTATCAACCACCCTCTTTCCCTGAAGGAGTAGCGTTTTCCTGAACCTGAGATGTGTAAGTAATGATTCTTCCTCTAGTTATGCAGGGAAGAAAACCTTTTGATGGTGCTACCACAGCCTGAGGCCTGGAGAAGAATGGGAGGGTTATCTCATGGCCGCTGCCCATGAAAAGCCCATATCCCTTCCCCATCCCCCTCCTACCCCCGAACTCCTTCTCTCAAAAAAGCATTCACTTGGCATTTACTAGATGTCAGATACATGCATAGCTATGAACAAGATGGACTGGATATGTCCTCCCAGTCTGGAGCTTGTAACCAAATGGGGCAATAGACTCTAGCAGGTACACAGCACTGATGGAGGCACAGGATAGCACCAACTGATACAGTATCCACAAGGGAAGCAAGGACTGGGGGGAATATGAGAAGGTATAGAAGCTGTTGGCATGTCAGCAGAAACATAAAGCTGCTTGCTCAAATGTCACTATGCTAGATGCTACATAGTCACTATGTCAACTTGACACAAGCTTACGTCATTTGAGAGAAGGGCACCTCAATTGAGAAAATGCCTCCATAAGATTTGGCTGTAGGCAAGCCTGTAGAGCATTTTCTTAATTAGTGATTGATGGGGGAGGTCTAGCCCATTGTGGGTGGTACCATCCCTGGACTGGTAATCCTGGGTTCTATAAGAAATCAGTATGAGCAAGGCGGGAGGACCAAGCCAGTGAACAACACCCTTTCAAGGTCTCTACATCAGCTCCTGCCTCCAGGCTCTTACCCTGCTTGAGTTCCTGTCCTCGCTGCTTTTGATGATGAACTATTATATGGAGCTGTGAGTGAAATAAACTCCTTCCTCGCCAAATTACTTTGGGCATCATTTTTCATCACAGCAATAGTAACCTTAATTAAGACAGTCTGTGAACCAGAAAGTGGAAAAAGACTAAGACAATAGCCAAGTTGGGATGTAATCCTCAAGGCTTTTCCCCCGGATACCCTCTTCTTCTAGCTAGGCCCTACCTCCTGAAAAGGTGTCAGGTACATGCATTGCTATGATTAAAATGATTGGGTAGGTTATCTCCATCCTGGAGCTTGTAATCAAATTGGGCAGCAGACTCTATGCAGGGCATGACAACAGTGATTGGGGCACAGGACATCATCAAGCCGATAGAGTACCCACAAAAGGCATCAAAAACTGAGGGGGATGGGGAAGCTATAGAAGACAAATCAGCACTATCAGTTGGAGACCAAGTAAGCCTGTGGGGAGCCTTACACATACAAACCCTAACAGTGACCAATAGAACATCTTGCCATTCATATTATTTAACAAGAACCCAGACGTTCTTAATGTTTGTATGCCCAATTGCTAAAGGAAGAATTCCCAATGTTCCCTAATGTTCAACACTGATATGAGACATGGAAAATGCATGTTGCTGTGTCTACTTGCATCTAGCTTGCTCGACCTTATCACTGCCATTGAGTGAGATATGCAATAAAATTAGGGGTTGTGTGTAAGCAGTCCTGGAGAAAAGCATCCTGTATTTACCCTGAAAGGGTCCCTCGTCTTGAACAACTCTGAGCCTTAATTTTCCCATCTATGAAATAAGCAGGTTTGATGACTTATCATTGAGCCCTCTTTCTGCCATTAAATGCTGTGACCCTGTTGTGCTCTGACCTTTTGAAGTCTATGACCACACAGAATAACCACTCTTTTGCATATTTTCTTAATACCTGCATTTATACAGACCATGGTCAAAACCACATCCTTGGTGTTGGCAAAGTTGCCAGTGTCAAAGGTCTGACACGCCATAGTGAAGGGAACATTATTTCACGCAAACCAGCCCTTGGCACCAGTGTGCTAACAGGACTCTCTCTGTACTCAGGCTCAGGAAAATCTCCACAGTCAAGTCTTTAACTGAAAATGCAGGTGCCCAAGAGAAGTGAAGACAGACCCGTCATAACATGTATTCCCATTCAGGAGGCATGTGGTTTCAATAAGCCTTGCTGTGTTCATGACATTGTGGTCAATACTTTAGTATCAACCTTTCAACAGAATGCTTCCTCCAGAGTTCTGGCCAAGCAGACCAAACCACACAAATACAACTGTATATTGAATTATTATCCTTTGGCATTTTTTTTTTTTTTTTGGTTTGAAGGGGAAAAAAAGGTGCTCTTTGTGTCTTCTATTTTGTTAAATAATGTTGCTATCTACGTAAGTCAGAAGCAAGGAATCATCTCTGAGTTCTTGTCCTCAGACTCAACAATTATCAGTGACCAAGAATTGTAAATTAAATCCCTTTGCCATCTTTTGCGATTATGTTGGTTGATGATTCAGTACTGGCTCTGATGTCTCTCCTTGTTTAGGATGAGAAATTTCTATACGCACATGTATGACCTTTTGCTCACAGCTTCACACTTTACTTTTGGCTCCTGTTTCTTGCACCAGTGGTTTGTAGACTAAGAGGAGCTCAGAGGCTCTTGGAAGGTCTGTTCAGATATCTCAGCAGATTCTTAGTTGGTCTAGGACAGGGCCTGGGAACTTGCATTTGTAGTAATTTTTCCAGATGGCCACAATGCTGTCCCAAGAACCACACTCCCCTACTGCGAAAGGTATAAACTCAGTCTGGTACCGAGGATCTTCAACCGTGTCCTTTCAGAGTGGCTTTTCATGTTATTTCATGTCAGGCCACACACAGACACACTTACAATGTGTGGCTCTCAATGCCAGGTCTGGTAGCAAAGAGACTTTCTATGTTTTGAACAGAGACTCCAGACTGTAGACATGACGCTTCCAGCCTCATGAGACACTTGATAGGGATCAGACAGAATTCAGTGGGTATCTCAGTACCCAGCCACCCAGCCAGGGACTGGCAAGCATTGACACCCAAGCTTTGTAGCTGTGCTTCATGGTAGGCGCCATCCAAAACTCTGTCTTCCTCTGATGCTTTCCATCCATGTGGCAAAATAAACTCCACCGCCAATTCGTTATTCAAGCCAAACATAAACAAGATCTAAAACAGAATAGAATGGACAAGAGCCAAGTGGGAAGGTAGTTTAAGGTTATGAAATCTGGCTTAGAAACCACACGTTGTCTGAACTTGTAAATATCAAAGAGCCAGACTGGGAAACTATAATAGTATAATAATCATTAATAATAATAAAGTCATGCCATTCCCCACTGTTACTCCAGGATATAAAATTATAGAAAAATTAAGACATGAAGTGCTTATTGTCCTCTTCTGTGCTAGAGGAGAACTGTTCCATTTACAGCCCAGAAAAAGCTACTTCTGTTCCAGGGAAGATTCTCAGAGCCCAGGAGGTCAAGGGAACCTCAAAAACTGAGATCACTAGAATCTTGTACCCTAACAGACTTTGCTTTTCCTTCTTTTGAAATTCAGGGTTCCTGCAAAAGGAAACAAGGCATTCCCAGCTCCTTGGAAATACAAAGAAAGCCTCAGTCTCTCCCCCTACCAAGTTATCATCAGCTCCCACATGAAGGGGGATTGTCTGGAAGACAGTCTGTGATCCTGAGTACTATACCCGCTGCTGCGTGAGACTCTCTGAAATCAAATTGTTACTGCTCGCCATTGCTGGAGAGCCAAGCAGGGTTAGCCTTGATCTTTAGCACACTGATGCATTTGCCTCAAGTTTTTTTGTGTTTTGTTTTGGGGTGTGTGTGTGTGTGTGTGTGTGTGTGTGTGTGTGTGTGTTATTTTGTTGGTTTTTTTTCTGGTCTCATAGTAAAAAACAACTTGAAGTTTCAGTAGATCTTGTGTACTGGCTGGTGTTATGCATCAACTTGACACAAGCTAGAGTCATCAGAGAGAAAGAAAAGTCAGTTGATGAAATGCCTCCATGAAATCCATCTATAAGGCATTTTCTCTATTAGTGATCAATGAGTTAGGGCCCAGCCCATTGTGGACAGTGTCATCCCTGCACCGGTGTTTTCGAGTTCTATAAGAAAGCAGACTTAGCAAGCTAGGGGGAAGCAAGCCAATAAGCAGCAACACTCCCTGGCTTCTGCATCAGTTCCTGCCTCCAGGATCATGCCCTGTTTGAGTTCCTGTCCTACCTTTTTTTGGTGATGAACAGCAATGTGGAAGTGTAAGCTGAATACATCCTTTCCTTCCCAACTTGCTTTTGGGTCATGCTGTTTTCATCACACCAATAGAAACTGTAGCTGCCTGCAGCTATAGGTTACCAGGTCCTCCTGAAACGAAGCCTGGGAATTAATGGGAAGGAGGGCAAGAGAAACGTGGGGCCAAGAAAAAGTATTCTGATCAAGGCCAGAAGTTTAATAATTTGCTTTCACATATAAAGGGGAAGCCCCGCCTCCCCCCAGAGTCTCTTCTCGGTTCAGCCCAGGAGCTAGGCGAGGAGATAGTAGTCCTGAAGGTGTCAAGGCTAGCTCAGCAGGCAGTCCATTCTTCTTAGCTCTGTAGCAGACCCAGGGCACCAAGACTGGCAAGGCAATGCCTCCTTCTAGGTCCTACTGTTGTTTGGTCTATTGTGGTAAATGACAGGCCTGCTCAGGCCTAGGGGAAGGGCACAAGAAACCAAAACTAAGATGTCTTGTAATATATTATCTTCATATAATGTATTCACGTGAATTGTATGTATTATGTATTATATGTCCTTCTAGAATGAACGTTCAAAATACTAGGTAAAACATTAATTTTTGTCTACCTTTGGAACCTCTTCCTTCCTGCCCATCCCCAAATGACAACCATGGCCAAATAACCTGGTAGATACCACCACCCAATAGTGCTTTGAATAAACCCCTCTTTACAATATTAATTGTGGATACTTACTAAAATTAATTAGGGATGTTCTCTTATGCTGTCTTATGCATCATAAACTCTTAACTCTGAAGGTTCCTGGGAATCTGTGAGTATTTCTTGGACTTATAGCTTAACCTTCACAGTTTGTTGGCAAGCCCCTGATAAAAATGGATTTAGAACATTTTCTGCTTTTTAAAATAATTTGATCTATTGATCCTGTCTGGCCTCAGGCTCTCTGTGTAGCCCAGAAAGACCTTGAACTTCTGATCCTCACGAATCTATTTCCCAAGTGCTGGGAGTACAGGCATACATCTACACTTTCAGTTCACGAATTCTTAGGGTGGAACTTAGCACTCTGTGAATACTCTATTAAGTAAGCTGCGTCTTTTAGCTCATATTTCTTTAAATAGAGCAATTTTGTCCAATACGGTCATCACTAGACATACACTGCAATTCAAATTTAAATTTACATAAATTAAATAAAGCAATGAGTGTGGTCCCTTAGTTACACTATCCACAAATTAAGTATTCCATCATCACATGGAGCTATTGGCTATGAAATTAAAGAAAATGGATATTTTTTTTAAAAAAAATATATCCCCCATTATCACAGAAAAGTCTAACTAACCCTGCTTTAGAAGTTTAATTTCTTTACAGAATTCACATCATTGTCTTGCTTTAAAACATCTCCCACAACATTTTAAGGCTCACGTCACGACTGCTGTCTTTTCCTCCCCACATCCCCACTGTCAAAACCCAACTTCCTTATCAACATCTCCAACTCCCCAGTTAACAGTGATCCTTTTCCACTAGTGCTTGTAGACTCAGACTCGGGAGGCTCTCCAGACTGTTCCAACCCTAACAGAACATATAAGATACCTGTTTAATTCATGACTCTAAACTATGCTCAAATGCCATCCCTCTGAAGATCAGCATCATGACCCAATTAATGTGCGTGAACACTGTCATCTCCTCTGTCCCTACCCCATCTCTGTCTCCTGTTCACCTCAACTGTTATTGTCCTGCTTGCTCACACACGGAGTAATGGAAGTTTCCAGTCTCTGAGAATTGCTCTACTCTCTAGGCATATCCCAGGTATCTTTTGGCCAATGTCTGGGCATGGACTTGGTGTCATGTGTGCAAGGTATGGAGGATGAAGGTCCATACTACAAATGTTCACCAGTTTAAACCTGAAAGTCCATTTTTCTGCTCAAATGAGCATACGATAAAAGAGGAAGACCCTGAGGTCTCTATTGTCAGTGCTGTGAACTTGAGCAGGCTACAGAACATCCCTGAGAGTTGTTTTTTTCAGCCACAGAGATAACTCATGAGCTTATAATGAAGATTATGTAGCATAAAAGATATTAACCAGCCTGCCCAGTGATACGTTTATGTAAATCTAAACACTCAATAAAAGCATTTCATCTCCATGTTTCTCTTTAGAAATATTTGAATTAATGGCAACACAATAATGCAATGAGTAGGGTTTTTTTTCCAAGCTAGTAAATGACTGAGCTCTTAAAAGTAACTATTTAATTAACATCTCATTTTTGTTTATATTACTCCAAAAAAAAAATCTGTGTTATCCCAGCTCCACAAAGTTAATCGTTCAGAACAAATGTGTGTCATTTAAAATCTTACATGAAAAGCAATCCCTTCGAAGGCACTAGTGAAACACAAATTCTCTCTGCCCCTCTTAGGTTTCTAATCAGTCTGGTTATTCTTGTTTCAAACGTGGCCACAAATGCAAAGGCAAGGACAAAGACAGTGAACACTGGCCCTGGAGCCACTGCCTGAGTTGGTTTCTTGCCTTGTGCGCTTTCTAGTTTGGGAGGAAATTAATCAATATATACTAGAATTGAATATTATATATATAATATTCAATATATAATAGAATTGAATCTGGTCAATGTTTTCTTCCAAGATGGATGTATCACATAGACCTTCTCCATTAAGGTCCCTGCTAAGTTTGCCTGGAAATACTGAAACCACCTGAGGCTGGAAGGATTGAGATTGAGCTTTTATTAACAATTCTTGTGATAATGGTAGAATGTATTTGAATGAGAAAAAAAAAAGAGCGAGAGAGAATACAAAGGTTCCTGGGAACCCAGAGACCAAAAGAACCAAGGCACCTGGTAGCCAAAATGGCTATAAAAAAAATCAAATAAGTTGAGAGAAAGAAAGTTCAGGAGCTGAAGAGATTTAGGGCAGGGTGTGGTATCTGCCAGCCAGGATGACACTGTAACAGGTATTGGCAATGCTGAGAGAGACTGGCAGCCATCCTCCACTTTGATATGTTAAAGAGGTACCTCAGTTAGCCAGTTGTACTGAGTTTGAGACCTAACTGTATTGACCATCACTTGAACTAATCCCTTTGAGTATTTTATCTGCACTGTTGCATTTTACATAAGCTCCGGCATATGTGCCCTAAGAAGAGACCATAGCTAGTGTCTTAGGGTTTCTATTGCTATGGTGAAACACTATGACCAAAAAGCAAGTTCTGGAGGAAGGGGCTTATTGGGCTTACACTTCAACGTTCTAGCCATCACCAAAGGAAACCAGGACAGGAATTCAAACAGGGCATGAACCTGGAGGCAGGAGGTGATACAGAGCCCATGGAGGGGTACTGCTTACTAGCTTGTTCCTCCTGGCTTGCTCAGCCTGATTTCTTAAAGAACCAAGGACCACCATCCCAGGGATGGTACACCTACAATGGGCTGGGCTCTCCCACATTCATCACTAATTAAGAAATGCCTTACAGCTGGATCTTTTGAAGGCATTTTCTTAATGGAGGTCCCCTCCTTTCAGATAACTCTGGCTTGTACCGAGTTGATGTAAGACTAGCAGTTACTCCTCCATCTGTCCTCTGTAGCACACACAGCTTGTCTTTTAGGCTCTGGCTGATTCTCCTCCATTGCTGCTGTTGTTCTTGGTCATGATCCCATGGAACTGGTATCTCCAAGATGCTGGGGTCCTCTGCGGTCGCTGGGCTGCACATTCATTAATAGCCTCTCCTAGAAGCCTAGATTTCTCTAAAGTGTCTCTTCAACTGCCACTGAGGCTGCACCTTCACCAGTGGCCTCCCCTGACCTCTCACAGTTCCAAGCCTCAGCTGCTTTCCATGATCGTTTTATGCCTTCAAACCCAGTACCATCAAGGTGACTCTTATACTACCAAGTTTAGCTGCCAGCACAAAGTATAACCTTGGCTGCCTCTGGAACACAGCTTCTGTGTGCTGACTTTCAGGAAACACTTCCCAGAATATTTCATCTCAGTGATGCTGGTCTCTTCTTAATCACCTCTAATTTCTCAGATCCAGCCAACCAGCATTGAGCATCCCAGCAATGCCCAGGCTTCACTTTAGTAGTTCCGGTGTCCTGTTAGTCACAGCTGATGCTTCAGCCCCAGCTGACCAGCACAGACTCTTCACACAAGAAGCCTGATAGTTTTTGTTTGCCTCTAAAATTTCACACGCCTCTGTCATCTGCACTGCTCTCAACATTCAGAAATGGTTCTAGTCTTACGTTCCAAAGCCCTTCCACAATCCTCCCAAAAACTAACATGATCAGGTCTGTCACCGCAATACCCCATTATCCTGGTACCAACTTGTCTTAGGGTTTCTGTTGATGAGATGAAGCACCATGACCAAAAAGCAAGTCAAAGAAAGAAAGATTTCTTGGGCTTCCCCTCCATATCATTCTTCACCACCAAAGGAAGTCAGGATAGGAACTCGAACAAGGCAGGAACCTGGAGGCAGAAGCCTTACAGCTGGATTTTATGGAGACACTCTCTCAATTGAGATTCACTCCTTTCAGGTAACTGTAGTTTATGTCGACTTGATATAAGACTAGCTGGCATGTGGTAAAAGCATAATTCAAGACTGGGGAGGTGGCTCAGTAAGAATGCCATTGCCATGTAGGTGAGGACCTGAGCTTTACACTCCAGGACGCATGTGCAGCCTGTCATAGTGCATGTCTGCAATCTCAGCACTCCTATGTCAACACAGGAGGCAGAGATGAGAGAGTTTCCAGAATTCACAAACCAGCCAGCCTGTCATACACAGTGATTAGCCACAGAAGGCCTGTCTCAAACAAGGTGGAACATGAGGACCAACACCCAAGGTTGAACTCTGACCTTCATGTGCACACTGTCACACACACACACAAAGATAAAAATAAGTAATTAAATAAAAGACAGAATTTATGCAAGAAGGCTTGATTCCAAGCCAGACTCTTGTCTTTAGAATCCTTTTTTCTCTACTTATAGGCTCATGACCCATCCACCCTCACCCCCAAACACACAGTATGCTGTGTTAGGGGTCTGCTTCTACAGCTCACAGTCTCTGTCAACCACAGATTTAGCTGGGGTGATTTGCTTCCTCCTGTTTAAAATGAGGATGATGCTGCCATGGGGAGTCTGGTAGCTGCGTGTGAGAATTCAATGAGATGAGGCGTACAAAGCCGTTAGACACTCGGGAGAGGAGTAATGAGCAGGACAGTCTAAACAAAGAGCAGTGTGCCCACAGTTTGCAGAGGGAAATAAATTGCTTCTGCACCCCGGGAGCTGACAGTGGTCTAAGTTCTCATTGGAGCAGCTAAGTGGATAATTACTTTTGAAAAAAAAAAAAAAGCATTCTAGAGGTGGAAGTGCTAGGAAACTAAGCTTCATACATGTCTGCCTAGTTTCCTGTGATTGGTTACTTGTGAACTACTGTGCTGCCTACTTGTTGGGTTCTCTGTAGAGATTCAGAAGCTCCTGGGAGATGGCAAAAGAGCCATACTGGTTTTTGTTGGTCATGCTGGTGGTAGTTTTTTGTTGTTGTTTTTTTGTTTGTTTGTTTTGCTTGATTGGTTGGTTGGTTGGTTGGTTAGTTTGGTTTGTGGGTTGGGGTTTGTTTTGGTTTAGTTTTTTTGTTTGGGGGTTTTTTGAACTAGGATCTCATGTATCCCAGACCTCACTGTATAATTGAACTCCATCTCTAAAGCTCTAGAGTTACACTGCTGTAGGACCATGAAAGGACAGCATGGATCTACAGAACCCTCCCCCCAGGTGATCCTAAGGGAAGGTATGCATTTTGACACACTCCTAGACTCTAGGCTCCTGACCGGAGGCTGCAGACCCCATAGAGTGGGATCCTTCAGTCACGTAGGACAACACCCCCTAGCCCCTCCACAGGTAGACGGTGTGACTACAGGCCACAGAGCCTCAAGACAGATCTCCATATTAATGAGGTACCTAAAGGCCAGAGGGGCATAACCAATTAAACATTCCTTCCCAGACCCTCCCCCTTGCAAAAGGTATTTAACCTCAGGCCCACCCTGAAAGTACTGGGGTATAGTTTTCATCCATTTTCCACCATGAAAATAAGTATCTTAAGACATAGACTGTTTCCCTTCTTCGAAATTTGCTCTGGAGAACAATGGAACAGGCCTCAATCCACAGAGCTGCAGGCCTAATCTCTCACTACTGAACTCTCTGGTTCATAGCCACAGAGACCACCAACCACCCAACCCAAGCAAACAAGTGAGCTGCTGCCACCAAGAACTCTCCTCCCCACGGATCACAGCCAGCACTTCTCCCCCTCCCTCTTTAGGCTGCCGGCAAATCCAGCCCGTACATCCTCGCTTCATTCTCCGCCCTTCCGTGGCTCCCCAGCAGTGCCTGGTGGCCCAAGGGCCTGAGAACCAACTGGTTTCCAGCTGCCTTTTGGCCCTGGGAACCCCCAACCCAAGTCCTCCAGCTCCCTGTGGGACCTCAGACTTTGCTCCCTCACCCCCAGTGCTGTCTGTCTGGTAAGGCACTAGCCACATGGCAAGACAGACGCTGGACCCATACATCAATCCATGTACACTACAACCCAACACACTGCCATGTCTGACTAGAGGCCATACATTTTTAAAACCATCTTTTGAAGAATACAGTAAACTTCTGCAACAGCTCATGCCCTCAGAACATAGGTTCTGATGTCCACAGATGCTTTAGGATATATCTGGTTTTGTTATTAATCTAGTGACACCTCAGTCCATCAGCAGATACCCTAATTGATGAGACACTATAGTGTTCTTCTTCTCCTCACTCTTCTCTTTCCCTTGGGCTCCACTTTCCATGTAACCATCAAATAAGCCACTCTAACCATTGGTCTAAAACACCATATACTGACAAAATTTCATTTCATTCATGATCTATTGTCTATGGGAGAAATTCCAGCCCTCTCTTTATCTGGCCCCACCCACAACCACTAATGTGATACCCAATTCTCCTGGAGCATTTATAACAATCTGTTGTTCTTTTGGAAAGGATGCTTTGTCTCCATACCCTGGCCCATGTGTTCCACCCTTTCTAGACTTTCTTTTTTCTCCTTTGCATGCAGCCAAGCAACCAACGGATTCCTAGAAATTAAGGTCACTACCACCCAGAGGTGGGTTGAAGGTCCCTTCTTGGTATTTCCACATCACCTTGTGGTTCTTTTATTATGGCTTGAGTAGCATATAAGAGCTTCGAGAGCAAAGAACTTGTGTTATATCCAGAGTGCATACTCTGGAGTAAAGAAGATGTTCAGGAAATGTTTGGGAGAAAGGGATGGGAGGGCTATAGAAAGTAAGTGACTTGGATCCCCAGCCTATGACTAAATGTCTGCAATAAGTCAGTGCAAAGGCAAAAAGGTTGTTTTGACTCACAGTTTCAAGATTTCAAGCCATGGTCACTGGGCTCCATCATTTGGGGATTGAGACAAAGTTGAGAAAGCGTGGATGGAGCACAGCTGCTCCTGTCACAGCTGCAAAAAACGGAACTCATTGAGAAGGAAGGTTCAGAGATTGATGATATCCTTCAAAAGCATCCTACTAATAACCTACTTCTTCTAACTAGATTCCCATTCCAATGTTTGCATTGCCTTCCAGTGGTGCCATCAGCTAAGTACCCAAGCTTCACCACATGAGTCCTTGGGGGTCACTTAAGAATCAATGACATTAGGAAAACATGGAAAGTAAACACAAATTACAAATAGAACCAAAAACTTGACTTTGAAGACTCTGGCCCAGGGAGTATTCCTGTCCCTCTGGCATTGGGTATATGGAAATACACACCTATCCAGGCTCCCCTGGCTCAACACCTCAGGTTGGTTTCCAGCTGCACCAACACAGTCTGGATCTTATTATTTCTCTTGTGCACATGCAGCCTTCTGCTTTTTAAAATAAAGCACAGATCAAATGTTGGCAATTCTGATAGAACATTTAGATTTCTGGCAACCCATCTATGCTAAAGCCCAGCCACCAGTTCAGAGTAAACTTACACAATCCTGACAACCATGGGCAAAATGGTTTCAGACTCCTGCCTCTGATATCTCATAGGCTGTTGACATTCTTCTCCAAGTCTACAGACTGAGACATATTGAGGTATGACAGAAACTTCTTGTTGGTTAGTCCTCAATGATTCCTTCTGAGAAATGGTCCTCTATAAGGTTTTGACCTTTCCAATCCATTCACTGATATAGGATGACTACAGAATCAGCCATCTCTTTAGCCCTGTGTTTCCAGTGATAGGCAGGCAAGAGGGAAGGGAGGGGAGAAGGGAAGGGAAAAAGGAAAGAGGGAAGGAGAGAGGGAAGAAGTGTAAGAATGAAGGAGGAGGAAATGAAGAAGAAAGAGTGGGAGGGAGGAAGGAGTGGGAAAGGAAGAAAGAAGAGGGAAAATGATGAGAACCCTTGTAATCTTTATCATTACAGAGGTTATTGAAAGATGCCTGACATATGAAAGACTACAAGCATAGTCATTACTAAAAGTTTGCTTGCATTCCACTTCTAGCAACTGTCCTAAGAGATGGTTTCCTTGACTACCACATGAACCAAATGCCTACCTCACAGGGCTGCTGTACCTATTGAGTGTACATAGGCAGGACTTCTAACAAAGGATTCACATATGACAGGCATTTAACCAACTACACTTCAAATAATAGTCACTATTTAAATAGTTCATAACATTGGAAATTATCAATAGTCCCCACTGGATGGATTATAGTTAACAAAACCAATTAATATGCAGAAGCTATGAAAATTCAAGGACTTCAATAGTAGTCTCATGATCACTGGTCTCAAAAACGCCCCAGTCCTTTCAGACTTTTCTCCTTAATTCTAATCCAGTAGTCATCAATTCCGTACAGTCCCACAGAGCATATGGCCCCCTTCACTCACATAGTGCTTTTTTTCACTCACACAGTTCCTATGCTCTTCCTGGCATAGGAACTCAAGAGCTCCACTGAATAGATAGATAGATAGATAGATAGATAGATAGATAGATAGATAGATAGATAGATAGATATTGATTTATGCACATTAGCTGAAGTGTAATGGACATTTTTTTGTTTTGCATCAGTGTTCATTTCTGTACTAAATCACAACTAACACACAATTTTGGATTGGCTTGGTCTTTTTGTTTTTTGAAACAGGGTCCCTCTACATACCTCTGACTTTCCTGGGTGTCACTATGTACACCAGGCTGGCCTCAAATTCACAGAGATTCTACTTGGTCTGCTTCTTGAGTGCAAAAACGAAAACAAACAAACAAAAACCTGAAGGATCAGCAGGAAGACTGGAGAGCTTCAGGAAGACTGAAAAGGGTTGAGATTTTCCTATTCTTTCATCCAAGTGTACAGCAGAAAACCTTGTCAGTTACTGAGAAGCGGGTAGGAATTACTCCTCACTAACGGCCAATCGCTTAACAAAGCAATTCTGCAGAGTGAAATGATAGTAACGGGCCCAAGAAAAGACAGCACTTGGAGAAGGCATGACACATCTTGCAGATTTGATGGATGTTTTCTGTCATAACTGTCAGAGCCCAGATAATATTCTTATTTTTGATTTTTAAAAATCCATTTCTGTGAGATATCTGGGGTCATAATCATGGAAGATGTGTGATACACCAATCTACATATTGCCCCCATGTACTGGGTTGATAATTCCTCTCAAGAAACCAAACATTTATGCTTGCTCCTTAGAAAGGCAGAGCCTTTGACTCTTACATTTCACTTACAAATAAATACGTTAGGAGGTTTCACTTGATATTTTAAATCCTAGAGAGTAACTTACCCATTTCAATTTATTGTAACTATTCATTATTCACACCATTCTTCTGTCTGCTTAATCTTATCTAGTCCTCCTTAAATGCATCACTGAAATACCATCTCTTCCAAGGACTATGCCAGATGACCAGTGTCCAACTAGGAGCCTGCCTCTTGACTTACTCAGCATCCTGGGACTGGTTTTGTGCCTTACCTTTTACCATGCTTTTCCCAAATTTCCATGTGTCTACCTTGTGAAACTTTTAGACTACACCCTTCTACACACACACACACACACACACACACACACACACACATCTTTTTTTTTCTCTTGGGTTTAGCACAGTGTCTGGAAGATGGCCCAAAGTCAATGGTTATAAAGTTTCACAAATGAATTCCATTTGACTTTAGAAAGTTATCTCTGTCTTCATTGGGTACCTTTTCTGGGTCCGTTTCTACCTGTGTGAAATGGACATGGTAAGATGTTCCTCACAGATGCTGTATCATACAGCCACACACATGAAGTGCCTTATGAATGAAAAGTACCACAGAGCAGTAGTCATCCATGTTGGCAGTATTATCTATATATGTTATAACAGGCATTATCTAACTGACTAGAATTAACTTAGCAATCTGTGATTTATTAATTAGTGATTATTACTTTTACTTATGTCCCATTTTTACAACCCTCTACCTTTCCTTTCAAGTGTCTAGGTAAGAGCAAAATGATCGAGAGTCCAGAAGATTCCAAATATCCAAGTACAAGGCTGCCTGCACATGGAAAGTTTGGGCATTTGGCCAGCTTTTTGCTGTCTCCAGCAGCTTTTCATCCAGGTTCCGGGTTCTGGAAAGCTGATACGTAAAGCATAGAGACAGCCCAACCCTGCAAAACAGAGCAAAAGGTGAATCCCAGCCTATCGTGAACACCTTCTGGAGACCCAGGCTGCCCTACCTTGAAATGCTCACCTAGAATACTCACTTTTCTATGCCTGAAGAAGCAAGATTCCTGAGCTGATCTAGTGAGTACATCCTGAAGTTGGCTTATAGGGTCTTGGGAGAATAGAATCAAAAGCAGCTCCACCACAGTGAAGGTGGAAAGTCAATATATACCCAGTATCTACAGTAGACTGAGAGATGGAGGATGGAGACTTCCCCCAACAGGAAACACAGATAGTTGTAAACACAATGCAAAAGGTAAGGGTCACTTCTCTCATGAAAAGTCAAAGAAGACAAGATCAGGTTCATGGCCAAACACAAAAGTCAATAAAATGATTCCCAACAATATTCTGCTATACTCATAGACTAATTGGTCCCTAGCCCAATTGTTATCAGGGAGGCTTCATCCAGCAACTGAGGGGAGAAGATGTGGAGACACACAGCCAAACATTAGGCAGAGCTTGGGAAATGCCATAGAAGAGAGGGGGAAGATTTGTAGGAGCCAGAGGAATTGAGGACATTAAGAGATGACTCCCACAGAATCAACTAAGCGTGGCTCATAGGGGCTCACAGAGACTGAAGCAACAATCAAGGAGCCTACATGGGTCTGAGGTAGGCCCTCTGCATATGTATTACTTTTGTGTAACTTGGTATTCTCATAGAACTCCTAACAGGGAAAGTAGGGAGATGTCTCTTACTCTTTTGCTTGCTCTTGGGACCCTTTTCCTGTTACTGGGCTACATCCTCCAGCCTTGATATGAGGGTTTGTGCCTAGTCTTAAAGATAACTTTCTATACTGTGTTCAGTTGATACCCTTTGGAGAGGGATGTTCTTTTCTGAAGAGAAGGAGTGTATCTGGGGAGAGGGGAGGTTGAGGGGGAATTGTGAGGAGTGAAGGGAGGGGAAACTTTGGTTTAGACGTAATATATAAGAGAAGAATAAGTAAAGCAAAGAGAAAAGAGAAAGCTCAAAGAAAAGCAAATTCAACGTACTGTGTGGCATCATTTTGCTACACACACAATGTCACTGAAGCTCTAAGAATATGATGACCTCCAAGGCTGACAGAGTTAAGGGTAGCTACTGCACTAACATCCTAATGACTCGTGACCATGAGATGGCTCAAGCCTGATGATCTGAGTTAAATCCTGGAACTCACAACAAAGGTGGAAGGAGAGAACCAACTTGGCGAAGATGGCTTTCCACACGCATCAGGCTCCTGTGTATCCAAACCCTCAACATCACTCAGTAATAATAAAGCCAAATAAAATTCTGATGAACTGCCCTTTGTGGGAACTTATGGAACAGCAGCTGGCAAGGGTCCTTATGTTCTTCCCCAGTTTTCCACTGCTGAAAATTACATGAATGATAACAACTTAGTGAATTTCAGGCATAACCGGGAATATGGAACATGTTTTAAATATTCCCAAATGGAAAATGGCCAACCACACATAATCACGTATGTAAATAATAGCTCCCATCAAACACAGTAATTTTTAAATAATATTAAATATTTCTAGTATAATATTAAAAATGAAAATGAGATACAGATTACCACTTTTAGGATGGTGAGAGTGAGAGAGAGAAGAAAGACACAGAAAGAGAGAGATACTAACTACACTTTCATAGATATGTAAGAACCAACTATAATAAACCTTGTTGTGGGGGTGGGGGTGGGGAGGGTATTCAGTGTTTAACCAAGTTCTCCTGACCTATGCAGTATGACTATGGACTCTCTCTTCCATCAAAAAGGGACTCTGTGGCCTGCAGTGAGAGTCAGTCTTAGGCTACCGGGGATCATGGTTCTGTGCACATGCTCACAGAATGTCTGGATGGAAGTCTCACGTTTGTCTTTGTGTTGTTTGGGAAATTCAGAAGCAAATCCTGAAACTTGAAACATCTCCAGGTATAGTATAGATATTATTTTAGACCTAGTAGGGAAAAAAAAAAAAGCAACAACACAACCTTATTTGGGGCAGTGTCAGTTCTAAAGGCAACACATTCATACACTGCTCACCCCAAAGAAAAAAGCATTCCTTAACCCTCCAAATGTAGTGTCATTACAAGTCACTTCAACCACCTTGAATCAGAAGATCGTATTTACAGCTGATAATTCTGACTTAGATGGGGCTTTCTAGCCACTCTTTGATTTAAGGACAATAGACAATAGCTATTGATTAAACAACTGTCAGTCTTGGGGCCTCTAGAAACTGACTGAGCAGAGATACTTGGGCATTTCCAAGCAGGCTAACCTCTCGAGGTGTTTGCCCTTGTTTAATACAAGGGCTCTTTAAAATTCAACCACATCTCAGGAAACAGGGGAAGTTTCCAAGCCCAGAACTTCCCCCCTGGACTCGTATTCGCCAGCTTGTCAATCAGATGTTCAACCTTCCTTTAAAGTTTAAGCCTTATTAACCTACACACTGGATTTGAGTGGCGATAGGCCACTGCAGACAAAAAGACGCCCTCTCAGGTTCCAAATCCTGTCGTCCTGGTTCAGCTCCCCACCAACTCCCCGGACAGGATGAAAGACTCCCTCACAGCTCTGATCCCTCCAACAGAAGCAATGAGAGGACAGTGCTAAAGAAAAAGAAAAGAATAAAAGTTGTTGGAGGCCTTGCTGATTGAGACGTCTTGGAGGAAAAACAGTTTTGCAGCTAACCAGACTCTCCCAAAGCAGGCAGGAGTGCCCAGCCTCTGTCCTCCAGCTCCGTGGTGAGCATGCTGTGCAAGCCATATGCAAGATCCGAACCAAACATATAGTTGGCAAAAGTGCCGGTTTCCGGGGCATGCATGCCAGGGTTGCCCAGATACTGGTTAGCTCCAGAGTTAGAAGTGTTCTAGTTAAGAAGATTTTTTTTAACTGGAAATGTCAATAAAATTACTAGTGGAGGTATCTTAGACGTCCAAACTATGATGTGTAAGGCTTGAGAAACAAAGCCCTGGCCCCAACCCTGCTCCGAGGATACAGCGTCCCTTAGTTTCTCTTTTTTTTCTGAGTGGACCTTTACTTCAGCGCTGAACACTATAGCATCCTTTTCCACCAGGCTTGTTTGGCTCCTCTGCCACTTTCCACAAATGCTAGCTTCAAAAGCACCGGACCAGCACACATCTTTAATGGCTGAAAGAGACTGAAACAGGCAAAGTCAGAGACACAGAAACATACAAAGAAGGCTGTATTTGTCACTTTCAAGAGCATTTCCTACTTTCTGAAGCCAGGTGCAGCAGCTGGAGAAAGCGGGTCTCCTTTTCACTGTCTTGACATTTATTTTACCTGCGTTTTAAAATATCATGGGCTGGCCTATGAGATGGCTCAGCTTGTAAAGATGCTTTTTTGCTGAGCCTGAAAAACCTGAATTCAATGCTTGGGACCCACATGGTGGAAAGAGAGAAACTAACTCCCACAGCACTCAATGCACGTTCATGTACACACACACACACACACACACAAAATGTAATAATTTCTCTTTTTTTAATATCAAGATCTCCTTACATTCCTTAGATTGTTAGGTAGCCTGGAAATAGAAACCAATGGGGGAAGCTACTAGAATTATATTCATGCTTTAGACTCTTCAAGTCTTGGACACTGTCCCCCCGAAGTCATTGGGATTGGGTGCTTTTCCAAAGAATTTGAAAGACTTGTCCAGGGACTTCTATGACCTTAAAATCCCACTTCTACCCCAGGCTTAGTGCAAGAGGGTGAGGAAAAAGCTGAGAAAGCACATGTTATTTTTACCTACTCTCTTCCAATTCTTCTCTCAGAGTCCATAGTAAAGATCAATCACTGATGGAATTACTATTTTAAAGATGATGGAGAAACAAGGAAGAACAACCTGTGGCTCTCGAACCCTTCGGGGGTCAAATGACCCTTTTACAGGAGTTCCCTAAGACCATCAGAAACCATCAATATTTTTGCTATGATTCTTAACAGTAGCAATAACAAACAAATAGTGGTAACTCCAAACAGTTATGAAGTAGCAACAAAAATAATTTTACAGTTGAGGGGGGGTCACCACAACATGAGGAGCTGTATTAAAGGGTCACAACATTAGGATGGTTGCAAACCTCTGATTTAAATCAGAAGAATACCGTTTCATCTACTAATCAGGACTGTGAACAGGAACCCTAGCCCAGCATGATCCCCCTAGAGGCCAGTAGCATCTTCATTGAGGAATTCTGTATACCATGCATCGTGGAGGACAAGGGCTCAGGTACAACTGTAATCTGACAGTACAGTTTTCTAACACAGAGATACTTCAGTACCTCTGGGTAATAAAGTTGTTGTCTTGGGTCTCCTGAGTTCTTTGATCAGTATGTGTTAAGTGGCACAGGACATTGAAGATTTTTTTATATTACTGTCAAATCTTCAGTTCTGTCAGCTCCCCCAGCTTAGCTGAGTGATCCCCTCCTTACATGGCCAGATCAATACCCCATAGACACACACTAAGGGAGCTTCCCAAGTTAATGTACCCAGAGAAAAATCTGGAATTATGTGATCAGTCACCCCCTCCAGAAGCTATAAATTTGGATAAAAATATCAGATATCACTTTTATAAGTAAAAAAAGAAAGAAACCTAACTTTATTCTCTATGCCTTTTTAGAAATATCAGTATGCGTTAAGGAAAAACAACAATTAAAATTTCAGTTCACATTTAGTTTTGTTAGTGGTAGGTATCTGGTTGGTTGGTTGGTTGGTTGGTTGGTTGGTTGGTTGGTTGGTTGCAACTCTTTAATGAGACTCACCACATAAACCAGGCTGGTCTCCAACCACTGAGATCTGCCTGCCTCTGCCACTCCAGCCCTGAAATGAAAGGCATGTGCGACCATGGCCAGCTCTGTAGTTTGTATCTTAGTCAACATGGGATCAGATACTTGATTGTTTAAATTCCTCTTATTGGCTTTTAAGCAACATGATAAAAATAAATCACAACAAAATTAACACTAGTAGCATTCATACAGGGCTCATTGAAAACTTACAGCCTCTCCCAAATAAATTTTTATTTTATTTATTTATTTATTTATTTATTTATTTTTTTTTTAGAAAGAAAGTTATAAGAGGAGAGGAAAGATTGCTCTCCTTCAGATTATTCAGTGAGTCTATTTCTTGGGGTCAAGACAGACCATTTGTTTCTATATCTGAGAGAAAACAACTTAATGAAGGCCCCAAAAGGTCCTACTGCCATGGCTCACTTTTCCATGGCTCAACGTCTTCTTCACAAATGTCTATCCAAAAGCAGGGAGGAGGCAATGCTGCGACTCTCGCAAAGTCAAGACAAGGGTGCTTTGATATTGGTGACAGCTGTTCTTGCCTCAAACAAGTGAAACTTCTCCCTCCCAATGGGGACACCCGTGCAGTAAAGTGTACTGGGTTCTGAGCACTCAGGGGTCACAGAAGGCAGGTGTGGCATGGAGAGAAAAATAACAGAGAGAAGATGTCATCTTAGGAATAGTTTTTAGTCTGTCTTGGAACCCACTGTAGCAGAATGACATTGCCTTTCACATTTACACAGAGCAACTTCTCAACAGGAAAATGATACAACTTTGTTAGTACACAATGGATTTATCTTTGAATATATAAAGAGCATTAGAACAGACAGGGCGCATAGTATGTAAAGTGCTTGTCCAGCAAGTGCCAGGTTGGGATTCAACCTCCCAGAACTCACTATAAAATAGCTAGGCATGAGGCTGGGTTTAGAGCTTAGTAAGAAAGAGCACTTGCCCTCGAAGCACACCAACCTGAGTTCAAATCCCCAGCACATCCATAAAAAATCCAGTCGTGGCTGCACATGCCTATAATTCCAGTCCTGAGAATGGACCCTGAGAGCTCACTGTTCAACTGGTCTAGCCAGTTGATTCTGACTGAGCTGCAAATTCAGTGAGAATTCCTGAATTTGTGAATTCCTTATCAAAATGTAAGGCTGGGGAAATAGTGCAGCAGATAAAGGTACTTGCTGCCAAGATTGATGAGCTGAGTTCAGTCCTGGGAGCCACATGGTGAAAGGGAAGAATTGACTCTTGAAAGGTCCTCTGATACACTCACACACGTGCGCGCGCGCGCACACACACACACACACACACACACACACACACACACACACAGATATCATTTAAAAGAAAAGATAGACAGTGATTGAGGAAGGCATTCAGCATTACTCTCTGGGCTCCTGGGCTCCACATGCATATACACACATGTACACACATGTGCACACACACATACACATGAGCACGTATACACACATACAAAATGATCAACCACAGAATATTTAAATGAACATCAGACATACAAGGCTTCACACAAGATGTATAAATTTTCCAAAAGAATGTAAAAAATGTGCACTTTCATTAAGTACCCAAGGACTTTAAACTATTCAAAAATATGATTCCGTATTTAACCTTTCAAATCAAAACAATATTTTAAAAATACCAAGTATTGCTAAGATGAAAGAAAATATGCACAGACCTACACTGTAGATAGAAGTACAGATTGATATCATGAGCTGGACGCTATCCAAATGTTTTAAAGACGGCCATACTCCCTAACCACTTAATTCTACTCTTGAGGATTGCTCTTAAGGAAATAATTGGGACGTGTTAATGATTTAGCTAAACGGATGTTTGCTGCCGAGATGTTTGTAACCGCAAATATTTAGAAACAAAACCTAACTATTCAGCATTCATTCATGTAAGTCACTCAACAAATATTTACTAAGCACTTAGTAAACTGAGCCATGGACTGAGTAGTCCTCTTAAATGAAGGCATTTTAATAGAATGGAATATTCTGGAGATATTACAATAATAAGAGAACCCATAATAACAGTCATAAAAAGGCCACTTCATATTAACTAGAAGAAGAAAAAAATTAAGACCTACAGATGTTTGAAGAAAACAGTGAATGTGTTTTCATAAAACCTGCAGCAGTGCATGGATCTTCTGGGTGTCAAAATGCAGTTGCTTTGATTTCTCCCCTTTCTCCTTTCTTTCTCCCTTTCTTTCTTTCTTCCTTTCTTTCTTGCTTTCTTTCTACATTACAACTTCTTTCTGCCATTTTGAATTATTTTTGAAGTCATTAATTTACCAAATACACCTACGCTGTGTTTTGAAGAAACATCTGCTACAGAGACCACGCCAGCAGACCTTGACTTTGTCTATTGGTGGAGTGCTTCAGAGCCTCCAGAGACCTCGCTCTTGGAACTACTCCCATGGGTATCAATCAGCTCCTGATGTCAATGTGGAGTGGGAACTTTGGACTCAGAGCTGGAGGGCTCCCACAGCACCTCGTACACCACTGTGCCTATGTGGGAAAGATTGCTCTGCCTTCTAGCCTTTTATTCTACTTTGTTTTTTTGTTATCTGGTGTATTTTTAATCTCTGGGTTAGTTTTACATTCTATTTCTTTCCTAAACTCTGTCGACTTGTTTTTAATCTCCTTGGGTTGACTTTAATCCAATCTCTGAAGACTTGTTTTCAGGGTTTTTTGTTTTTTAACATAAAAATTAATAAAATGTCAGAAAATGGAGATACATGCCTATGATCACAGCACTGGAAACCAAGGACATCCTTGGCTACCAGCAAAGTTTGAAGCTGTTCTGGGCTACCTGAGTCTCTAGTTCAAAACCAAACAAATAACAAACACATAAACAGATACTGTCAGTGATGTTTCTAAAAACCACACAAATCTTTGTCTAGACTTGTCTCCGATTTCCTTAAAAATGATATTTTCTCTGCCTTTCCTAAGGTCCCTCTTCCTTTTCTTCACAACATCTGAATGCACATGTGAATTCGGTTTCTGCTCCCTGTCCTTTATCTTTACATGTGGCCAGATATTGATTGGGTAAACAGATGTGAGAGAGAACCGGAAGTGAGTTGAGTCAAACACACAGTTTGATTTCAGATCCCCCACATCAGCATCTGCTCCTGGGTCTCTTCTGTCCTTTACCAGGAGCCTCTGTTCTGGTATCTTTGTTGTTGTTTTGCGGTGCTGAGGAGGGAGTTGTCAAACTCAGAATCTTGTTCATGATGGGCAGGCACTCTACCACTGAGCTACATCCCCAGCCTCAACTCCAATAACTTTTGTGCCTAAAACATTGGCTCGGCTCCCCATGAAGAATCTTTAAGACAGTCTTAAAGTTTTACAGACAGGACAGTCTCCTGAAGACATGGTGACCCCAATTCTGATTCATGTGGTTGATAATGTGATCTGATATCCTGTACCCCTACCATGTTAGCAGCACAGCTAATGTTAAAGTTCTTGAGACCACCCTTTGAGTGAACAAAGCTTTGTACCCCAGAACTCCGGATACACTGCCCCTGAGTGCTGCAGTTACCCTGGTGTGGGAAGCTGGTAAGAGAGAACTGAGCTGGTGGGCCTCGACAGTGTATTCTACCGAGTATTTCTACTTATCATCCCTGGCATTTCTATTGGGCTCATTCCTTACACTGGAAGGAGCCGGATTCCCTCTGCCATGTGGCTCTAATCAGACAACTACTGGATAATGCTAAGACCCTAATAGTAGAAAATGTGCTCAATGATCAAGATCTGAGCAGATATGTGAAGATGACAAGCTTTTACTTTGTGGGGGTGCAGAAATATTTGGCCAAAATGTCCTAATTAGTAGTGTGGGTTTGTTTGTTTTGTTTGTTTGTTTTGAGAGCATTTCATATAGCCCAGGCTGCTGCCCACTTCACTCTGTAGCCAAGAATAAATTTGTAATTCTGACTATATTACTGAGATTTATAGGCATGGGTACCACACTCCTGTTCACACAGTCAACTGAACTAGCTCTTTCTCCCCATTCTGTTTTCTTATATGCATGGAAATAAGGTTTCAGTTATTTGGTTTCTGCTTTTCATTCTACCTCCTGGGCAGGAAATGAGCCTTCTATGCCTCCAGTGGAAATTCTGTCCCTGATCTCTAGGTAAACTGCTCTGGGGGAATTTGCTTTCAAGGCCTGTTACAGGGAGGCATCCTTTACGGGGAGGCATCCTGGTGAAAAGAGCTTACTAGCAGCCTCCTCCTGCCTCAGCTGGTCCTTCAGCTGTGCCTGCCAGTCTCCTCCCCTGCTCTGCCCAACCCCCTGCCACTCTTCACAGCAAGTTCTCCAACTGCCAGTAGTTCCTCAGAGGTCTGCTCTAACCTCTTTGCCTCCTCTCAGAAGATTCTGGCTTTTGTTTCAAAGAAAAAGTTAGTCCCCCAGTTCCCACAATCAATGTCTTGGCTTTCACACCCCTTGCTACAGACTGAAATGCCATCAACACTTGTCATTCATGGCTTCTTTGCTTGGAAGTTCAGCTACTCACTGGAATAGGTTTATAATTCCTAACCCTATACTGAGACACTTTTGCAATCATTCCTGAACATGCAAAATGTAGTAAAAAACCTGAGCCCTAACACCCAGGGTAGAATGAGTCCCATATTCTGACTTTTTCGCTTCAGCATTCACCCAACAACCATATGTTGTGTAGTATGTTGAGTTTTGCTTTTTCATATTTTCTTATTTGTGAGTTCGTCTTTTTGGTTGTTCACAAAAGCAATGTAGAGATGTTGCCTATGTCGCGTCTTACAGAGAAAATAACATGTACTAGACCAGCGCCATGCAGTCAGAATGGCAGTCATGAATTCAATGCTAGGGGATCAACAATATATATACTAAATATGGTATCTTTAACCCAAACCACACAATGAATAAAGTTGTATCTCTTTTTGGTTTTTGTTTTGTAAAACAGGGTTTCTCTATGTAGCTTTGGTTGTCCTGGAACTTACTATGTAGACCAGACTGGCCATGAAGTTATAGAGATCCACCTGCCTCTGCCTCCTGAGTGCTGAGATCAAAGGTGTGTGTCACCACAACCCAGCTAATAAAGTTGCATCTTAATAGGCTGATAGAAATGTGTTGTGAGAAAGGAAGCTCAAAACAAAACAAGGCTTGCATTTTCCTCAGGAGCAGTACACCCCGAAGTCACTAATTTCAGTATTCATACTGTCTTTATAGGATGTTAACTACTGAAAATGTTGAGAATTGCTGAAGAGCTTTGGTCCCTCTCACTTTCCATTCGAGTGTAAAGAATCAGGGCAATTCTCTCCCCTGTATCCTCCATCCCACCCTCACTCCATCAGTTTCCTCCACATTGCAGTTGCCACTTCTCCTTCATCTGTTTCTCTCTACTTACACACGTGGTCATGTTTCTCCTATCCTGAGAAACGCAGTCATCCATTAGCTAAGCCTGTCTTCAACAGCATTCTAACTGTAATACATGCAGGGGACCACTCATTCCACATCGGGACTCTAAGGAAGGTGTAAGGAAGGTTCAACTTCAGACTTACAGATGAAGATGATACAGTGGAAACATGCAGAGCAATTGATCCAACCTCTTATTGCCTAATGAAGGGATGGAGAGACCCCTGAAGAAAGAAGCAATGCAAGGAGGTGAGAGGAGTTAGACATGAAGTTGGCTGTGAAGACACAAGAGGGGAGACATGGCCAGGAGGGACAGCACAGGATGAAGAACAGAAAAGGTCTAAGTCTTCCACCCTAATTCGGTCTCATTCTAGGCAGCCCCCAAAGAGAAGGTTGTCATTTCTGAGCTGTGGCAGTGCTGGTGGCTTTTGCCACCAGATGCATATTGACTCCTTCATTTTGTATAGCTATGCCTGGTCATATGTGCCTGGTCATATGTGGCTGCTCCCAGACATGATATGCTCCCCGGTGTTGTGGTGGAGAAGTAGGGAGATTGTACTCTAAAGCATTGGGCATGTAGGTACCAAACCAGCCCAGAAGATCAGGTAAGCCAAGCTCGAGATTGCACTTTGTCCATTTACCAGTGTTTATGAAGAGTTCAGTTACCTTTCTCAGCATCTGTTTTTTGGTATAGTAGCCACTCCCCTGAAGACTGAATAAGAAAAGCAGGTTAAGTACCATGGCTGGCATGAAAGTCAAACCTAGATAAATGTTTGACACTGTGATTCACTTCCAATTCCCCGCTCTCAGGAACCTCCTCCCAGACCTAGCACAAAGAGGCTAACGATTCCTTTTATCGGGAGTTCAATCTCTCAAGTGGACCGTGCGATTTCAAGGTGGAAGATCACGTAGTCATGTCAGGACTCTTTCTGCTGTGTGTACAGAAATTTCCAGAGAGGTAATAATGACTGAAGATAAGCAAAGAGAGAGAGAAAGGCTCAGACTGGCTTTGTGTAGTCTTTGGGACAAGCTGCCATCTACTTTACCAGCTGTGCAGAGCTGAGGGATACCTGTGTCTAGGCTCTTCCCATGGTCAGAGCCTCTCAGTTGGAGTGGTGGGATGCAGTGGGCTTCCAGGTCCTTCACCTAAAGAGTCCATACTTGGGAGATGGGTGTATATTTTCCACACTGGAAGTCTCTCAGAGCCCCCAGCCTTTTGAAAGGGGGAGCCATGAGCATACAACACTACCAGATAGCTTAAATGCAGAGAGCCCACAATAACTACTAACCACCATAAAAGAAGAGGAGAAAGGGGGTGGATACAAAAAGCATAAATTCCTGGAGAAAGCACCCCTCGCCTCTGCAAAAGTATTTCAAATCTGGCGGAAACTTTTTCTCCAGATGCGCTTTCCCTGGCAGGGTGACCCTCCAGAGGCGACAGCAATGACAGAGAGGAGTCTTCCCATAGCCAGGACACAAAGCTAGTGTTGTTGAAATGAGAGCCGTGTAATCAGCTAAGACATTCCTGAGCAGAACCAAGGGCAGCACATACCCCAACCTTGAACTTCTTTCCCTCCCTGCATTTTTCTAATGCTTCCTGGAGAAAGGAGCACCCAGGGGCCTGGATTCCCTTTTAACTTAATTAGGAGCTTGCAGGAGCAGAGCTGATGCTGAGAACTGACTGTGGGGGGTGCAGGCACTTTGAGAACTCACCCTCTCAGGCTGCACCTCCTGTGGGGTGGTGGTGTCACAGGGATCTTTGCTCCCCAGATTCTAGGGAGATGGGTGCTCCTAGCAGGTGGTCTGAGGGCTTTCCTGCAGATTCTTCACAAGGGTCTGGCTTCTCCCTCCAGCACCCACACCCACTGGCCTATGACAAAAATAAAAAGCCAAGCATGGGCAGTCATTTTTCAGCATCTGCTGTTACCAAACCCAGGCCAGGCACTCCTCACATGCAGAGAAGGCAGCGATACATACCCTGACACTAGGCTGGGGGGAGGGATGGTATGCTGATTCTTCTACTCTCTCTGTGGCCTAGGACAAATGACAGTATCCTCCCTGTGTGAAGATAGACACAAGAATTAATTCTAGAACCGGTGGTGGCAGTTACAATTAGAGACAGGTGGGAGTATGTACAATAGTAGCCAACAATTAGAAACTGCCCAGTGAAGGCCAGCTATGGTTGTAACTTTTTTTCTGCTCATTTTTCATAAGAGTGGAAACCAAAGAAACATATCTTCAATCCTCCAGCAAGCCACATGGGGTCCTTGCTTCTGAAGCACTCATACACTCTAGCTTGTCCTGATATGGAGTGGATCACCCTGGGACCTTCCTTCACTCGAAAACCAATTCATTCACACAAACATTATATATGAGAGACTAGCTCTCTTGAGTCCATCTGAGTAAGACAGGAGGGGCTCCGGGATCTACAGACTCCCACCTCCGGGAGTTCTTGATCTTCTGCAGAGGACCGATGGGTAAAGAGAAAAATAAGACTGCTTGAGAGGCAAAGCAATGGACACGCTGCAAACATGGAGGGATCAGGGCAGAGCCATGGGAGAGAAGAATGCTGACACACTTGATGTGCTGCATTGTATGGATGAGAACTAAAGCACAGTAAAGTCATTCTACTTTCTAAATGGGGACTGCCACTTAAAGGTGTCCCCTTAGTTGTCTGTTAGCCACCCACTGCTTTCTTTTTACTGAACCCAGTTTTCCATTGGTACCATGCTCTGACGCCACAACCCTCTGCTGCCAGCCTCCCCCACATCCCCTTTGCGGAAGGCTCTGACCTTAAGGAGCTTGAGGTCCATCCCTGGGGGACCTGGGTCTCTGTAAGGGGAGCTGTAGCTCTGCCAAGCTTCTCATTTTCATCTCATGCCTTAGTGCCTGGGTCTTGCTTTGGAGAGAGAGCACTCCCAGGGAGGCACAGCATGCCTTAGTGCCTGGGTCTTGCTTTGGAGAGAGAGCACTCCCAGGGAGGCACAGCAGTACAAACAACCCTTCCAGGAAGAGTCAGCTCAGAGCTTCATTAAAGTCAGCATTAAAGCTCCAGAGTGAGAATGGGGACAGGGACTGGAGAGATGTCTCAGTAGCTAAAACATTGGCTGTTCTTCCAGAGAAGGGTTTCAATTCCTAGCACCCACATGATAGCTAACAACCATCTCTGACTCCAGTTACACGAGCTCTGGCACCCTCTTCTGGCCTCTGTAGGCCAGAAATACATATTACACTAACATACATGCAGCCTAAATACTCCCACAGAGAAAATGAAAACATGAACAAGTCTTTTTTTTTTTTTTTTTTTTTTCATCATCTGCAGGATTAAAGGGCATAGAAAACTTTTTTAAATTTCCGATCAGTTACACTCACTGACTAATAATTTCAGGACTTGTGGGGTAGCTCAGATCTCTAGCTTTACCCCTAAAAAAGTGAGGTAGTGGAAAATGGAGACTTGACTGGGAAAGGATGTCTCCTAAGTGATACATGAGTGCAGGTTTGAACTGGAAATTGAACAGGACTGAGGTGTTACCCCACCCACTCCCTGTCAGGAAGTTGTTCCCAAATGCATTTGGAACATGTGGCTTGTCTAACCCAACCAATCTGGCCAATCCTTCCCTGAATCTTCACTGGAAAGCTCCAGGAAACCACCGACTCTGATGTGAGCCTCAGTTCCGTCTTTAGTTTAGGTGCAGGCTAGAGAAACACAAGGGGGCAAGGGAAGGGTTAAACAAAGCTAGAAAGAAATGATTAGGATCAAGGCTTGGAAGCAGACAGATACCTGTGCCTGTGCTCCTGGCCATGCCTCTGCTTCTGTCTCTGCCTCTACCTCCCAGGCAGCTGAACTATAGAGGCTAAAGATACTGAGTCCTAGCTCTTCTTGTATACCACAGACCAAAGAGCCTGAGCGTCAGTTTCCCCATCCCCCGTCCATTAATTTAACAGGCTAACCAAGTCCATCTTCCTTGGGGGTACTCTCCCAGCTGTGAACATCTGGAATCCTACCTTCCCCATGGTCACCCTCCCTGTTAGCAGTCACAACACATTCACCTCTCCAAGGTAGATGGGACAGAGAATATGCAAACATGTCTAATGAAGTCAGGAAGTCAAAGCAGCCTTTCCCTATGTGATTCCGGGATCCCTGTAACATTCTAGAGAAGCAGAGGACTGTGAGTGCTCATCACATGCCTGATCAGCGCATGGCACCACAGCAAAAAGAATTCTCTGGTTCCAAACATGTTGGGGGGGGGGGGGGAATGCAGGGCCGCATACCACTGTCAGCTCGCCTTACTGTCTCCCTCCCCATCTCTAGGCAGTTGATTACCCCCTGCCCCCAGAAGCATTCATAGTCTTGAACTTTCTAATCATGGCCCGTCTTTGTCTGGGCACTCGGGATCATATGGCATCAATTGAGAGCGTAACCCGACTCAGGTTTGGTATTTAACATACCTGCTGCAGAGGAAGTGTCTTTGAAGGGGAGGCCATGTGCGGTGGCCCTCGACCCTCCCTTCTGCATGGCCCAGCCCTGCACCTCCTAATCAGTCTCCCCAACTCACCACGGAGGAGGTCTCGCAATGGAGGGCAATTATGAGGGCAAGGAGATGAAAGAGGCAGGCCCAATGGTCCTAAAGGTTCTTTTGCTTTTAAATTATCCATGATTTACCTGCATAAAAGGAGAGGAAGTGCCCAGAGATTATTCTAATTGAGCCAGACTTTTCAAATCATGGAAATACCAGCATTTCCAAGGGGAAATCCAATCCGTTCAAATTGCCCCCGTGAGTAACTCATACAAACAGAAGGAAAGAGGGGCTTTCATTCGCCAATGTGGGTCTGATCAGTGTAAATTGGATAAATGGCAGGGCCAGGAGGGCAGGGAGCTCTCAGCGTCCTCACCCGTGTTTTCTTAGCCACGTTTGCAAAGGAGATCATTCTGGAACAGAGGTTGTCGGAGGAAACGCCTCCAGTTTGCCACCAAGCCTCCTTCTCTGGTTATTGAAAACAGGCAGAGTTCCTGTCACTGTCCATCCCTAGGTCTCCTGATTTCTCTGCCCTGAAGGTCTGCAGAAACCCTCCAAAAGAGGACATGTTTCACCTTTGTGGTATTTCAGTTAGCGCTTCTGACGAGAAGATGAAATCTTGGTATGATTGCTTGGCATATCTCCTGGGACAGAGTGAAAGGTCCGAATGAATGGCCACCTCTGTGAGTGGACAAGTCTGGAGAGGAGGAATTCGAGGCAGAGAAATTAAGTACCTTCCAGAAGGTCAGAGTTCAAATCCCTTGAAAGCTGGGGCAAGACCTTTCCGCTTTTGGGTTCCTGCTCACCCCAAAGTTAAGACAATAGTCCTTTTCTTTGGTCCACTCAAAGCTCCCCCATACATACACATATACATATACATACACAAACACACATATATACATGTGTATGTATATGCACACATATATAAGAATATCCCTATGACGACCCTGTATGTGTGCACATGGGCTGCCTCATATTTGACAATGTGCTCAAAAATTTCTAAGGAAACAAAACTGCTATCTAATAATACATATATGTATATTCTACATTGATGTTCTCACTTTTTGAAAAGAAACATACACCCATAAGTTGATAGACACACATACTCATGTGACTATTTATGCATAAAGTCACACTTACTACATATCTCTACATCTTAGAATCACATTTATCTAAAAACAAATACCAGATAACAACACTGATACTTGAGGCCACAGTTCAGTGCACAGAGTTTTCCTTGTTAATCAAAGATTAAAGCCTGCTCTTATGAAGCCAACATGCTGTTTCTTTCATCATTTTCCAAAACTGATAACCTCATCTTTGCGAGATACTGCGACTAGATGTCTACAAACAAACAAGAAACAAACAAAAACCAGTATGGTGCTTTACACCCCAAAGGCTGCACTCACACACACTATTCAATGGCATGAGCCTCACAATGACACTGGGAAGAAAACAGGAACTGTTTCTGCTCCCACTTTGCAGAAAAGGGGCTTTCAGAGAGATGGTCAACCACTCACTCAAGCCCTTGGATCTATGCTCTACAATGAAAATGATCAGTGTATCTAGAATCCCACAGTCTTCTTACCCAGAAGGACAAGTGAGGCAATTCCAAAGCTATCCGGGTACCCCACAGTCCCTATCCCTCTGTGAAATGGTGTCACCTCTTGAACAGACAGATAGGATAATTTAGGTTCATAGGACTGGGCGCCAAGCTCCAGGTCAGGGAGTCATTGAAGCAATTCTGAACACTAAGGAGGATGAAGAGGTAACTCTAGACATGGCTGTTGGACTTATGACCTCATAGCAGCTGTTGTTACATGCATAAGGCCTGCAAAAGAGGCATCCAAACCCAAATAAGATGCAGCCAACTGGTATTCTAGCATGAATCTGGAAGGACTCGAAGATCCTACCATTAGTTGAGAAGCTATTGGCAAAGAAAAAAAGAAAAGGAAAGGGAGGAAAAAAGAAAAGAGAGACAGAGAGATGTTTTAGGGATGGAATCCAGGAAGAGAGGGAAGAAAGGTGGGGTGGATATGATCAAGCTATACTATGTACATGTATGAGATACCCCAAGAAGAAAGAAAAGGTATTTGATCAAACAAGAAGTGACCCTACAAAGAAATGAAGAGCTAGTTCAGTGCTCACCAGAGTCTCCATACCTGGAGATCCAAGAGTTTCTTAAACAGTAGTGACAACCACAGCCACAAATCTACTACTTATGGGGTATAAATAAGTTCCATCTTCAGGAACAATAGTGAACCTACTCAGAGCTTAGTTTATTGTATCAGGAACACACTGAGGATCCTATTCAAAATCTAGGATGTGAGTCTACGGCTCTCATTCTTGTCTTACTAGCTGGCTTACCGAAGTCCTCTTTGTTGGCAAGTGGACAGATCCTCATATTTAATACATCCTTTTGTCTGAATGCTTGAGTAATGAAGATGGCATAGAGAGATGCCCAGCTTACTCCTTAGAGGTCCTGTTTGCTCCCAGCAGTGAATCCTTGGCCATTAATCTTCACCATAGCTCAGCTCTCATCCTCTAGAGTAGTGGTTCTCAACCTGTGGGTTGTGATGTCTTTGGAGGTTGAACAACTCTTTCATGGGGATCACCTGAGACCACGGGAAAACACAGATATTTACACTACAATTTATAGCTAGCAAGATTACAGTTATGAGGTAGCAATGAAATAATTTTATGGTTAGGGGGTCACTACAACATGATGAACTGTATTAAAAGGTCACACCATTAGGAAGATTGAGAACCACTAATCTAGAGTCTCTGGTGGCTCTGGGGAATATCTAAGAACACTGCATTACCAACAAAAAAATCACTTGTCTCTAGAGCACAAAGAAGAAGATTCTAAGGGGAGGGACATGGAGGGTCCCACTATGCCTATAAGAGATTATGTGTCCAGGGTTCCTATAACCCAATGTTGTCTTTATGGAACAAAATTCTTAAAGCCTGTCTCTGTGCCTGTGCTGATCATCAGTAGTCCTTGTCATTCACAGATTCTGTAACTATAATATAGGCCTATGGTCTAAAAAGTATTTACAACCCTATATGACACCCATGGCACTTGAGCTGCTAATCATGCATATTGGATGAACAGCAAACCTGAGGTCACACACATCTCAACTGTTATCAAAAGAGACCCCTTGTGTCAGCCCTCAGATTCAACAAGCATGCCCTTTTGTGGTCTGTTTGGTGCCCAGTTTTAGCGTTTTGGTTTTTTTTTTGTTTTGTTTTGTTTTGTTTTGTTTTTATGTTGTTTTGTTTGTTGGTGATTTTTAGAGTTGAAGCAGCCTTCAAGAGTAGAACTGAAGACCTGGTCAGTAGTCTTGGTCCAGGAAACTATGCTGTGTCTTAAGGGAAAATATGAAGTTCAATAAGCCATATCAGACTGAGATTCAGGGCTGTCAGCCATCAGTCTAGTGTGTCTGCCAGGAGCGAAGTGTGTGAGAACCCACAGTATCTGTGGAAGTATCTTCAAGCAAAAGCAGAGATTCTGTGCTGATCGGTTGGCAAAACCACTGTAGCCAGAGGTCCTATGCTTTCTCTAGGAGCCGTACTTCAGCACTGGCTGCTTCCATGGTTTCATTGGCACATGAATAACATAAATTAATTGCAGTCATCCAACATCTCATTCCTAAACAGGCAAGTATAAGCCCCTCTGCTGGCTTGCCTTTGTGCTGTGGCTCACGTCTAGGCTGCTGTGTGTCTCCACATATTGAGTTTTTGGCCTCAGGGTGGCAAAATACCTGAACACTGACCTTGCGCTATCTTTCCTCCAAGGCATCCTTCTAAGGCTTAGAGTCCGTCTCTTGGCAGCCTTTGGACCTCTCCCTGATTCTTTTGGCTAGACCAGTTTTTCTCCCTGTACAGTGTGCCTTGAGACTTGGCCTCACAGACCTTGTCTCAGAAGGCAGAGAACAGGTTGCCTCAGGCCAGATGGTGGAATGATGACACTGTGTCTTTACAAAAAGTGTGAGAGAGGCAGGTGGTGTTTAGACAGTGTGCCTGATGTCTGGGTAGAGCTGAGTATCTCATGTTACCCACATATCTCCTCCTGCAGACCTGGGTTCTTAAGACCGAGTTCTTCCACTCCCACCTGGACATCCCTGATGAGGGTTAGGGAAGGAGGGAGACTCAATGTCTCACTCACTCAGACAATAAAACCCACAGGGATCTGAAAAGTCAAAAGCAAACAAAGTGAACACATGCCCCCCATCCCCATCCCCACCCCCAGCGACGGCACAGGAACGTCTCAGAACTGAGTGCCACAGGCTTCAAGGATCATTAGGAAGGGATACAGTGTGTCTCTAGTATTTGGGAACATTGGCAAATTGAGGTAGTTAACCCCTTGTTTAGGAAGTCCCTCAGCCTGGACAGGTGATGGGAGGCAAAGAGCAGATCTGGTTGTAATAAGAAACCAGCTACTTAGAAGAAAGACTGAGATGGATGAGACAACAGAGAAGATGGAGCAGGGATTGTGGACAGGCGGAGAGGGCTTTACAAGACAGAGCATGGGGTAGCAACATATGAGGAGAATGTTGTAAATGAAGAGGTTGCACAAGTGTTTATGTGTGCCAATCTCAGAGAATCTGGGTCTAAAAGCACTACTTACCTCATGAACTATGGTCCACAGGTAGGTCTTCCACCCTAGGTCCCCTTCTATTCTAGAGTACAAAGTTCCTTCATCCTGCCTCACATGGATGAGGTTAAGATACGATCACTGAGTACCTACGTGACTCTAAGCCCAGATATTGCTTAGATATAATTAATCAAATGTGATCACATCATTAGTACTAGTTTCTCCTTTTAAGGGCTCAAATTTGGCCTGAGGAACGAGTCTGCAAAACTTTCCCATAGCTGATTTGCTTGGAAGTTTCCAAGAGGTGGAAAGCACTGTCTACCATCAGACAGAACAAAACAGGCAAAGCTCAGCACGCCAGAGGATGAGTGTCTACTTCTGTAGATGAGAGAAAAGCAGAGCAGGCATCCCAGAACTGACTGGGAGGAAGAGACACATGAGCCTTTGGACTCTCTTAAGGTTTCAGAGACTTTAATAGAAGCAGAACAGGGAAGGAGGTGGGTACTCCAAGGCCTGAAAGACTGGAGTGCTCACCTTCCTGTCCCAGTGGCCTTTCAGCATCCTCAATGATAATAACACCCTGTGGGTTTACAGAAACTTTCCCAAAGGATCTGAAAGCTGAGGAAGACCTGACCTCATTAGTCTTTCCTCTGTGGGAAGGCCATTAGTTCCAACAAGTCAAATTCATGGTGAGTCACCAATAAGGGCAAATCCAGGACACTAGGGAAAGAAACCCCTGGGATTCCTCCTCCATTCCCATCTCCCCAGATCTACATTGCCGCTACTCCTATGGTATCGTACATGCCCTGATCCATCCAGAGATCCAGACTGTGCTGTCCCTAGTTCTGATGGAACAAACCCAGCAGTTTGCTCTGAGCTATCCCCTTACAGGATGAAAATACTTCTCGTCCAAGTCTGTTCTTACTTTGTTCAAAACAAGGGCCTTTCTTGTGGTCAAAGTGAGCCACCTGTTGTAGACAATCCAGACTGTCCTATGAGGAAGGCTTATGGTGATAGCCAAAATACACTGTATTTATTACTTAAGAGCTTAAGGCAAAATATCCTTCCAAGCTAAGAGGCTTTGGACTTTTAAACTGTTAATATGTGAAGTCAGGCTAAATGCATTTTTGCATTATAAAATGACCTTGAATGTATGAGGAGTAGAAACAGAAAGTTATAGTTGAGTATCCCTCGTGGGTCCATGTGTTTGAACATTTGGGTTTCAGCTCAGTTCACTATATGAGGTGTTGGGAAGCCTTTAAAACATGGGGCCAGGCTGGCAGAAGTCAGGCCATAGGGACCAGACTTGAGGTTTATAAAATGGCTCTTTACTTCCTGATAATACACCCAAATATGAGCAGGCCATGCCATGAGTTCTTAAGGGCCATGGATGGAGCGCTTGCTGCTATGCCTTCCTCACCATGATAGAATTACATCCTCTTAATCTGTGAACCAAAATAAATGCTTTCTCCCTTAAATGATTTCTAGTGAGTGGTGCTTTCAGAGCAATGAGAAAAGTGAGCAAAGCAATGTAGAGCTAAAAAGGTGCTGAGAGGAAGTGTAGACTGGAGATGTTTCCAAACCATTGTACCTCCATAATGAGCTGGGTTTCATGCTTGATTTGTGAAGGCATGCATTCTCAGAACACACACACTCCTTACAGTCCCATGCCATGAGACAACATGCATTGTCCTCTTGTGTTCACAAATGCACATATCTTTAACCTCAGACTTTCTTCACATACTATTTACTTGAAGCAACCCATAGTACAAGGGCATTTATGTACATCAACCATATGAATGCATCCTAGAAGCACACATAGAGACACACCAGGACAGACAGACAGATACATACACAAACACACACACACACACACACATACACACACACACACACACACACACACACACACACACATACAAGGCTGTGCCAGTTTCTCTCGGTTGTCTTCTTGTTTACACTATAGCTCCTTCCAAAAACAAGCTGCAGAAGTGTTGCCAAATAGCCCTATGGCCTGTTTGTTCCACACTAGACACCAGCCCCATAAGGTGACAGCATAGGCTTCTCTATTGTTCAACCCAGAATATTCCCACTTGGGACCTCATAACTCTTCTCCCCTTCCAATCAAGGAACTCCCATTAGGCAGATCCTCACCTGAGGTCACTGTCCTTTCCTGGGTGTGGAAATTAACTTTACAGTCAGGCTCCTCCTGGAACCAGGTACCACAATATCATTATACTATATGGGGGTCTTCCTGGTAGAGCCAGGGCTTTACCCAAGACCCACTATCTGGACCAGAGAAGAGAGCCACATTGTCAGTGAGGTCAAAGATTTTGAATGACTAAATCGAGTTTCCAGTAAGAGGCAAAGGTCCTGATTACCTGCTTGTTGTGAACCTTTTTCTCAGCCAATAACCTTTCTTTGCTTGGTTTCTTCTAAGACAGGAATTTTAACCTATAGGTTGTGATCCCTTTTGGGGTTGAATGACCCTTTCATAGGGTCATTGTCATTGCCTTAGAGCAGTGATGGACTTTTGTGTTGGTTGAATGGAATAGAGCAATGAACTAGGTAAGCCCAGACCTTCATATACAAACCAAGAGGTAGCAGATAGTTATTAACACCATCCCTTTTCTTTTCCTGAGAACCAGACCTAGATCTATAAAGCTTATAGATCTCATAGATCTATAGAGTCCCCCCAGAACTCTATATCTATAAAGCTAAAATGAGTGAAGCCTTCAGGTCACCCTGTTTACTTGTCCCCCATGAGGGAAGGAAGGAAGAGGCCAAGTGACCTTCTGCTCAAGGCTTCAAAACTTTAGCTGAGTTCAGAGTCCAAGTGTGAGGTCAGGAAGAGTCTTGGAAATCACTCTAGCACAGGCATGGTGAGCCTTGCTTTATTTTGAGGTCTTCCTGAAGGAGGAGGGTCAGGCTAACAGGAGACACAGCTATCTAGCCCACATCGATCATTTCAACTGTTCTTAGGAAATCCTGCAATGCTGCCACATCTCTCACTTCATAGGTGAAACTGGAAAACTCAACCAAACCCAGAGAAAAGAAGTGAGGAATCACCTACACCTAGGCTTTTTCATAGCTAGACCAGGCTATCTCATCATCATTATCATGACAATTTACAGGACATCATTAACACCGACCTTTTTTTTTTTTTTTTTTTTTTTTGAGTGGAACTATGCAAAAGGCTTGACTCAGTCTTGATGAGCAGAATACAGAGGTTAGCCTTTATGTTGCACATCTGGATTCCTACGTCAGCGGTCTGTTTCTGATGGTAACTTCTAAACTGCAATTCAAACACCACCTCCTCTGGGAAGCCTTTGGGAAGCACTGTGCTGGGGAGAATAGATGACTTCTGGCATGGTGCCTTACTTCCAACTCCCCAGATCTTATACCAGGCTCCATAATTCCACTTTTCCTCAATTGGCTTGCATGCCCATCTTTCTCCCCCAGAATTGTATGGGTCTTTGTTCTTTGAGAAGTAGAGGAACATAGGATCTGGTGCACAGTGGGTGCTTAGTAAATCTCTGAATGAGAGAATCAATCAAATGGTGACTGAATCAGTGCTGTGAACACACGATCCCTGAAGCCCATCGCCCATGCACAGTAACCTCTCATTATTAAACACAGGGAAGTCATTAACTGGTCCCCTGATACTTAGTGCCAACAGGTCCCAAAAGAACCCAGTGCCAAGCCTGGCACTAGCAGTCTGAGCTCTGAGCAGTCTGATACTGTGCCCTAGGGTATCGCACAGAAGCCCAATGCCACCCACACTGAGTGGAGAGGGTGAAAATGCTTTACCCCCATTAATAATGGGCCCATTTCTCATCTGGCTTCAGAGTCTGTGAAGCTGATCCAGGCTCAGAAACTTCAAAGGGAGCTCGGTGCTGGAATTGGCCCCAGAGGGTACAGAGCAAGACAAAACATAGGCCACAGTTTTTATACTGTGGATGGTATATAGGAAGTCATTGTTACTGAGAACTTGCCCTGCCAAGCCTACTAGACTGAAGGAGCCTAATATCTCCTATCTCTGCATAGCTTAAGAATTAGTGCACAAACTATTTTGATTCCAAGGCCCACCAGACTGTAGTGGGGCATTGCAACATGTTTTGTTTTCCCCTCCCTGGAATTCTCCCTCAACCCCCAAAACATACACAAACATACAAGATAAATACAATAAGTAAAAACCAGTACAGATTCAAAATCAAGTCTATCCAACATGATCCTACAAACCACACAATAGCCAGAGTCATTAAGACAAAAATGAAAAAAAAAAAAACCTAATTGAAGTGGGTAAGAGGCTCTCTCCCCCAGTAAACAAAGCCAGATCCCAGAGAACAAACTCCTTCCCTCTTCTTCACAGTCCTCCGGTAAGCCTAGGCCTCAGAGTTAGTGATGCAGATGAGAACCATGGGTCAGAATGAGTGTCTTCCCGACTACCTTCTCATCGCCCTACCCTGGAATATCTTGCAAAGTATTTGAGCCTCAACACTGAAATTATCTCTTTCTCGTTGTTTGACTTGTCTGTTATCAGTCTTCAGGATCCATGAAATAAGGCAGGTTCACTTTTGCTTGACACATAGCCTCAACACCCGGGGGGAAGAGGCTGGAATGCAGTAGGCACGAATAATGATTTTATGAATAGCTGTCAAATGCCTGGCATGTGACATGTATGAGACAGTTTCCTGGGTGGCCTTAGACCAACCCTGTTTCTCTTTTCCTTTCATATTCAGTTCTCGAGAATAACTGCAAAATGTGTGAGGAATGCAGGCTTCTGAGCAAGGGAGGGACAAGCCTCAACAGCTGGTACTCCTTCTAATCACTATCCTGTTGGCCAAACACAGTTTATCCTTCAGAGCTTTAGTATGTCAGGTCATGTGACTGAAAGTATAGAAGCCAAGGAGAGCTACTCCATGGGCTTTCATGCAGTTGAGGCCTGTACAGTTAAGGCTCCATCCACTCCAGGCAGAGTTCCTCAGCTATGGAGAACTAACCTACCATAACTACTGATCATTTCCTGTTCTTCCCGACCTGTCAGTAAGAGATAGGCCCTCATTGTGTAACCTATAAACATAGGCATGTTTTATATTGCAGTAAAGTTCACTGATGCATGGTGAGACAGCCAGGCAGTATGTATCAGTGGCTGTGTGCCTACACTAGTTGACAGATCACCCACCTATGGGATGATACAGGGTATGAAAGACTTTTACAAATATCAAAAAGAAACCTAAGCAGGTTAGTCATAAAATGATCGAAAAATCAAGGTTATTCTTATGAAGAAACCTAAGACTGGTGAGAACAGAAAAAATACATTAAAAAAAATATATAAAGTTCATCCCCTGGAAGGAGAAACTGGCTTCGTTGAGGGCTGCAGAGTCTAAAGTACGATTGTAGTTAACACAAGAGGGAATAGGAATGAACAATTAAAATGACAGACTTTCCACAATTAAGTGGGCCTTGGCCATCCCTTATATATAATTCTAAATAGTATGGAGTTTCTTTCCCATACCCATATTCACCTATACAAGCACAAGCCTTAGTGAGCACTAGAAAAACGTATCCCGCTATGTGGATGCAGCTCTGAAGACACCCACACCCCAAGGGTGATTTGTCACACAAAGCCAGCATCCCTTACAGGGCACAGTCTACATTTCAGTTGCCGCATGTTTCCTTGGCTGTATGTTCAGTTGAAACTGTGCAGATCTGGGCAGAGATATGTTTGCAGAAACCCCAGATGTGCTGCAGAACTGCATGCTCTCACCCAGAGCCCCTCGCTTGCTCTTTCCTCCCTAGCTGTTTTGGTAGCTCTCACTACCTCTGCAGCTTCAGCATGATTCTGGGAATAGTTCAGATTAGAGGGTGCTAGGCTGTATGAACCCTAAGAGCACATTTAAATCATGCTTACTGTGGACTTGGTATAGAGACCTCCCGGCTCCTCTGAAAGGGGATTTTATTTAGAATATAACAAGTCCCTTCTTCTTTTAGGAAAAGTCAATAAAAAGCTTTTCAAAGAAAAATTCCCTAAAGCAATACAAATTTGAGAGACAAGAAAAGAGACCATTGATTTAACCTAGTGCAAAACATTAGCAAAGATCAGCACAGGGCAAATGGCATCAATTATCGGCTGAATAATGTCAAATACCCAGTTTTTAGGGTTGTATAGGCAAAACTAAAAAAGATGCCACTAGCCCACTTAGTCCACTGGACAGAGAATAAGGTAAACGGTGCTTCTTCTACACACTCTTCAGTTGGACCAGAGTCATAACATGCACCAAAGCCCAGGCTCTAGGTATTGAACATCTTTTGAGGCCAGCCTCACTCAAAGTGAATGTTCTATAGCATGGCTGCCCTCCAAAGATGGAAAGAAAAAGAGAAAGGAGGCAAAAACATGGTTAAAACAAGCTTCTAGAAGGCCTTACCTTGTTCCACATTGTCCCTACTTCTAAGGAAACTCAAGGACTGCAAACGCTGAAGCCAGTCTGTACGCCCTTTTGCTTACCTTCATCATATAATCATGCAAGCCACCTCCTGCACTGTCCAGACATGTAGAATGCCCACACCTCTCCCAGAGAAGCAGGCTTATAAGAACTTTGAGCCCTACCACCAACACTTCATCTTGGGCTGAATGCCCCTGCACAGTCTAAAGAAGGTAGCAGATGCATCAACTTCACAGTAAGATAATAGAGACTTAAGTGGCTCAGTGCAGACTGATTCTCCAAGAACAGTCCAGAGTATATATTCAAGGTGACTGAGTGTTTGCAGTAGTCACATTAAATCACATTGTTTTCCTGTGTGTGTCCATCTTCCCTAGTTTCCTGATGCTCCCTGCTGTGGATCCATTTACTGTAACTCACGCTGTACAATGATTAGTCTATGATTACTTCCCCCTCTCAGCTATGTACTCCCCTTGGGAAAAGTCTAACTAGAATCTGGACCCAGCACAAACACATATCCTGCTCCAAAGAGTAAATCTATACCAAATGTACAGTTGTGTAGGATGTTTAAACATTTGAGCCCCAAAACTAATTTTCCTGTTGTTCCTGTTATATAATTTAGATAACTTGAGGCCCTGAGAAATTAAATGATTGTTTTTCAAAGTCACATAGGTTGTGGAAAGTAAACTGGATTTGGAGCACCCTGTCTAAGTCTGTGAGGTTTGTTGTTGTTGTCTTGGCTTTGTTTGTTTCATGCATCTTGTTGCTTTGTGCATCTCCCTGACTTTGTATCTTTCAGATGCCAATGGTCTTAGAAAAATAAGTTAAATTAAAGCCTAAATATTAATGAGGCATTGTCTAAATACAGATTATGAATAATGGCATTCTAGATAAAGGGTATTGCATGGCCTTGGGCAATGAGCAAGTATGTCAGGGATTAATAATCACTGTCTCACTAAAGACTAAGCCGAATCAGGCCAGAGATTAGATTGTCCCCCAATATGTTACCACTACTGAGCTCAAGTGCTTGTTATAAGATACATAAGCAAATAATTGTTGAAAGGATGGATGGCTGGATGGATGGATGGATGGATGTGAATGGATGGATGGGGATGGATGGATGTGGATGGATGGATGGATGGATGGATGGATGGATGGATGGATGGATGGATAGATGAATTGGTGGATGGATGGATGGATGGATGGATGGATGGATGGATGGATGGATGGAAAAACTAGAAGAAAAGAAGCTACTCTGATTACAAAAAATGAGAGTATATTCTTAACCTGTTGGTTCTCAAGTCTTGCATTTTACAAGTGCTCTCTAGTGCTGTCTATTGTGGCCAAGGTTGGTGTACTTGATTCAGTTGTATTTCTGTTTTCATGTGAATTAGAAAGAACACCCTAGAAGACACATCACACTGGACCTACAGTCTCACTCTGTTCCAGACAAAGTGCTCAGGCACAAATGAAGAGGGTAATTATGAGGGAATACAACAGTCGGGGAGGCTTGGAAAATGAGTCTGAGAAACAACCCAGGGTACCTAATCTGCCATCGGTATTTCTAGATATACATAGATACACAAAGCTAAGTGCTGTGGTGCCACTGAAGGCCACTGAGAAGCATTCTGCAGGGACTGGGAGTGAGTTGGTCTCAGATGCCTTTCTCTCTAGTCATTCTTTATCCCAACCTGCTCTCAAAGAAGGGAATTTAAACAGCAGAAGAGAATTCAAACCATTTGAGTCTCCAAAATCTGCAAAGCACATCTGGGGAGAAGTTTTGCAACTCCCAAATGGACAATTTTATGGTTCATTTAATGCTTTGGGACAATTTGCCTAATGACAAGTTCATGTAGGAAGATTGAAAGTGAGTTTTATGCACAAGTGCCTGGAGTGACATGCATTTGGCCTGTAACACATCATCAACGTCTAATGCCTCTCCGACCCCAAGATAGTCTGCAGACTCTATTTTTGGCAAAATTGATCAAGCTATTTCCACAGGTTCCTTTAATTTTCCAGAGACTTGCAGGAATGTATCAGAGAACTTAGGAAGAGAGAGCCTCTCACTACCTGCATCATTAGGCATCTCCGTGGGCTCTCACACAAGTAGACTTGAGGTACCCAGAGCTGCACATCAACAGAGCAATGACACATTGCATGGAACCTGCTACTAATTACACACTGTTCTTCTGATAGTGAACCACAATGTAAAACAAACAAACCAACAACCACAACAACAACCAAAAAACCACAAAAAACCCTACTAAGTACTAGGGTAGAAAGAGAAAACCTGTATCTACCACTACCAGAGATTAACAATGTTTATACAGCCATGTTTCACGGCTGCTCCAAAGTGTTACACAGAACATTTTAGAGTCAGTGACATCTTCAAATAACTGGAATTTGCTTGATATGAGCAGCTATTTGCTTTTTTTTTTTTTTTTTTGCTACTCCTTAATGAAAATATTCCTAAACAATTATCCTGCTAATCAATTTATTTTTCCTCTCTCTGAACTGCTAAGAGTCACCTTTTGCCTGACATGTTTTGTGCTGGCAGAGTAAGCCAACGAATGCCTGTGTATTTACAAACAATTACGCTGGTTGGCTGTAAAATGACCTGCCAACACTCACAAGGTAGTCTGAGTAAGTCTGCTTCCCCAGACCTGATTGTCTCAGATCTAAAATTAGAGATTAAAATTACAGGGTCATTCAGGCCCCTTGAAGCTCTAATACTTTGTGTTTGAACTTATTAATTTGCTTCCAAGAATAACTGTCACTTTAATAAAGCTAACTGTGAAAAATTAGAGAGGAGTTAAAAGATATACTGTACAGTTTATGGGGAGATGGCTCTAGAGTTGTTTTCCCATTTTAAACGGACTTACTTACACTCTTACATCAAACATGGTGATGCAGCCACAAGCGGAAGCAGCATTTTTTTCACTCCCACTGACTCCTTTTCTTCCTCTTCTGGCTAATAGGTGTTTACTGTTCATCTGGCTCTCAAAAGGAAATGCATGTGAACCTGTGAGTTCCCCAACTGCAGGAGACTAAGTTCTTGAGGCCAAATGAACTCAGAATAAACCTGGTGGGAATCTAAGTCAGACAAAATGGAATCAGAAGAAGAGGCAGGAAGGGTGTGAGAGGTTCAGAGAGGGTATGAGAAGTTCTAGCTTGGTGGGGACCCCTGTGGGAGAAGCCATTGTTACATTAAATCATTAATAAAAATGGATGCACAGAAACATAGAAAGCATCTTTGAAGTTGGGGCAATACCATGCATGAAAACAACTGAATGTTTTGGCGTGAGCAAGCAGGTGCATTTGCTGTGGATGTAAAATCTCAAAAGTGATCTATATCAGTCTTAACCCTACACATAGTAGATGCTTACTAACATAAATGCATGAATCCATGCATCTATGCATGAGTGAATGAATGAAATGAATGAATGAACAAATGAATAAATGATCATAGGAAAAAAACAACTTGCTTTGGCAAGTTTGGTAAATGCCAATATAGCATATAATAATATAGATGCGTGTAATAAAAAGCCTAGCAGATCTTAAATTCAGATTAACACTTAGGCCTGACCTCTAATAACAGGGGCTCCTGAAGACTTCTATCAGGACTCGGCTCGGAACCCCCAATTTAAGAAAGAAAACAGAAGCATGAGGCATGCAGGAGAGACTAACAGGGCAGCCTGAGTCTTCATTTTCACTGGGATGCCAGAGAATTTCCACGGTATTTCATAGACACCGAGCATACTGATGCAAAGAGACTGGAGGATGGAGAAAGGGTTAAATACACTGTCAGTAGTTGGAGACAGTTTTACTTGAAAAATTGACAGTAGCTCCATATTTTATGCCCTGCATCAGAAAATGATTACCTCCTAACTGGAGACTCCAGTTTCTCGTTGGGGAAAAGCAGAAAGAATAGGAGTCCCTGAGGGTAAGACCAGGCTCTGAGGTGTGTGTAAGCCTGTCACCCCTCAGAACAGCTGCTGCTTGTGTCAGTTTCTTCTCTTGGTCCCTTCTCAGGACCAGGTACAACAGGCACTGTCAGAATAGACTGGGAACCAGGTGACCCAGGGACTCAATGTGCTGAACTTTCTTATTACGCAGAGACAACGTTTCCTCACGTCCACTGATGTATTGGAGCCTGCTTTAGCCTGGTGGACAGGTTTCTTCCCAACACCATGTCTAGTGTTGTTCCTATAAGACCTTGACATTGGTATGGTAGGAGTGCAGACATCAGAAATCAGCAAATGCTTTGTTATCCGGGACTGATTAATATTTTTATTTTTGTCAAAATCACCGATAACCTTAACAACAACGTCTATGTCCCCCAAGGGTAGAACAGAGACATAACAACAGGTAAGCAGACCCCATGGGATTATTAAAATTGTTCCATTGATTAAAATGAATCGAGTGCTTAGAATAGCTCCCAGCACATAGGTGGCCAGCAAGACAAGCACTCAATACCCAAGGTTCTTCTAAATGTCTTGTTCTTAGGGACAGGGACTTAGTGTTTTCCTCACAACAAGAATGACTGCACATTTCTACCTTACGTACCTGCATCAAACTAGTGCCTGACACTATGTGAGGAGATGCTCACAAAGTATGGGCAAACATGATATTATCCCTCAGAACAATTGAACTGGAGACGCACCTAGGTCTCTATGGTTATCTGTCTTAGCATTAGCAGGCCACTCTTCTTTAATTAACAAACCAGCCGTAGCTTTTCCTCCACCTCCCTCTAGTCTCCTGCCCATCCTTTCTTTCAACTCCAGTTTTTTAACAAATCCCTCTTTTCAGGAACGGGGAAGCTGCTCTGTCCTGGGGACGTGCCAATGGAGCGGTGTGTGTTGGCTCCACCAGTGGCTGTCACTCTCAGGAGACAATGGGATTGCAGCGCCAAGGGGGAGAGTTCTCCATGCAGAATTTCCCTGCTTAATCCACTCTTGTGCGCTGGCACCAAGTCAACAAAGGAAAGGAACCAAATTACCCGGGCGGCTTTGGCAGGCTGTGCCACTGTCAGCGGGCCAGAAGTTAATTCCCTCATCTTCCCCTGTGCCACCAACTGAGGGGGCAGGTCTGGCCAGCCTGGCTTTCTGTGTAAGTCTGTCAGGTGGTGTGAAGGGGAGAGAGCAGATGAGCAGAGGGTGGTCCATCATCCATGTAGCTCCATAGACAGACGGATGGACAGATGCTGTCCTGCTGTATGAATCCTGTCTCCTACCCATGCCAAGACTCAGCACAGGTTTAGAGGAATGCATAGGAGGATGAAGGCTCATATGGGATGGTACCCAGCCCGTAGTGTCCAAAGTTGATGTGTGGAAATGAGAAGTTAACTTCAGAAAGGGGTAACATGGAGACCTCTGATATCATGGTCAGCCTGGCACTTAGGAAGGCTCTGGTAGGGGGCAACAGTGTCCCACCACAATACAGCCATTCTATCCCAGTATAAATCCACAGCTAGGGTAGAAGGGGCCAGTGAGTCCTTCCACGATGCTTTGTGCTGTGCGAACCATGCTATGTATGTTCTGTCTTGTGTGAGCCTCACAATGACTGCTAGGCTCACTTTTTTGGCTTTGCAGGTCGCATTTGAAAGGTAAGGAATCTGATGTTCAAGAGAGAACAATTTGCTGCAGGAGCCATCAGAGCTGAAACAGCGTGGCTCTTTGCAAATGTTTCTAGTCTTGTGGCAAAAATTGCTTTGTAATGTAGCTTGCTATTTTTACTGAAATAACATGCCCCTTTGAGTGTTCAAGTGGTCTACTACTTAATCTATTATCTACTTCTCATTTTGTGTATGTGTACAAGTGTGTGTGTGTGTGTGTGTGTGTGTGTGTGTGTGTGTGCGCGCGCGCGCGTGCGCGCGCACGTGTATGCATGTGATTGCCATTGAGGTCAGAGGACAAGCAGCTCTTGCCTTCCAACTTGTTAAGGGAAGGGCTCTCCTGTAGTTTCTGTTGCTCTTCTGCGTACTCAAGATAGCTAGTCCACAAGTCCCCAGGAAGTTCTGTGTCTGCCTCTCATCTCACCTTAGGAGCGCTGGGATTGCAAACACATGCTACCTCATCTGGCTTTTCCACATGGGCTCTGGGAATGAACTCTGGTCATCAGGCTTGTGTAGCAAGCACTGTTACTTGCTGAGCCATCTTCCCAGACTCTCTGTGCTTTTTAATCTAGATTGCTTTACATGGAGAAGTGACATCACGATCCATTTGATCCACACTCAAAGCTTGAAAAACTATGCCCCCTACACAAGATGCAATCTCTGGAAGGGCCATCTCCTTGGTGAGAGTCCCTGAAGATCAGCTCAGCCACAGAAGGCAGGACAGTGGTATCTAGGATGAAGCCTGCCTGTTCTCCAAGCAGCAGGCTGGGAACATGATCTGCAGTGGAAGGGGGTGTCCAATCCGGTTGTATTTCTGCATATCTCCCAGAAAGAAGCCTCTCATTCTCTCAGCTTCTTGAATCCATCTGGAGCTCCCAGCTTTCTCCAACTCTCCTTCCTTCATCAGAACTGTTCTTACAAAACATTGACTATCCTGCATGCTACATTCACAGTCACACATGTGAACAGACACACACACACACACACACACACACACATACATGTATATATATACATGCATAGATGCACAAGTATGCGTATACAAAGGCACGTACACACAGGCATGCACATGTATAACCTATGGTTGCAATATGTCACAAGGTGTTCATTGGCATCTAAGGATGTGTTCCTAGGAGCTATTAACACTTGATGCTGATTTAAATCTGATCCCCAGCTGTGGTTTGCTTGAAATGACACTAGGAATTATAAGACCATTTGGGACTCTATATAAGCTCATATGACATATTTATTACCCAGGGGGGGAGCCATGGAGGCAGAATATGAACCAGAAACCCTGGCCACTGAAGATGTGGCCAACCTGGTCAGTAGAGACCGGTGGGAACCACACCACCCCCAGGAGTACAGGTCTACTTCGCCTTGCAAGGACCCTTCACCTCCAGCAAACTGCTACAGTCTAGAGAGGGAAAATTAGTTCAAATAGCGTTGTGGCCGAATGAGTTTAGGAGGAGTAGACTAGGGGAGAACACAGCTCTGTGAAAGGTCTCCAGCGTTCTTTGCTTTGGGACTCCACTTCAGCAAGGTCTCTAGGCTGCTTGTTCCCAGGGCCTCCTTGGATTTCTGGAATCCACCAGAACCCTTGCCCGCTGTCCTAGCTCAACAAAGATAGACTATCTCCATGAGAAAAGAACTTGGTTCCATCTCTCTGTCTGTAGCAGCTGAGTCCCTCTGTTTCCCCCTTCCAGCCTTACCTCATCCCCACTCCCTTTGGAGAAGGAGAAGATGGGTGACATTTTCTTACTGTAGAATGAGGTCGGAGAGTGATGCTAACCTGTCTCACAAGCTATGTTTGCTATCCTAATGATTTAAAACATCACCAGTGCCATAGAGTAGAGCAACTTAACAGGCATGATTAGGATTCCCTTTTAAAATTGTATTTACTGTTGGTGTTGCTGCTGCTGCTGTTTTCTCTCTCTCTCTCTCTCTCTCTCTCTCTCTCTCTCTCTCTCTGTGTGTGTGTGTGTGTGTGTGTGTGTGTGTGTGTGTGTATACAATGAATGTGTGTCTCCTTCCACCTTTATATGGGTCCCAGGAATGGAACTTGGCTCATCAAGCTTGTGTGGCAAGCACCTTTATCTCCGGAGCCATTTTATTGACCCCAGGATCCTTACAGTCCTATTAAAAATCCGATACTGTTGAGGCACTGAGAGAGTCAATGTCACCAGGGTCATCAATCCAGGAGCATCATACGAGTGGTCTCCAAAGTCAGTGCTTCTCAGCATACCTCCAGCAGGTGTCTGTCTGCACTGTCACCTACAATATGGCTTCTGTCCCTGCATCTAACTCCGTCCCTTTCTCTATTAGGTTAAGGACAATTTCTTCAGATAAAGAAATTCATCTGAAATTCATAAATACCAAGCAGTAATGATGGATGATAACAGTCACCAGCACTCTGTTAAGGTCACTGGATTCCTTGTGCATATGCATGTATATGTGTATTCAGACACACTTGTGTGCAAAACTGTCTAATGTATATATATGCAAATGGAGTTGGAGATTAAAGGGCAATCTTGGGTATCAGTCCTCAGGTGCTCTCTACCTTTGTGTGTGTGTGACAGGTAGTTTAGCAACTTGTGAGGGGGTGGGCTAATAAGCCCCAAAAACCCACCTGTCTCCTCCCTAACACTGAAATCCCAAATATACACAATCATACCCAGTTTTTATTAAATGTGTGTCCTGGGGATCGAACTCATGTCCTTGTGCTCACAAGGCAAGCACTTACTGAAAAGCTACTTCCCAAGCCCCACTACTGAATTTTTAAGGGACCACTGAATGGCTTATTCAAAAGCAATAATTGGGCCCAAAGATGTAAACCCTTTCCCCAGAAGATGTCTCTCTGACCTACAAAGACAATGCTTTTTGATGTTATTGAGAAATTTCCGTTCCACAGACACAGTACTGAAGAGATACTATTTGGTTCAGCAGTAGCATTTGTCACCATGGAGTGTATTCTCCTTTCTGCCTATCAGAAAATGCCTGCAACCTCACCTCCAGGCACAGACATAGGCAAGCACACACACACATGCACACACACTACCCACACATACACACTCTGTGGAAGCTAGCCGACAGCCCAACCCACTTGATCCCTCTTCAAACCCAGAGTGCCCTTGCTGGCTCGAAAACCCGGTGTCTATGTGTCTATGCCTCGGCTGTGGGTGGCTCTTGACTGGCAGGGCTGCTAGCCAGCATATCTTTGAAGAGAACAACTCCTTGCCAGGCTGGACTGTGACCTGCTGATGCGGTGTAACCTCACCAGCACTGTGGAGATGCCACATCTGGAGTCTTTCCCGGGATTTTCACTCGAGTTCCGTTCAGTGGGTACCCTGTCTTTGGGCTAGCACGTTGATGAGGCTGGCACTCTGTTCAGACATTCAGCCTATCTCTTCCCCGGGGCTGCGTGACTCCTGTGACTCCTCCCCCAGACACAAACCTCCTTTCAGCCGCACTGAGACTCTAAGCCCTCTCCCCTTCAGCTAAGAGCCATTGTATCAGCTGTGATTTATGTACAGGCCTTTGTTGGACTCCTGGTTTTGACAGTCTCTGTGTTGTCGAATGGTAATAATTACGGGGCCTTTCATCCTTTATTTACGGGATTGCTCTGGGGGAGAGAGGCCTGGCAATGGGGTGGGGGAGTGCTGTCGGGAGGGGGGGCAGGCTCTTTTTCTGAACCTCGATACGGAACCAAAGGAGTAGGGGTGCTTTGGAAGTTATAAATAGCAGCTCAGAGAATAAAGAAGTCACCTCTGCAGGCTAAGGGAGCTTACAGAGGACAAAGGACGCTGAGAGCTGGGAACACTGTGCTTCTTGGAGACTGACAGGGCTAAATCGGGCGTTTCCAGGGTCCTGCCCCTTGTTTTCAAGCAGCAGAGTTTCATCTGAACTCAGGTCTCTGACTGAGGTGACAGGGATGTAACTTCATTTCACTCAGCCTTCCAGGAAGCCTCCTCTCTGGTTGTGCGGATGTTCTTCCCTACTGAAGTAGAAACCCACCTCTTTCTCGGAGAGGTGTGGAGCTTTCTGAAGGTCTAGTGCTCCTGAGTATTCCCCAGGGCTCAGTTGTAAGTAGCCCAGGTCACATGGCTGCTTCTGGACAATAGCGGTGGACAGAAGGACGCTGGAGCTGGAGGCCATAGCAATCAATGCTCAGAGAGACATAGCAGAGGAAAATTGCTAGACCAGCAATGAACTTGAATGTGTGAAATTAACCTTAAAGTCCTGAGCCGCTAAGATTTCTGGGTTTATCTGTTCCTGGAATCTTGTTTATCTGGTCACTTATTTGACCAGCCCTGGTAGCTGTCCAGCTTGGACATAGAGATACCTCTGCCCTCAGAGTGTTCTCAGTCTGAGGAAAGGGGCAATATCAGGACACATATAAGGGATAGCCACAATGGAGGACTAGCTCTATGTGAACACAGAGAAAGGTATCTTGCCGGATTTGTGGTACCAGGAGTACTCCCTGGAGTCGAGTGTCTTGTGAGTGATCTTGGAAAGCAGGTCTCAGTCAGTGGAGCAAAGGTAGCGATGAGGATTTGGGGCAGGGAAATAACAGAGGAAAGGCACGAACAAGAGTGGTGGCACTGTTATGGATGACACTGCCAGGAACTCCAAGCCAGCCTAGTGCTGACTCAAATACTGAGAGCCCCTGGGCCCAGGGAAAGGAGCAATTACTACAGCTGGCTTTCGTGGGCGGTGCCAGTGCGAGCGCCTGGGGAGGATGTGGATGAGAAAATGGATGTGGATCATGAGAAGAATAAGGATGTGGGCATGGGGAAGCATAAGAAGACAGAGCACAGACAGGATGTGGCTGTCAGACTGGATGTGGACCACGGGGGAGACGAACATCACAGGGAAGGATGTGGTCCTCGGGAAGGATGCAAATCAGTTGAAGAACAAGGATCAAACAACCATGGCTACAGTGAACACAGGTAAAGTATAGACCTGTGGATCTCAGAGAGGGATGAGGACCACATATAAATGCTTGATTATCAGCTGTTACTGGCTTCGGGGAGCTGAACGTTTGCTCCTTCAACTTCTGAAGACCAGAGACCTTATCCAGGACGACAAATGATAAAAGACACTGCACATAGCTGAGCATGATAGACTAGAGCTTTCTTACCTTATCTCCCATCTGAGTACTAAGACCCACCTTGCTGAGCTTCCAAGAGTGGGTGTGCTCAGGGTGGTTTGCCAGCTTTTGCTCTCTTTCTCCTTGTTCTAAGGAATTCTGAGTGACTTCAACACACACAAAGGACCTAACCCTATCTGTAGCCATGTGGAATTTGAGCCACCTTATCTTTGAATAGCCAGGCTCCTGAATGACGTTCTTCCTAGGCAGAAGTAAGCAGGAATAAGGAACTGAGAGACCTCAGCTATACCAAGGCCTTGGAAAAAGACTCAATGGAGTGGGATGGCCTCTCCCAACTCCAAAAGTGATGGCTGGTAAGATATTCATTTATGATCCAAAAACATTCCACAGAGCAACCACTGAGTTCCCATTCAGAAAACACAAGGGGTTGTCCATTATGTGCCCAGGCCTAAACTCAGATTATTTTGTTTACTTTTTGCAACAAACTTGAGGGAAATGTGTCATTAGCCTTTCCTCACTACTGGGGAGTCTTGTATTCAGAAAAGGTAGATAACATGTCCCTGATCACACAGCTGGGGCAGATTTCAACTCCTACCATGTATGCCTCAGGCTTCCCTATTTGGGCTTCTAGATAGATACACAAGTGAGGTGTCCAGGCCCTGAGAGTGGTTTGTGGAGAATCCTCTTTAAAACTAAACAGCATAGGATACCTGCTATCTTTGATCTTGCATGTAAGAGCAATAAGAAATCAAATGAAAAAGAGGCTCCAGTCTTTATCCTTAGACTTGGTAATAACTCAGAGTTACACACACTAGGTCCTCACCATAAAACAGGTAGGGATGTGATCTCTCTTTGACAGACAAGGAAGCAAGCTCAGAGAAGCTGAATGACTATTGGTGGGTTTCATAGGTAGCAAGGGTAGACTTGAGCCTACCCCGCTAGATACCCAAGAGCATGACTTCTATATATTCTCATAGAAAAGGCCAAATGCATGGGCTACTGCTAGAACTCCAGGGCCCACCATTCAATAAGCATTCTAGTAGGGTCAGTCATCATTAATGCCTGTCTTGGCATCTGTTCCCACAACTCCCTGTGAACATGTTTATCAGAGAACGTGGACCCTGTTTCTAATGGTTAGGCTTCCATGTTTCTGTTTTGTTTTGGTGTTTTGTTTTGTTTTGTTTTGTGTTTTTGTGGAAGATTGAAAACCTTGGCATCTTTGTGATCTGTCTCCACTTGGCTATGTAAGGGATGAACAAGAGCGAGAATGGGCAGAAAGCTGAATTCTGAGTCTCCCTCTATCTTTCTCTTCTTTGACTCAGAGCACAGTGTATGTAACTCCCACTCACCAAAGACATAGCAGGCTATCTCAGGGCTCCTCCCGTTGGCCTTCTCCTTTCCTCAGATTAGAGAGAAGAGGCGTCCTTTAATGTCAGTGGCCCATTTAAAGCGCAGCGCATGCTCTCACCTTCCTACTCTGGCTGTGTGGCGCTGAGTAGGTGGTCTTTGCTCCCCATGTTAGGGTAGCTGTCTTAGCTATGACAGCAGGTGTGAATGAGAAGAGTCCATAGATGTCAAGCAGTTTCTGTCCTTCTGAATTCTCCAGTCACCATCCCATAATTACTTCCTCCCTGGAACTGAGCAGAGACATCTGGGAATGCAGGGCCCTCTGGGCTCACTGGCAGAGGAAGAGAAATAGGCTCATCTCTCATGTCATGTTTTCTTCCTCAGATTTAAATCAGCACAAGTCCCCCCACCTTTTGTCCTCCCTGGCCACACTGTGTAGGGATCTTTTAACAATCTTCAAGGCTTCCCATAAAAGCCTAGATGAAGTGAAGACACTGCTAGAAGACTAAGAGCAAGGAGGCCTCTCCTGTGTGTGTATTGAATGACATCAGAGGCTTAGTTGCCCTCCAGGTTCCAAGGTACATTTTCCTTGAGAGATGACAGCAAGAGACAGTGAAAGGAAACGTCCCCCAAGAGTTTACTAGAAAGCCAATTCTCTGTCTCAGAAAGAAGGGATCATTGAACACACCCTGCTCTTGGGCCCCTGCAATTTTTCCTGCCTCGTGTCTGTGCTCAGCCCTCTGTAAGCCAACAGCTCCGCCTGTGAGATCAGCATTAATTAAACTGGGCTCAGTTCAAGCTTTTCCTGCCATTACAGTCAGAGAGCAGAGCAACTTAGAGCAAGAGTTCTTCTGACGAATGAAGCATATAGTTATTGTTTTCAATCCCTCATAGCCCCTGGGGATGGCGCCTGGCAGGGAGGTAAATGAAACCTGGTACAGAATCCTCGATACTCCGCAACACAGAATTTCCCACAGCCTAGGCATTTTCTTGGAAAGAAAGGAAAGGTGGCTTCAGGAGCTGTCAGTGCGCACAAACATGGGACCAGTGACTTTGCCTCGTCTTGGGCTCTGAGCCTCAGTTTCCTTTTCTCTTGACTGAGAATCATGTCTCTGCCACACAGGTTGAGATAAAGAGTAAGGATTACATCAGAAGGGAAACACCAGCTCCAAGGGTGCTTTGCACAGTCCCTGGGACTAATTTGAGTGGCTGCCCCATGACGTCAGACTACAGCAGCAGCTCTGAGAGCCCCCTTCCTGTCTCATGAATGAAGACAGATTCCAACAGCTGGGGCTAGACAAAGAAACATGTGTCAAGCTCCGGAAACCCGTTTCCAAAAGAACACAGGCGAAGGGAGGAATATGGATGAAGGGCTGGGCAGAGCAGCCAATACATGGGCCATCAGCCTGTTTCCCGTTCCAAGGATGCCTGAGCTTCCATTGGTGCTGAGGGAGTCTGCCCTCATGTGAAAAGTCAGAACTAAAGAATGCATGAAGCTTCCTCCTTCAGGCAGAAAGAGACTTCCGGTCCATGAATAGCATGTTTCATGTGACCATCCCTCCGCGGAAGGGACTGAGGTACTGCTTCCGGTATCCCAGTTGGGAGTCTGGGGCAGCAGTTACTCTCAGCAATTCATTAGAGATGATTTTAGAAATCATTATGAAAAGGAATAGTGGGTTTTGCAGGAACTGCATGTCTGTGACATCTGAAAGTTAACTGGAGATGTCCTCATCTGTTTAACAAAAAGAATCGGGTTCAGACAACGACATCACTGCATCCTGCCTGCCTTATCCTATTCCAGGCTGTCGGAGGTCTTTCTCAGTGCTGTATCATGGGAAAGAAAGAATTTGCCCTCTTGAAAATACACTTCATCCATCTCAAATAAGCTGTGTGCTGAGATCAAAGTACAGACAAGTACCTAAAATGAGCCTGATTTAGTATTCTTTTAATGCTCACCTGCTGCCGAATTTTGCCTTACCACCAACAGGCATTTATGTTTGTGAACTAGGGGCTTACAGTTTTCTTAGATAAGATCTGACCAAAAAGTAGGGACCTGTAGAGAGAGAGACGCTAAAGAATTCTGGATGCCCAGCAACTCTTAGGGGAACTTGCTCTAGCGTACTTTGGAACCAAAGATGTGTCTTAAGGATCTGTTTTTGTGAACTCGGGTTAAGAGACCCAGTGTGTCTCTCAGGATGACCAGTGGTGTGAAGAATGACAAATCCTGTGGAAGGGGCTGCTTACTTCCCTTTCAAGGCACAGTGTAGGTGAGATTGGCTACCCACAGTGCCAGACCTCACGAAAAATGAAAATGGAGGTGGTCTTGTTCAAACAGAAAGAATGTTGCCAGGTGGTGCTGCCACAGGCCTTTAATCCCAGCACTCTAGAAGCAGAGGCAGGCAGATTTTTCTGTGAGTTTGAGGCCAACCTGGTCTATAGAGCAAATTTCAAGACAGCCAAGGCTACACACACACACACACACACACACACACACACACACACACACACAAATCCTATCTTGGGGGGAAAAAAAGAATGTCAGGACATCAAACAATGGAAAAACAAAATAGGACTCTTCTCCAGGCACTGAGCTTTTGTGAACTTGGGGCTCTGGTTGACATCTGAAAAACAAACTCTGGTATAAGTCTTGGTATAGTGACCTTTGTCTTAACCCCCAAGACGAAAGGCTTAAGGTCCTGTCTACCAACACTATTATAACTCACTTTCAGTCACTGGGAATGCTTGTTTATCCATGGGTTTACTGTCTTGCTGTCTACTCTAGAGCATGACTTTCTCACAGTCTTGTCTTACGCATAAGAGAAACGTCAGCTCCTTATAGGTGCTCCATAAACAATCTCAAAAAGCATCTGCGAAAACAGTGACCAAATCTGGAACACTTCACCTAGTGCATAATGGCCACTGTAGAGCTCCTGCCTCTGTGCCTTTCCCTCCAGGATACAGTATTCAGGCTCAAATTGTGAGCCCGAATAAACACCTTCTCACTTAAGTTGCTCCTTGTCAAGTTTTGATCACAGCAACAAGATAATTAACTGACCGTATATGACAGATAAGCACATGAAAAGACAAGTCACTTCACATTAGCAATGTGTTGAAACACCGATGAGGCAATGCACATAACCAGTACAATGGCTAGAATGCAAAGTCCTGACCATACTAAGAGTTGACAAGGATACAGAGCAAACAGCTATCCCATACACTGCCAGGAGGGGAACAAAATGCCACCAATACTCCAGAAATCAATTAGATAGTTTCTTTTTAATTACAAAATTTAATACATGCCTGCCGTATACGTCAACAACCCCATGCCTAAGGTGTTCATCCTTCAGAAATGTAATTATTTACCCTGGTAAATTAAAAACTGATGTTCAGGCACTTTGTATGAAACCTTTAACAGCCTTTAACATTTCGGCATGGAATACTACTCGGCTACAATGAGAAATGAACCGTTGGTTCACACAGCACCTGGAACAGAGGCTGCACACATTGTGTCAGGTGAAAGAAATCAGCCTCAAAGAGTTTGCTAAATGACTTCATCTGGATAACATTCTCCAAAAGACAAAATCATACTGGTTGGCAAATGGTAGCCAGATAGCTTAGGAATTCAGGGAAGATTGTGTATACTATGGTTGGGGTGTTGCACAGGATGTGATTTAGAGTAGGAGATCCGCTCTGAATCTGATCCTAGTGTTATTACACAAATCTACATGTGTTCACATTCTCAGAGCTATGCATTCTTGAAAAGATTAATACCACCATATACTCATTTGTGAGGCAAACACTCATACATATTAAAAAAAACTTTAAAATATATATTCATTTGTAGGTTATTATTTAGAATATAAAAAAGATAAAATTTTATTCTTGTCCTATAGATTAAAAAGTAGACATTGAGGGGTAAGTATGGAGACAGCATCATAATCAGTAAAAAAAAATTGGGCTTCTGTCTTCACCATCACTATGATATGGCCATCATCTTCCTGGTCCAACATGACTCTAGCATCAGTTCTCACAGCCAGCACCAAAGCAAAGGGAAAAGATGGTGATTCCTTTTTAGAAAATTTACTGTGATGGTGTGTTGGCTAATACATGGCCGCATAGCTACACAGAAGGCTAACGGTTGTTGTCTATAATCTAAATGTAGTTCTCATAATAAACAAAATTGGATAGTGGTTGTTTAAAGGCAATTTGCCCTTTCTATCATAACTCTGATTTCTTTCTCCACGTTGAGCCAGTCTCCGTGTATCAACAGCCTATGTCAACATCTCCCTTTGCAGAGCTAACAGCCATCTCAAGTCAAACATGTTTCTAAGAAATGATACCTCCTCCACCACCACCAAGCCTGCTGTTCCTCCAGATTTTCCCACTGATGTTACAGCATCCCTGTTCCCCCAGCTATTCATGCCAAAGGGCTTTTCAGGAACTCAGGGGCAGGGCTGGTACAATCCGAAGCTCTTCTAATAGCTAGTTAATGTGCATTGTGATTTGGTGTGGACCCAAACACTTCTGCTTTCAAAACTCCATGCACCTTCCAGGTGCCCGGCATGGATAATACACTGTGCGGACTCCAGGGCTGCAGGTGATGGCAAAAATGATGAGAATCAGCAAAGATGCAGTCACACAGACAGCACCAAAGGCCTCTACAGACTACATCAAAGGTAGTCTTCTAAAGAAACAAGATCACTCAAACCCTAAGTCCAAAAGGAAAAAAATAACTAGCAGACTGGGAGAATGGCTCAGTGGTTAAAAACATTTACTGCTCTTGCAGAGGAAAGGGGTTCTATTCCCATCACCCACATGATAATCACAACCATCTGTCACTTCAGTTCCAAGGGACCTTCCTGACACCTCTTCCAACGTCTGTAGGCTCAGACACACATAAAGGAAATAGTATTTTTGTAAAGCAAAAATTTTGACCTTTCCAAATTCAATCCCTATATCATATTCAAAATGGCTAAAAGAATTTTTTTTTTAATATTTTTCTTTGATTTTCCCAGACAGGGTTTCTCTGTGCAGCCCTGACTGTCCAGAAACTTACTTTACAGACCAGGGGCAAACTCAAAAATTGCCTACCTCTTCCTCCCAAGTGCTGGGATTAAAGATCTCTGCCACCAGTATATTACCAGAAGAGAAATGTATCAGTTACTCAAACAAGCAAAGTCAGCTCCATATAGGGGGTGGTGGTACACCTATTTTAGTAGGTGTACCCAGTCTCTCAGCTCCCCAGAAGGTGGGAAAGGCTGCTTAACAAAGCCGGGTCCCACTCACTAGGATGTGAAGAGAAGCAGAGAGTGGAGAAAACCTTTCCCTAGCTCATCCATCCACAAAAGAGTCCAGAGGCTCTGTGGTGACTTCATTCTATGGGATAATAATGTCAGTGGCCATGTAACTCAGAGTAGCTTCTAGAAGGTGATGAAATCCGACTTGGCTATGACAGCCAGCTGGTTTTCTATCACCTGGAGGAAGGTATGGAGCAAACAAAAAGTAAAGGAAGATGGAAGCAAAAACTCCTCTCCAGTGAATTAGAACAAGATTAAATGAGCAGAACAGACACAGGCAAGGGAAGCCAAGGCCAACTGTGGGTGGAGGATGTTTGACTGGAAGATGAGCTGTTGGGTTTACTAAATCTCTGCCTCTTATAGGATGTATTTGGTCCAGTGCAGAATAGGAAAGGATGTCCTGAGGATATAAAGTAAATTATTTAAAAACCCTCTGCCCACTCCTGAGTCCTACAGAAAGTCATTCCCCACCTTTTGGTGGACTTAACCTAAAGGCATTTGAGCTTTTGGCTTTTCAAAACAGTATAGCCAAATTTTTTGAGCCTCATCCAGCTGCCTGGGAATGAGAGACAGCAAGGAAAATAGCACCTTCAGTGGGACTGGTGCTCATACTGCAAAGATATCTTGGACGTATATGTCATTGAAACCCCCACCCCCACCCCGCAGGAGTCCAGATTCTCTCGATTTGCTGTGACCATGACCATGCTGAGCCCTGATGGGAGATAAGATGTCCTAAAGAGGCACCTGTGCCCCTCCCTTTACTTGTTAGATCTTTCGAACTGACAGAATTGGTGCAGATGAGAGCAGAGAAGAGGTGTAATGAAGTAGGCCTCCAAAGAAACGATTCAAAAAACTGCTGTTCCACCTATCAAAGGAATGAACCCAGGGATGGATGAGCCAGGCCAGAAAAGGCGAGTACCTTACAACTTCAGACCCCAGAGATTCTTCTCTGAAAAACATGGCATCTTTACGGTATTTTGTCACAGTAATCTGTTGCAGTATTGTGTTATTACAGATAATGTAACCTGAGGCATAGGTTCTTTTTCCACACAGAAGGCTGGCTGGCTAACCTTTATATTAAGGCCACCAGTGTGGAAAGATGTTTGGCAAAAATATAAATAAATCCATTTTCCTATACCACTTTTATTTTGTAATGTCCTGGAAATACAAAGAAACCGAGGCAACAGGCTTGGATATAAGTGCCTGGTAACATCAGGATGACTCCTCCTCTGAATGTCACTATAAAGAACAAAAGACTCACTACACTTTATGAATGCCATGACATGACAGGACCTCAGCTGTTTGGGCTCCTGTATTTGAGTTTTTCTGCTTCACTCACAACACAAACAAGTGAAAGAACTCTACCACAGTGATGTCATTCAGTGGTTCTACTTTCCCTTCTGTTGGGCACAAACATTTGGTTGTGACTTTCTCTTTAAGGTCAAAGGAGATGGCTTGATATTGCGTGTACCAGAGGGCTTGAGCAGTGTCTATCCTGGAACAGAAATCTAGACCATCTTTGAGTGAATGTTTGGATGAGTGGTGAACATTTGGATTGGATGGATGGATGGATGGATGGATGGATGGATGGATGGATGGATGGGTGGGTGATGGACAGATGTGAGCTACTCAAAAGCAGAAGAAATAGCTTCATATAGTATTCCCTACAGGACTGAGTGTCTGCCTCACTTTCGGGTGGATGGCAAGCTGAGATGCAGGTGGACAGGAGTGTAAGTAAGTGGTAGATGACTGACACTGCCCGCAGCACCCCCTTCTTTCCATGGCCAGCTTCTGACCTCCCAGTCCATGAGAGTTCAGAGAGATGAACCCACTAGCTTACTCGGTTTCAATAAAAAGGAACTTCTGAGTTTATCACTTTGGTAACCTCATAATTTGAATGGTCCTGGAAAGACCCCAGGAAGAAGCAACTCCACTATGGAATACAATTTTCTAAGACTAAAAGAGATTTCTACAGTATTAGAAATGACCCCCAATGTGCTGGAGTCACTGTCGCCCAGCTCAGGCCACACTGCTGCTGCCCGCCTGTGCCCCCCACTCCCATCGTGCACTAGCAATCTCAAAAGATTCAAAGTCCAAGATGGCAACCCTCAAGGATCAGCTGATTGTGAATCTTCTTAAGGAAGAACAGGTCCCTCAGAACAAAATTACAGTTGCTGGGGTTGGTGCTGTTGGCATGGCTTGTGCCATTAATATCTTAATGAAGGACTTGGCACATGAGCTTGCCCTTGTTGATGTCATAGAGGACATGCTAAAGGGAGAGATGATGGATCTCCAGCATGGCAGCCTTTTCCTTAAAACACCAAAAGTTGTCTCCAGCAAAGACTATTCTGTAACTGGGAACTCCAAGCTGGTCATTATCACAGCAGGGGCCTGTCAGCAAGAGAGAGAGAGCTGGTTCAATTTGGTCCAGCGAAATGTGAACTTCTTTAAGTTCATCACTCCCAACACTGTGAAGTATAGTCCACACTGCAAACTGCTTATTGTCTCAAATCCTATGGCTACCTTGACCTACGTGGCTTAGAATATCAGTGACTTTCCCAAATGCCGAGTTATTGGTAGTGGTTGCAATCTGTATTCAGCTCAGATCCATTACCTGACGAAAGAAAGACTGGGAGTTTACCCACTGAGCTGTCATGGGTTGGTCCTGGGAGAACATGGCAACTCCAGTGTGCCTGTGTGGAGTGGTGTGAATATTGCTGGCATCCCCCTGAAGTCTCTGAACCCAGAACTGGGCACTGATGCAGATAAGGAACAGTGGAAGGAGGTTCACAAGCAAGTGATTGACAGTGAGGATGAGGTAACCAAGCTGAAAGGTTACATATCCTGAGCCATTGGCCTCTCTGTGGCAGACTTGGCTGAGGGCATAATGAAGAACGTTAGACAGGTGCATCCCATTTCCACCATGATTAAGGATCTGCATGGAATTAGTGATGATGTCTTCCTCAGTGTCCCATGCATCCTGGGACAAAATGGAATCTCGGATGTTGTGAAGGTGACGCTGACTCCTGAGGAAAAGGCCCACCTGAAGAAGAGTGCAGACACCCTCTGAGGAATCCAGAAGGAGCTGCAGTTCTAAAGTCTTCCCAGTGTCCTAGCACTTCACGGTCCAGGCTGCAGAAGGGTTCCTATGGAGACCACACACTTCTCGACCACACACTTCTCCTCTGAGCTGTGTTTCCTACAATAATGTTGAGGTGGTCTGGGGGAAAAAGAATCTCAGTACCCACAGCTCTACCCTGATGCCAAGTGGTACATGTGTAGTGGTAACCTGGTTAGTGTGACCGTCTCACTGTCTCCAAGACACACTGCCAACTGTGTGCAGGCTTCGATTACCCTGTGAGCCTGCTGCATTGCTGCCCTGCACGCCCTCACCAAACATGTTTAGGCCAACGAGTTCCCAGTTAGTCATAACCTGGCTCCAGTGTGTAAGTCCATTATGCATACCTTGTGCATAAGTGTCCTACAGGGTATTTTATGTGTTATATGTGTCTGTAGTGTACATTGCAATATTATGTGAAATGTAAGATCTGCATATGGATGACGGAACCAACCACTCAAGTGTCATGTCAACAAAACATCAGATGAATCTTGAACAGTGAAAAAAGAAAAAAGAAATGACCCCCAACAGGAAAAGCCATCTTTTTTTTTTTTTTTTTTTTTTTTTGCTCTGTGATTTATGTAGAAGGTAAGCAAAGAGTTCTGAGATCTGCTATTTTGTTTTCTCTTCAAAATCTGTTTTTCATTGTGCTTGTCCACACCACTCTGCTGGAATCCTGCATGCCTATGGCTGGTTTTCCTGAGTAGATCTTGGAGAAAGAGGGCAGCTTAGCTCTTCTGTCGCCCCATGGCTTTGCAGTAGAGACCATTGACTTGACATAAATGAGACAAGGAAGGGATCAAATCTGAACTCTTTAATGTAGCACCCAGACCCTCCTAACCTGCCCCTGTCTGCTTCCATGCCTCCCCTTCCCACTCCCCATGGCTCTGTTCATTTCTGTCAGAAATCACCCACAGCGCTGAAGTGATCAAGTTCTTTCGTATCTCTCTGATCCCATTTCCCCATCCTCTGTGGTACTCGATATCCAGTGTTTTATGATCACCCCTGACACAGCTCTCCATCCCCGACTCACATTCCGGCCTTTCAGTGCAATACTACTATAAACACACTGTGTGTACTGTTATGGATTACAACAAGCTTGATGGCTTAAAACAAAAGAAAAGAAACTTATCCTCTTACAGTTACAGGAAGCCCAAAGTCCAAAAAGTAACGATTGTCACTCTCTGGAGGTGCTAAGGGAGAATGTATTGCATGTGGTTTTCTTGGTTTTGGGTGGTGGGGTGAGATCCTTGGCTTGTAACAGCCTCACTCCAGAGTCTGACTCCTTTACACGACCTTTGTATAAAAATGCCAAAATGGCTTCATTAGAACTAAGTATATCTGCAAAACTGCTATTTCTGGATAAGGCCATATTCTGGGTCTGGGTGGACATGAACTCGGCAGCATCCAGTCTAGTATATTACTATAGATCTGATCCTGTGATCTGGAAGTAAATTCAGTTATAATCCTTCCTTGAAGATACTGATGTTGCAGGAGTGTCTGTGGGACACTCTTTCATAATGCTTATCATACCTGTTTGCATTCATCTATATAGTCACTTGTCACAATCATGGGAAGAGACCAAGTCCTATTTTATATGTTTCTTTATTTCTTCTATTTCTTTGCAGGGCCTGGCACTCAACAGGCTTGCTAAGGAAATTACTAACTTACGGTTCAGGAAAATTATTTACAAGAGCCATAAGGCCCCATGTTCATTAGATACAACCTGCTCTCCACTTTCAGACAATCTCACCCCTCCAGTAAAGTCCCTGTAGCCAAAAGAGTCCCCGCTTATATACCTAAACCAAACCTGAAGGCTGACATGCATGATCCGTTTGGGCATCTGAGATTCTAGACCTGTGTCAGCTATGACAGTTACCACCAAATCACATACCTAGCCCCTTCTTCCCTCTTTTTCAGGCTTCATCTAGAAACTAGGGTGAGAAGAAACACAGGGACCGGAAGGCATCCTGGGTTTTCTGTAGTCAGTGGGACATGTACCACCATACCTGGCATTTTGTGGGTGCTGGGGATTTGAATTCAGTCCTTGCACAGTAAGCCCTTCAGGCACTGAGCCACCTCTCCATCCCCGCAACCCCCGTGTTTCAAAGGAAACAAGAATGAGCCCGATTAATAGAGTCACCTTCTCAGACTCACAGCACATGTACCTGATCTATAAAGCAGGGCTTCTCAACCTGTGGGTCGCAGCCATTAGAAAACACGTATTTTCAAATGGTCTTGAAAACTGAGACACCACTCAGTGGCAAAGCTACTGTTATGAAGTAGAACAAAAATCAGATTTAGAGGGTCCCTAAGAGTATCGGAAATACGTGTTTTCCGATGGTCCTGACACCAGGTTGAGAATCGCTGATACAGTCACGGGTCATGGGATGAGAAGGGTCGAGGAAGAAAGTGAGGTTTTGCCTGTGCCAGGATCTGCTCCCTGTGACACCGAGACAGGGCTGCCTGTAGCTCAGTGTATGTGTAGCCATGCAGGCATCCTCTGAAGGAATGCAAGTCTCCTTCTCACCCCAGGATTTGGGCTTTATTTTAAACAGGAATGTGTTGTTCTTCAGACAACGTAAAGAATATGTGCAGCTTCTGGCGAGCGACAACAGCTGAGAACCCCACAGTGGTTCTGGATGAAATTCAATGCGCGCCGACCTAATCGCCATGACCGGGAATTTGGAAGGAGTCTGAAGCGCCTTCGTGTTATTGGACAAACACTGCCTCTTCCCAAGCAGGCTGGGGCATTGCGGTGAAAGGCCTTTGATAAGAAGAGGCAGGCCCCTGGGAGGCGAGGCGAGCCACCCACCACTTTCTTAGGCGCTATTGTCCCAGGCTGGGGATTGTGATGTGAGGCTCCGGGTGCACACAATACCGCACCTCCCGCAATGGGCCATTCATTGGGCCTCAAGGTTCCCTGATGGGAGGGAGCCCGTTGACCCCGGATAATAGATGAAAGTGTTTCTCACTTGCCTTCGCCTCCTGACCTTTTGCCACCATTTTTCATGCACTGTCTCCTCTCCAGCCAGACAGGCGAATTCTTCCTCTGATGCTGCAGACCGGGTGACCCTCTCCTGCATGCACGCCGAAGCGGGTTGCTTGTGAAGGACAGTCAGAGGAGACCTTGCCTAATATGTCCAAAGCAAGCCAGAGTCATTTCCTCCCCGTCCCACTCTGCATTCGTGTATGTATGCATAAATGTTTGTGAATATAGACACCCATTTCTTGCACCAGTACAGTACTTGCATACCAAAAATTCAAACCAGTGAGTGTTTGAATTTCCAAACTCCAGGTGGAAAACGGTTCCAAATTCACCGCAACAGGTCTCCCCTTCCTCACTGTCTTCTCAGAAGGATCAGTCACAAACCGCATGTGTGGAGGTGACAACAGTTCTACCCATACAAAGTCTGTCCTGGGACATCACCACTGGAATAACCTCAGATACTCCAGTGAAGACCCTACAGTTAGCTAAGCTGTAACTAGCATCACAGAGTAAGGTCAAAGCCCCTGCATCCAGCCCCTAGGCTTCATTCCAAAATGCCTCTTGAAAGGGTAAATTCTCCATTGACAGTAAGAAAGCAATCAGGCTCTGACAAGGGTGTTGTCCTCTAGTTAAAGGTCACCAAATTGCGGCTGGCGATACAGCTCTGTTGGCAGAGGGCTTGCCCACCACGCACAAAGCACTGGGCTCAGGCTGGGAAGATAGCTCCGTGGGCAGGAGCACTTGTTTGCTGTGAGAACAAAAGGACAAATCCTCTTGTTCAAGTCCTCAGCACACAGGTAAAAGCTGAGCATAGCTACACGTGCTATAATACCAGTGTTAGCACAGATAGGTGGATCCTGGGAGTTCTCTAGCCAGACAAAACCAGTATGCTTCAGGCTCATTCACACACACACACACACACACACACACACACACACACACACTTCTATCCCCAGTAGTGCAAAACATCCAATGTGATTGTACATGCCTATAATCATAGTATTTGAGAGGGAAGCGAGAGAATCAGAAGTTCAACACCACTCTCATCTACATAGTGAGTTTGAGGCCAAGTAGGGATACATATAACATCACCTTAAAAACAAACCAAAGGGGCTGGAGAGATGGCTCAGCAGTTAAAGAGGACTGGCTGTTCTTCCAGAGGTCCTGAGTTCAATTCCCAGCACCAAACATGGTGGCTCACAACCATCTGTAATGGAATCTGATGCTCTCTTCGGGCATGCAGGTATAAATGTAGTAGAACATACATATTCATAAAATAAATAAGTAAATAAATATATCTCTTAAAAAAACAAAAATGTCACCCAGTTGCTGCATGTTTTTGTGCCCCTAAAAACCCCACCCAATGGCTCTAAGGAGGAGCCAACTATCATGAACTCACATGAACACAGAATGTATGAATGGTCTATGGAGACAGACAGATAGACAGACAGATGGACGGACAGACAGAGATAGAAAGAGATAGATGGATACATAGGCATAGGTATATATGATAACTCCTTGAGTCCTTCAGCCTGGCTGCAAGTCTGTGTGTGGGAATGTAGCCCTTCATGCTACTGCCTGTTGCTCCACTGCCTTGTTCACTGTCTGGTCCATAGCTATGGAGATGATGAAAGGTAAGGCCAGAGCTCTAGCCCCATGCTTTCTGAGCACTGTGGCCAGGGGATCTGACAGGAAGGCATCATGGTGAGTATGGTGTGCAGGTCTGTGCACTGAGGCCTCACTCCCACAGTCACAGCTTATGTGGAGCAGCACTCATCACCTGCTAAGAGATATGAGAGGTCAGTGCTGGGACAACCTGGCCCCCGGGGAGAACTCCAAAACACAGCCAAAAACTCTTCGGCATCAGACTTCTTCAGACTTCCTGGGCCCTTTATGACGTAGTACTTCCTAGAGGAACAGAACCAATAGGAGGTGGAGAGATAGCAGACGAAGGGAATGAAAGAGGAGGTAATGAATCTTAAGGGATTGGAGAGGCTTGGTATGTTAGCTTTCCCACTGTTGTGGCAAAGTACCTATCAAACGCAGCTTAAGAACAGAGGGGTTTGTTTCTGTTCACAGAATTAGGGTAGAGCCCATCTCAGCAGGGAAGATGTGTGGCCACCAGACTGGTTCTAGCTGTGGCACCAGGGACATGGGGAGGCCGTTCACACTGTGCCTGCAGTCCAGACTCAGATATGAGTGCTGGTGCTCAGGTCACTTTCTCCTTTTTGTTCAGTAAAGGAGCCCACCCCATGGGATCTTGCCCCTCATGGACAGACTTCAACGCCTGCAGAGGTAACCTTGTAGACATCCCCTGTCCTAAAGACTGTCTGCTTGTAGAATTGCCTCCTCCTCTCTCGGGTGGTCAATCATTTCTATATCAGAGCCTTCCACAGACTGGATGTGACCCACCTACACAAATGAGGTACAATCTGTGATACTCTGAAGTCTCCACAGATTTCATGGTTAGTTTCATCTAGAATCATAGAAACACTCAAAATAATACAATCCACCGACCCTTGAGTCTATCAATTCCTACCAACTTAGGTAACTGTAGGATTCCCTTGTTAGAATAGAAGTTAAGGGCAAAGAATAGAAACTACAATGGGGACAATGGTTCTTTGGTCTATGGGAGATCCAGAAGGATAGCCAGTAAGAGACAATGTGTCAGTAAGACATACTTACCCAGGGTAAGAGGGCTGCCAAATGTAGCCATTGTCACTGATGGGGAAGGAGCAGGTGATGCTACTCAAGTATGTCAGACCTGGAAAGACTTGGGCTGACACATGTCTAGGATGCTGCATTCCCATGGAGTCTTGTCTATCTCGGGCTTGGAGAGGAAAACTGACAGTGAGCAGAGTCAATGATGGGGCATGGAGTGCTGGCTGCCCAGTGGACCATCATTCCCTGTGAAACCTTGTTGTTGAAACTCAGCTCCATTCGGGGCTCAGGGTACAGGACCTAACAACTGACCAGCATGGATCATAGGCCATCTATTTTTCCTTTGCTGATGTAGACTGAGCAAGAGTTGTGACTCTGGCCAATGTGTCACAACGTGTTTATCTGGGGAACTAGTGAGAAGGATTTCTTCCTTAATTTAAAAATAGGAAGAACCGATCTCTGTGATGGATGTAATTAACCCTTCCCCACCTGAGGCTGAGTGCGTGACCCAGGACCACTATGCCCAGAACTCGGCAGACACCTTGCTTTGGTTTACAATAGAATATGAACAGGATGAAAGCAGAAATTAGCTTCTTTTGGTCTCACAGGTTGGGACTTCCTGTTGCACTCTTAAAGTGCCATAAAATGATGTTCTGGGTAGCTGACAGGAGCAAGTAAATAAGGAGACCACAAGTGCAAATCTGAAACTGCCTCAAGGCCTCAGTCAAGGAAGAAGGCTCCTGCTTTACCCAGAGGCAGAGCTGCCCATAAGAAACAAAATCATGAGTATGGGGTGGCTTGTCACATGTGTCACCTCAACAATCACTAATTGATGTGCCCCCTTTTGCTATTTGCATAAACGTATAGGTATAATGGTTGAAGTTATGATAAATAAGCTTTTATCCACAGTGGAGATCTAAGAAAATTGGAAAGAAATCACCTCACTCCAACTCCAGGCTACCAGAGCTTCAGGATAGACTCTCCCAGAAGTCAAGTCTCATTCTATACAGTGTCATCCTTAATTGTGCCCCTTGAGTTTGACAAACCAAAGTGATCTCCTTTGCCTCTTCTATGAAATAGTTCCCCTACACTCTGTCCACATTCTCTTCTTTTGTTCAGTCCAGAACCTAAACCTAGGGAATGACACCACCCGCTTTTACACTTGGTCTCCTCACATCAATAAATGTAACCAACACAAACTCTCACAGACATGCCCATAAGCTGAACTGACCCAGAAAATCTTTCAATGAGACTCCCTATCCCAGATTACTCTAGATTGTGTCAAGTTGACAACTAAAACCATCCATCACAACCTATGTTTGGCCACAGTTGCTCTTGCCTGCCTATTTCCAGCCTCTTTGATGTGACCTGCACAGAGTTCATAGAGATTAAAATGTCTGTTCCTTTTTCTGGCGTTTTATTGACTGGATATGACTCAAACGAGCTTTTAAATCATTTAGTTATAGCCTCTGTCCTCTATCTGTCATCATTTCAGCAAACTTTCTCATACCTGAAATGATGACAGTTTGCTGTGAGTAGGAGGGAGGAGAATGAGACAAGGAAGACGGTTACTAGAGTCAGATCAAGAAGGGTATGCTAAATCCAGCCAAGGGGGCTGGAGCTTTCACCAACAGGCAATGGTCAAGAGGTAGGGTCACTTCAGTCAACCAATAATGCCTTCTATGTGTGGCTGGATAACAGTGTAAAGAAAATTGGCCAGTAAGGGCTCTCTCTCTCTCTCTCTCTCTCTCTCTCTGTGTGTGTGTGTGTGTGTGTGTGTGTGTGTGTGTGTGTGTGTGTGCGCGTTTGCATGTGTATATGTCTAGAGAACAAATCCAGGGCCTCATGTATACTACTCTATCCCAAAGGGATTTTTAGCACTATATAATACAGCATTTTTCCAGTGCTCTTCCAGAATCTTGCCATATAAATAATCCATTATGCTCAATAAACAAACCTTAAGCAAGTTGGTAGTGATACTGTCACCAGAAGCCCTCTCAACAGATGAGGCAGCACTCTACAGACGGATGAAAACCAGGCTCTGCCAGAAAATGGGTGAGTCATATGTTTGTTGAACAAAATTCGCCCAATGTACTAGGGAGGAGACACGGGTGCTAAAGAACATTCAGCTCAGTCTTGTGGTCAGAGTGTAAGAATGGAAGCATGTCCTTGTGTTCAGGATGCTAGGGGAGAATACTACAGACTGGGTGCCTCAAACAACAACAGACATTTCTTCCTCTCTGTTCTGAGGGCTGGGAAGTCCAAATGGAAATGTTGATAGATATAGTTCTGAGTGGAAGAACTCTTCTTTGAAAAAGAAGGATTATTTTCTACCATGTCCTCACAATGAAGAGTGGGTAGGAGGGAGGACAGGAAGTAGCAAGAGAGACGAGGAACAGAGGAAAGAGGAGGGGAAAGAAAGACAGAAGTGGGCACAGAGGGAAAAAAGAAAGAAGACAAAGAGAGGGAGGGAGAAAGAGAAAAGGAAGAAGAGAGAAAGGAATCCAGAGGAATCTCATGCCATTTTATTGAAAGGGCACAAATCCCAACTTGTAGGGGACCCAGCTTCATGCCTTATCTAGTTCGGCTTCCTTGTAGTGCCTCTATCTGAAAATTTTATCCCATTGCAAATTTGAGCATCAATCGATGTATTTGAGGACACGCATTCAGCTGATAGCACAGGGTCCACTAGAAACACCTGGCTCCTACCGTAAGCCACAGGCAGCTGTTGGTAGATCTGCCACGCCCAGGTTCCCAACTTAGAACGGTTTACTGCATTTATCAGCACAAAGTTCCTCTGTCTAGGTTCTATTAAGGTTTGGGGCAATGTCAGTCTCTGTTTTGGAGGCCATCCTGTACACCAAGGGCAGACTGGTACCATCTTTGCTTCTACTCACTGGACTCCAATAACATCATCCCCAAGCCCCAAAGTCAGACAACTAAAATCTTTCCCCAGAGGCAAAAATAACCTTCATCAAGAATGACTGAATTGAGAAAAATCAAAGTGACCTCTAGCTATGACGGGGATGCTACACCCATAAAATCTCAACAATATGACTTCCCAAACAGACCTCGAACAATTCTCACAGTAACTGACATCGCAGAATAGATGGGGAAAATTTTATGGGGACCCCACCCCTAGAAAAGATGGACAATTAACAACTGCTAGGTGAGGGAGAGTTGGTTTTCTCCATGAATGAGTCCCTTGAGTGGTTATCCATCAGTAATTGGTCAGCCCTAGAAGCATACATATGCAGAGAATACTGAATGGGCTCAGCAAGTTGTATTTATATGTCAATTCATTTGTAGCACACTTAACAACAATGGTTAAAGAAGAGGTCATGAATTTAGTGGTGTTAATAGGGGGTGAGGGGAATCCTGGAAGAGGTAAGAGAGATGAGAGAAGGCAGCAAAATGATTGAATATATTTAAATAAAATAAAAAGCTATTTTAAAAGACAAAAAATATGGAATAAAAAGTCAAAGAAAGATAAGGAGAACTGTTGTCTCTGCCCCTACGTCATGCAGAGGTGGCCTTTGTCCTCAGTTTTCCATGACACTGTCTCCCAGATCTGAATGGTTACTTCCTCCTCTGACCTCATCTCTATCATAAAGATAAGTATTTATCCCATTAGAGTCTTATGATTCTATTAAAGGATTTAACCAATTATAGTCTCATCACTCTTTAGCTCTCTGTCTGCCACAACTAAACCATAGGCTCTTTGAAGAAGGAATTGGAAAGCATTTCTCTGCAATCCCCAGCACACAGAGCAGAACCCAGCCCGGAGCAATGAGTAATGGGCTACTCCACACCCACAAGACACCATGCAGCCAGGAAGTGGCATGCCCCTTCTGTGTCCCCCAAAATCCCTGCTCACCATTCACCAAACACACCACAGCTTTTCCAGACCTTTTCCTTGTAAACACCTTCCTTTCCTGGGGATCCCCTTCACACCTCCAACCTACCTTCTGAAGTCCTAGCTTCCTCCTAGGCCCACCCCAAATGCATCTTCCTCTAGAAAGACTTTTCCAAACCTTCTAATTAAAAATAATCAGCCACCCACGCCTCCCCCATTACCCCAGCCACTGATCCTGAAGTGCTTTTTAATTCTGTTAAAACCATTTCCGGATACATCCTGTGTCCCTTACTAGACAGCCAACTCCCCAAAGGCAGGAACTGTCATTATTTATTTCCATATCTTCCCTGGAGCCTAGCAGAAGCCTGGCACACAACAAACATCACTCAAATTTAATTCAACTCTCAGCGAGGGGACAAGCTGGCCTTAGAGGGTAACATACATGGCTAACTGTGTGTCTCTCTCCTGTGCCTTCAAGGGAAAGACCACACTATTCCTGGAAAATTCTGAATGATGCTGCTGGAAGCAAGCTGCCCTACAAAATTGACACTCTCCATGAAAAATTGGTTGGAGTTTTGTTGTTGTTGTTGCTGTTTTGTTTTGTTCTTTTCCTGTAGAGTTACTATTCATCCTACATGAAGGATTTGGCCAGGTCAGAAGGGACAGTCCTCCCTCTGAAGTAATTCAGATCAACCTGAGGTCCCTCAGAATCACAAGTGTCCATGACACAAGTCCTTGGCTCTCTAAGAATGTAAGATTTTTGTTGTCTCTCCTGTGACAATGAGCTCATTCCAGCCTTCTGGAGCATAATAATATGGTGCATGCTGGCAATTGCATCCATACTTTATAGTGCATAATTAGAAATTGTATTAATAATTGGTTCTATTTCAGTAGCTCTTCCAAAGGGAAGAAGCCTAAATGATGGGATTATGTAACAAATAATGGTACTAAATTTTATACTGGGTTCTAGAAATGATAAAGCACTCTATACCCAATAATCTTGCTGGCTTCTCCTTAAATGTATAAGAGGAAGGCTGCTAGCCTGCCCAGAGAGCCTAACATCACCAGTCAGCTCCATGGGACTGCTATCCCTGAATGTGGAAAAGTCAGAATGAGGAGGCCCACAAACACAGCATTGTGATGGAAGTTTCTGGAAGGTTCATGCAGTAGGATAAAGGTGCAGGATGAAAGGAAGGGACAAAGTCCCTCACCCTGACCAGTCTTGAGAATTTTAGGCAAACAATCTACTACTAAGCTCTATTCCTGTCTGCCCTTCTCTCTTCAGACATATGAGCCCTGGAAAGGCCAGAGGCTACAGGAAGGGAATGGATTGACCCAAGAGATAAGGAACATGTTTCAGTGGGACTCTGAAATGCTTCACCTCTGCAGAATATCTATCTATCCTGGGAAGCAGTAGCCATTTGAGCAATGGCTCTGACCAGGTCCCAGTGGTTCAGAAACCCTGTTGGAGCTCAAAGGATCAGTGTGGTCTAGGGATGTCAGAGTCATTCTCTCTGCCACGCATTTTACAAAGGAGATGGACTTCTATTGTTATGGTTTAAATTGATAAAGTCGGTGTCAAGGTGGCTACTCCAGACCTTTTGGATTTTTATATTTGTAATAATAGCGGCTTCATCTCAAAACCTCTTCCAATCCGGCATTCTGGGATCCTGGGGTTTCTAAAGAGCACAAAATCTGACTTCCAAGTAAATCAGAATTTTTGATGGCCTGAACTATATAGAAGATGACAACCATCCCTCTGCCTATTTTGAAGGCTAAATCCAATTCTCTCTTCCTCTCTTCTCTCTCTCTCCCTCTCTCTCTCTCCCTCCTTCCCTCTCTCTCTTCCTCTCTCTCTCTCTCTCTCTCTCTCTCTCTCTCTCTCTCTCTCTCACACACACACACACACACAGACATACATACATACTCACCCCATCATGACAACATTAAAGGTTGGTAAAGCATATCCTAGCCCCACAGACACTGGCTTTGGTCTCATGACTTGGTTGACTTGCACAATATGCACAGAAATGTTTTGCCCACGTTTGATAGAGCTACATGACTTAATTTCCTTGTTTGATCTATTTTCTTTTATCTCCTTTGCTTCAAGATTAATGTAATAGATTGTTCTTTTAATCCCAGAATAAGAAAGTTCTGGATCAGAGTCTCAGCTGACTTGGTAACCTGCAAAAAAAAAAAAAAAAAAAAAAAAGTAAATATTTTTCTTCCTAACTCACTAAAATTCTAGTATACTCATTACTATAGCACAGTCCAACAAAGGCTGACACCAAGCTGATCCAACTTGCAATGTATTACTTAAAGGAAATGGAACTAGTGTGAAAATGAATGAGGGTCAGATGCATTGGCACTGTTAAGATTAGGGATGACTCACCTACTTCTGCCTCTTTCCATAGCATCCTTGGTAGATCCTTTGATCATAGACTGTCTCTTTATTTTCTCCTGTTGTATGCCAATCTAAGAATCATGACTGACAATTTGCTGCATTTATTCCATGCATATTTATTAATCATGTATTAGATGCCTAATGTCTTAGTATTAAGGCTGCAGTAGTAAAGATAGCCAATTATCTGCTCCAAGGAGCTAATAAGCCAAGAGGAGCAGACATTTACAAGACCCATTTAGAAGGTCATAGTCACCAACTGCCTTGTAAAGGCCAAGCCAAAAATCATATTCCCTCTCACCTTCATAGAGAAACTCAGTGGGAACATTTTAAAAATTGATTGTGTGATCGCAGATTAACATGGCAGATGCTTAGATTAGTTCAGTGGAAGTGCATTTACCTAGCATGCCTGAGTACCAGGCATGACCCCCAACACTGCAAAATAATAATCATCATCATAATATAAAAACTATAAAAGCAGCTGAGAACCTAACCTTGTCATGGAAAATTCCATCCTTTCCTCCTCAAAGCCAAAAGAGCTATGAAAAGCTCCTACCACACGTATAGTCACTTAGAATGTATTGGTTGATGGGGTCTTCGGTGCCTGTTTGAAATCCGTCAGCAGTCTCCCAAGGTTCACAAAGGAAGCCTTGTTATCGCTTCTCATCTCTTTTTTTCTGAACCAAGATCCCTCTCTGTAGCTCAGGCTGACCCATGACTCACGATACTCCAGCTTGGCCCTCTTAGGAGGGGATTACAGGTGTATGTCCACTCCTGGTGGTGTCAGCCCCTTCTTACAGAGCAAGAACCTGAGGCTTAAGTAGGGAAAAGGCAGGTGAGAGAGGAGCTGGCTGGTGCTCTAAGGCATTAGGTCAGGCTTTTTGCACATACTATATTCCACAATGATTTTTTTTTATTGTTGTTGTTGTTATTTTGGTTTTCGAGACAGAGTCTCATTAGATAGTTTGGGCTGTCCTAGAAGTTGCTCTGTAGACCAGGCTGGCCTCAAACTCATATAAATCAGTCTACCTCTGCCTCCCAAGTGTTGGGATTAAAGTCACGTGCCACTATGCCCAGCTCAGAAACCATTTTCAAAGCATGTAAAGAGACTTGTTACTTCATAGGTAGATAATAAATACTAGGAGAGAAGTTTCTTATTTGCAACATATCTTCAAAGAGTTAAAAGAAAGAATGTATACAAACAAAACACACACACACATACACACACACACACACTGGTGGTGGCAAACACAGCAAGCTAAGATGTCAATCGATACCGCTAGATAAAGAATACACAGGGTTCATTGTATGCGTCTTTCAATTCTTACATAGTGTGAAAAATTTCAGACTGAAATGTGGAAGAAGTCCCCATTTGAATCACAAACCATAAGGCCACCCTTCACCGGCTTCCTGCTCTTTCTGGGGTCTCTGTCCTTGTACAGACACTCCTCCCATTGCCTGGCACACCCCTCCATGTCTTATCTAACCATGGGTACTGCTGTAGTCACATCTCTTCTGCAATCCCTGTGGACCCAAGGCCTGCTGCCCTCATAAGCATAGCCCCGGCTGTCAATACAGGCTCTCACTGAGTCACTTACCCCAGATGCACACTCTGAGAGGATAGGCTAGGTTTTCTCTACATCCCAGCAAGTGGAGCCAGAAAACAGTGAACATTGTCTCTGACCATGACTTCCAAAACCTTTTCCATAGGCAACAGTGGGCATTGTGTTTTTTTTAAATCAACTTCAAGCTTGGAGGAAAGAAACTGAGCTAGATGAAAGAGTTACATTGCCATAGGTTCAAATCCCACTCTAGTTAATGGATTACTTTAAACTGATGTCTATTGGTTTGACCTCTCTATACCTCAGGTTTTCCCTCAGCATGGAAGGAGATAATACATTCTTGCAGATTAGGGTGTCAGACAGAACACATATAATGTACTTGACTTGGAGAGTGAGGATATAGTCTGGTTGATAGAATGCTTGCCCGGCATGCATGGAGTACTGGGTCCAGTTCCCAGCACTCAGAGGTAGAAGCAGAAGGAGCAGGAGTTGAAGGTTGTTTTCAGCTTCATGGAAAATTTGATGATATCTACCGCCCTATCTAGGAAAATGAAAGAAATAAACAATGTATTTAACATGGTACCCAGAATGCAAAGTGATGGAGCATCCTTCTCCAAGGATACTGGGCACTATCCTCTCACCGAGTCACTGGACTCTCCTAAAAAGACTCATGTCACCAAAAGGAACTAAAGACAGATTAAGAGCCATGCAGCCAGATATATGCATGTGTTTTTATGTAAGTGCCAGTGTGAGTGTAGATACAGATATGGGATGTAGATTTAGATGATACAGGTGATGATATATAAATGTGGATGTAGATACAGGTAGATGCAGATATGTTGATGATGTGAGCCACCATATTCTTCTAACATGGTCAGCTGGGTTGGTCAAACCACCCAGCCACCTGACAGGGAGCCTGTCTCACTGGCTCCCGACAGGATTATAAATCATTTATTTCATTATGAATTTGAGGAGCCGCTGTGTGTTTGAAGTGGGATTTGAAGCAAAAAGAAATGGGCAGATTAATGGAGCTTGAAGAAAGCTAAGTATCCCTCTTCGTTCCTGCCAGAGTGCTCAGTCAGCTGGCAGCTGAACAGCATTTGAAAAGCACGTCTCTCAATTAAACGCATTTCCTCGCGTGTGCTTCCTGCTGGCTCTCGCCTACATTAATTGCATCTGAGTCCACCCACCAGTGTTCAGTGTTGCAAAGGGGTCTATGTTTATACAGGTCTCTCTCAGTACAGAGCTAAAGGCTCCAATGTCACCTGAACACGCACCACCTGACACACTTCTTCTGTCACTTCTACCTGGAGTGTCTCCATGCCATGCTCTGCTGGTGAAATCTCTGCTCTAACCAATCTATGAAGCTGACATGCCTTTTAGAATGCTCTGTTGCTCTGTCTCCCATCCTGAAGTCCCCGAGAGCACAGAATGTTTTACCTCTGAAGCCTGCAAGTATGTCCTGGTCAAGAAATTTCTGTTAACCAATATAGTGGATAAATAATGTTTTATGATTAAAAAAGGATCTTGGGAGGGGAGGGACAACAATAAATATGTTTTCCAAAGCTTTTCAAGGTCAAGAAAGAGAGGAAGGCATACTTTAAAAAATAAAGAAATAAATACTTCCCTTTTCTGTGTATATGTTTTGCCTGTGTACATGTCTATGTGCTGTGTTCATGAAATGCCTGCAGAGGCCCAGAGGGGGCGCTGTAACTCCTAGAAGTGGAGTTAGGAGTCATCAAGTTGGGTGCTGGGAAATGAATCCAGGTCCTCTGCAAGAGTAGCTGGTGCTTATAACCACAAGCCATCTCTTCAGCCTCAGAAGCATGAGTTTCTAATCTTGTTTCCAAACTGCTTCCTCTTGTCTTCCAAAACACATCCTTCCACCACTGAGCCACCCTGACATGGGTATCTTCCATTCTTCACATTTAATAGAATCTCAACTGAATTAGGGTTCAGTGTCTTTAGGAGACATTTAGGACATTTAGCCATCTACCCTGCCAAGACCTCAACTCTCATTCCTTCCAGGCTAGACCATATGAGGACAAAGGAGTCCTAGAGAGTCCATGGAGAACTCAGATAGATATGTCACCAGGACAAGATTCCAACCAGGTGAAGAGGACCAAAGGAGAGCTCCATAAGACATGTCAGTAGATGGGCTTTGAGCATCAGTACTAATATGTACATACAACAGCCAGCCTAACCCCAGGCGATGCAGTGTAGACTGGGAACCTGCATCTTCACATGATGAGCAATGATCTAATTCATACCTGGCATGACTATTGTGAGTCCCTAATGCACTTATTCGTGTGTGTGTGTGTGTGTGTGTGTGTGTGTGTGTGTGTATACACAAGTGGAGGCCAGAGATTGTGTTAATATCTTCCTCACCTATGTTTCTCTTTCTCTTCCCTTCCTCTCTCTCTTTCTCTCTCTCTCTTCTCTCTCTCTCTTCTCTCTCTCTCTCTCTCTCTCTCTCTCTCTCTCTCTCTCTGAATCCAGATCTTGATTGCTGATTTGGCTAGTCTGGATAGCCAGCTTGCTCCAGGGATCATCAGAGCATCAGAGCTCTCTCCCTCCCAAATGATGGGATTACAGATGGGCTGTTATGCCCACCCAGCATTTATCTCAGTACTGGAGATCCAACTTCACATTTGTGTTTCAAAAGCTTTGTACATTAAGCCATCTATCCAGCCTCAAGACAGGATTTTGTATTCATAAGAGCTGTCTGTTCAAGGAGCAATACTGTATTCATCCATAGCACTAAGCAAGATGTGAGGCCTACACATAAGGAATATTCACATGTAGCAACTGAACAAAGGGTTCTCAACTCTCATACCTTCCAAGCTAGACTGGGTCAGAACAGAGGAACCCATGGAGAATTCAGATATTCTCCCAGAACAGGCTCCCAGGAAAGTGAAGAGTTGGGGAGGGCCAGAGTAGAGAGAGGCCCACATGATAAGTCAGTAGTCGGCTTTGAATGTCAAAGGAAAGAGAATCCCTGGTACCAGAAGCCTCACAGGGGATTTGAGCACCACATGGGAAGTTAAACTGTGAGATCTTTCAGGCATGTTACATGCAGGTCAAGTTCAAAAAAAAACAAAAAAAAAAAAATTTGAGCCTATGATCCGAGCACTTCCTGGTAGAGGTAGAAGGACTGGGAGGGGAAAACTAACCTTAGCTACATGGTGAGTTTTAAAAGAGTCAGCATATAAGAAACAGAGAGGAAGAGGGAGGATCATGGAGAAAAAGAGAAATAGAGAAAGAGAGAGAGAGAGAGAGAGAGAGAGAGAGAGAGAGAGAGAGAGAGAGA
>JANHMN010000010.1:45544920-45573581 GCA_030674055.1 Rhabdomys pumilio | reverse complement strand
AGAGAGAGAGAGAGAGAGAGAGAGAGAGAGAGAGAGAGAGAGAGAGATAACAGACCTGGTGGCACATGTCTGTGAATTGTGAATTCAGGGCCCAGAAGGCTGAAACAGGACCACCATTGGCTTGAGGCCAGCTTGGGCAACATAGCAACTTCCAGGTCACATTTGACTACATAATGAGACCTCATAGCAAAGCAATACAGAAACAAAAACCACATACACAACAAAGAACAAGATTAAGGAGCGAACTACAGAGCAGTAGATAGCTTGAGTCGGCCAGTGAGATGAACAAATTTACCTGTAGCCTGTGTAAAGTTACAAAGAAATGGTCTCCAGCTCATCCTTCAGTTTCTCAATCAGCAATGTATGTGGAAGAATGCCGGGCTCAAAATAGAGTTGAAGCAACTTTGGAAAATTAATACATACAGAAGCCTGACTATTGTTTCTATGGTTATGGTGGTGCTGATCCAGGGCTTTGTCCTGCAAACGAGGGGAAATCTCTGGGAGAGGTGGCTGAAGACCTGCTTCTTCCCAGTAAAGGCTGTGGAAGGTTAATCAGATGGTGAGCCCAGTCACCAAGATTAAGAGAAAGAAAATCCCTCCAACCGCCTTTGAATTCCAGTTATGTGTACGTTTTCTTTGAACTGGCGATTGGACTCTCTCTCTCTCTTGGAGAGAGAACAAAGCGGGTGGTGTGGAACTCAAATCTCATTTACAACTTAATTTTGAAACTGAGGAGATTTGCAATGTTGGAAAGGCAGGGAGCAGGAAATCAACTTCGGAGTAATTGCTCCGTCTCTTTTAAACATAAGGCGGTGCACTGCTATTTTTGCTGATGTATTCAAATGAGAGGATGCCACAGCTGCGGGGTGTCTAAGGGATCAGGGATGGCACCGCCTGCAGACTGGGAGGAAATCGTGGGCCAAAGTGAGTCTGTCTCTCAACTCCAGCAAACTGGAGGCCAGGGAAGAGTGAGATTTCCCCAGCTCCTGTCACATGCTGCAGAATGCTAGGGAGCACCTAGTAGAATAATGATCAGAGCAGTGATTCTGCTAGACACAAAGGCACCCTCTAGGGCCATGTTGGGGTGGGGTGGGGGCAATTTTTCAGGAACATCTACATTGCCCAAAAAGTGCCCACTACAAATCCTCTTGAGCTAAGGAAGCTTAGGCTAATATATGTCCACTGACCAGACAATAAGTTGAGGCCAAAAAGCATCATCTATATTCTAAATTTTATGAGGGCCTTGAGGCCTATTTTCATGGCTAAGGACTCTCACTCAGGATGTCTATTGCAGCACCCCAGAAAAGACCATTCTGATTCCCGCAATGTCCCTAAAAACTCGACTTCTCTGCTTGTGCTCCACATCCAATGGGGCTAACCCCCAGCCCAGCTCTGGTGCCAACCAAAGAGCTCTCGCTTTCCATTTTGTCAGGTCAACCTAAAAGCTTATTTGTAATTTAAAGAAACGAATACTAAACAAAACGCTGAGTATTCCGACGCTGTTGTTACTGCAGCCTCCACCCTGCAGGTATCTGAAGCTAGCTTTCCATGGATGCTTCTGCAAGTCTGGCCACAGTACTAACAGGTCACTGGAGTATCAGGTACTGTTAGAATAGCCCCATCCAGTTGTCCAGCTGTTGTGTCCACTGGTGCAGCAAACAGCTCTGAATGCTGCAGGAGACCCAGATGCAGGCAGACCAGGCCCGTGGGGCTTCCTGACAGTTTGTCTACATTGGGCCCATTGGAATAAGTTGTTTCCTCTGCTGCCGTCTCTCTATTAGCAGTCTCAGCCAGGGCCATTCCGATTAACCCTTCAGAGCCACTCCACTCTGGGCATGCATGTGCTCTGTTCTTTTTGCTGATTTAATTAACATAATATAATGGAAATAAAATAATTGAAGGGGCTGCCACTTCAGAAAAGATCATCACGGGGCTGCTTGGGAGGCATTGTTGCAGGGTTTCCAGGCAACGCCAAAGAGGCCCCGAGAGGGGCTGGTGGTGGTGTCCCCGAAGCAGCCAGACAGTTGGGCCTCACCCCATAGTCCTGACACAACCAGACCAAGCCTGGCTATGTAGACCTAGAAGCACATGGGCTTTTCTTATGGCTGTCTTCGAATTTGCGTGTCTTCAAGTCCTGAAATGTAACCCTCACTTTAGAGTACTATGAAAATGAATGCAGAGCAACCAGACACACAAATTTCCTCCAACCAGACACCTCCCATAGAAAATTAACAATAGTTATTTGCAAGTGTGAAATCACATTTTGTGTTCTAGAAAAGATATTTCTACCCAAAAGAGTAGGATTTGAATGTACTTTCTCAACTTGATTTGCAATGGATAGCGTGCGCGCGTGCGTGCGTGCGTGCGTGCGTGCGTGTGTGCGTGTGTGTGTGTGTGTGTGTGTGTGCGCGTGTGTGCATGCGTGCGTGCCTGTGTGCGTGTGTGCGTGTGCGCGTGCATGCTTGAATGTGCGCATTCGTGATTCCTTAGGCTGCTGTCCACCTGGGTTTTGTTTTTGTCATTTTTAGATTACCTTTCACTTTTACCTGAACCCTGGCAAAGCTGACTGGCCAGGGAACTTCTGGGACGTGGCTGACTCTGCCTCCCACGCACTGGTATTACAAGTGTATGCCATCTTGCCCAGGTTTTTTATGTGGGCTCCGTGGATTGAACTCAGGTTTCACATTTACATAGCAAGCACTTTACCAACTATTCCCCCCCCCCCCCCCCGTACCCAAAGGATCGTCTTGCGCTATCTAGTTTCTGAGGGACTTGGCTGGTCAGTTTCACTGTATTCCTCACTGCCCTGGGTCTCAAGAGCAGTGAAGGGAATTCAAGACTAAGACTCCACAGGATGCTTTTGCAGACCAGTGATGCCGGGTTCTGGTCTATGGATGGAAAACTCTGCTCCAGGTCATGGGAATTCGATACCAAGTCACATCCTTCCTGTGTCATTGAGTGGAATATGGAGTGAGGCTCCTCAGGCAGCTGGAAAGTTCTTTGCTTCTGTGCAGGAGAGGCCAAGGCTGCTGGGGAAGTGGAAAGAGTGGGAGAGTGAGAGATTGACGTTCACTTGACAAGCCGACACCACAAAGTACCACAAATCCTTCATTGCAAATACCTTTAAAACCACTCCAGCACTGAAGAAAAACATGCTTTCATGGCTTATCCAGTTAGAAGTGCATTTGTGGGCTACAGAGAGATGACGACTTGGCGGCACCCTGGAAAAGAAAATGCTATGGTTTTGTCAGATTTTGCCAAGTCATAAAACAGAAGCAAAAAGAGAAATCCCTGCTGCTCACGAACAAAGATTTTGAGCATGCCATAGTCGTCTTTTGATGGTGACTTTTCTTAGAGCCGGAAATGCAGCGACAATGGGAATATACCAAAGGTTTCAATTGCTCGGCACCTCGTTAATGTTCCTGCCATATTGGTTCCTAGTAATTAATCCAGTGTAATGGAGAAGTCCATTATGCTATATTAATGCCACTTGTTATAGAAATGGCTAAATTAATTAATGCAGATGGACAACAGATTCATTATGATAAACGTTTGATAAGTTCCTCAGCCGCTCTCCAAGATTAATTTGGCTTGAGGTATCCAAAACATGGCTTAGCTCCCCACAGGAAAAGAGATGCTGATTACAGACTGGAAAGGAGTGTGAAGATAAGATTTGAACTAAAAAAAAAAAAAAAAAAAAAAAAGTGTAACAAAATTAAAAACCTCTCCACTCCAATCCATCTGGATAGGGTAACAGGCTTTACCTCTGTCTGAGAGAGTCACAATTTATGTCTCTGAGTGCTAGGGTCTAATTGAGATACCTTTTCTTTCTTCCTTTCTTTCTTTCTTTCTTTCTTTCTTTCTTTCTTTCTTTTGGAGACAGGGGGTGGATTTCTCTGTGTAGCCCTGGATGTCCTAGAACTTGATCTGTAGACCAGGCTAGCTTTAAACTCAGAGATCTGCCTTCATCTCAAATGCTGGGATTAAGTGTCAACCTCCATCTCTGGTTTTTCTTTCTCTCTAAATTTATTTATTCTTATTTCGTGTGTGTTGATGTTTTGCCTGCATGTATGTATGAACATGACAAATACCCTGAAACTAAAGTTACAGACAGTTGTGAGCTGCCATGTGGGTGCTGGGACTTGAACCTGGGTCCTCTGAAAGACTAGCTAGTGCTCTTAGCCATTGAACCATCTCTCCAGCTCTTCCCCACACCCTCCCTTGCCCATTCTGTCTTTTAACAAAGCATTGTTGGCTGCATATAAGGAAAGAGGTTCAGTCATTACCCCTGATTCTAAGCAACTGGAACTGAGTTTGCCACACATTCATTCAGTGTAATGCTTTGGTTCTGAGCTTTCCGGTCACCATAGTGCCCCAGTGTCTCCCCAGGTCCAATCAGAAACCTTCAGTTCTTTCTGCCCCACCCTTACATCCATCATTAAGATTATTAAGTCTGATAGAGATTATCATCTATGTATCCAAGTTACAGTATGCATGAGATTACAAAGGAAACACAGAGCTGAAAAAAAAAATCAAAGACCATAACGAGATGCTTCATACACAAAGACATTTTCAAATAATGAATGTCATCCTGTGAAACTGGACAAAGGAGAATGATTTGCAGAAGATGTACATAAAGTAAATGAATGTGTGGAAATATTCTGTAAATTAAGGAATATCCAATTAATGTAGCCAAACACGTTGTTCCTCTCAAATGCTTTCTCTTTCCCTCCCTCAAGTGACTGTTCTTGTTGCCTATGAGAGGACTCATCCCTGAGTTGGATATGCTGGCCTAGAGGGCAGAGACTAGAAATGTACTGACACTTTAGGAAACCCAAATAACAAAAGGCATCAAAAAATGTCCATGCTGGGCTCATTTGGTCAGTTGGTCTTGCAAGCATGAGGATTTGAGTTCAATTCTCCTAAATTCAAGACGTGTGTGTGTGTGTGTGTGTGTGTGTGTGTGTGTGTGTCCCTGGTCATCCTGGAACTCTGTTGTGTAAACCAGACTGGCCTCAAACTCAAGAGATTTGCCTGCCTCTGCCTCTAAAGTGCTAGGATTAAAGATGTTTGCCACTGTGCCTGTCAAGGTGGATGATTCTTGAGGAATGGCAGCTGAGGTTGTGTTCTCTGATCCTCTGGCCACACTCCCGGCCCCATGCTCCCCCCCACACACATACAATGCTGATGGCTCTTCAGTCAGGAACTAAGTATCAATTTTAGGGAATAATTAAAGACACAGAGCAAAGACACGTGCACAGAGAGCTTATTACCACATCAATGTTAGCATTTAAAAAAAAAAAAAAAAGGAAGAGACATTAAATATCAAAAGCTTGGGCAACTGTCAACAGATGTGATATGTCTCTTGATGGCCCATTTGTTATACAGCCTCAGAAACATCCACGGAGGATTTCCACGGGTGAAAAATGTCTACACTGATGTAATAGAAGAGCAGGCTAGAGACCAGATACAGTGAGACTCTAATTTTGTTTTCACTTTTTCAATTTGTAGTTTATTCTCAACATCATAACGGAAATTCAAGAGCCCCGAGGCCTGTCTGTGATGTGTGCGCTTGCGTTATTGTGTGCAGCCCTTTGGAATCCACCCCTGGCACCGCCTCCACACTTCTTCCTCCCCACCAGAAGCTTCAACTCCTAACATCCTTTCAGCCATGCCTCCTTCCTGTTTGCTGCTGAAGCCTTACATGTTTATATGTGATTCCCTCACCCTGAAATGCATCACCCCCCCACACACACACCACTCACCTGTTGTTGGTCACCTAGAAATGCCCATTAGCCATTCCAATCATAAATCATGAAACTAAATGAGCCCCTGAATCGGGACAGTGGTATTGGAGTGTTCCCACCCTACAGCCAGTATCCTGGTGCCTGAGGAAGCCTGTCTCTGTGCTTCCCTTTCATTGAGGGACTCTTGGTGAGGACCATGACACAAATGCACAGTAGAGAAGCAAGGGTCCTTTTAGGTCCACGTCATAGCCTCTAGTGCTTTTTTCAGATCCTCTACCAATGGACAGCAGATGCTGCTAGTCGCTCTTGGACTTCCACCAGCATGTCAAGTAAAGCTCAGACCACAGCAAGCATTTCTAGATCCATTTACGTCCTCAGCAAGAGAGAATACCCAGGTAAACTCTGTCTCAAGGGCACAGATGTTCAGCAAGGCCATGGGGATGCTCTGGTTCCTGGGATTGTCTTGCTTTTCTCTGGAGCTTGGGCAATTTTCAAATTTCAAAGGCTTCTAAAGGGCTTAAAAAAGGACCACAGCTAATGAGAAAGGAAGAGCCTGACTTCCAATCAAGCAGACAGGGATCATCTGTCTGGAAGATTCCCTCAGAGACAGTAGAAACAGGTGTCTGCTGCAGTTTGAAGGCCTGGAAGGGGGTGGCTCCCAGACAATCGGAACACTTGCCCACCCACGCCCCAGAAAGTCTGCCTCAGACAGGTTCCTGCAGGAGCCTGCAAATATGCTTCCCTCCCTCTACCACCCACTTCCTTTTCAGCCTCCCCAGGATCCTCCCTCAGCCCTCCCTGAAGTCAGGAATGAGATCCTTCCCCTGTCTCTATGTGCCAAGGGCCCTGCTTAAACTCTCTAGCTCCACAGTCATAACTCCCAAGGAAGCACATTTTCATTAAACTGTTCCAGCCAGCGTCTCTTTCATTACAAATTAGCCATTCCAGCCATAAGCGATGAAAATAGACAAATGAGCCCTCGAACCAGGTCAGTGATATTAGAGTATTTCCACCCCACAGCTGCCTGAGCAATTTGCATCTTCATCTGTAACATTCCTGTCCTGATCTGAGTCTCTCTGTCAATCTCCAGTCAGCTCCCCAGACTAATCCTCACCCAGCTAGCCCATCTGAGCTCTTCTGGCAGCCTCAGATGCAGAGCCACATGCCACAAAACAACCCTACTCATTCCCATCTGTTGTCACCAGCCAGGCTGTAAGTGCCATGGGGAGCAGGAGCCAGGCCATAGCACCCTGTCCTCCTCTCACAGGGATAGATGTCAACAGACATCTCCAGTTGCTGAGAAATAGCATCCAAGGAGTCACTCAGCTTTCTAGGAAAGGTCTTGTCTGACTACAGCCTAGAAGACTCTGAACAGGAAGCTGAGGGGGATGAGTCAGGCTGTGAAGTGCTTGCCTTCAATCCCTGAAAACCACACAAAGCAAGCCAAGCATGGTAGTACAAATCTGTAATCCCAGCACTCGGGAGACAGAGACAGGCAGATGGATGCCTAGGACTCACTGGCCAGCCAGCCTTGCCTCCTGGGCAAGATCCAAGCCAGTGAGAGATCCTCCCTCAAGCAAAATCAAACTGCATATCATCTGTGGAAAGATAGCTAAAGTTGTCCTCTGGCCATCAAACACACATGTAAACATGTGCACCTGCACATGCACACATACCATAAACAAAGAAAGAAAAACAGGAATAGATGCTATACAACGACCATACCTACCAATTCATTTTATATATATGTATCTTACTCTCCAAAAATTCAAGTTAATGATTCCTTAGCTACAATTTCAGAATCTAAAAATCCTCAAGGTTGGAGGCAGGAGCAAAAAAGTGAAACGCATTTGGCAACAAGACCCAATTCGAGCTGCAGTCACTTCTAAAACACTGGCAGCACTTAATCTGTGCAAACATTAGGTTTCACTTTGCAGAGTTGTATGTTTGGCTGAAAAAAAAAATTAAGGTATTAATTACAAGATGCTCCCGGGATCCTGCTGGGGGTGTTACATAATCAATGTGCAGCAAGTGAATATTTCTTCTTCTAAAATGCAAGTGCTTCTAAATTCTGAAGCCATCTGCCTGGAGTGGCTTTACATAACGAATTACAGCGATGTGCTTATAATGTGCCCGAGGTGTCAAAAGTTCCTGTAGGTGCAGGATTGTATTCTGAATCCCCCCCCTTTCTCTCTCCCTTTCCCTCCCCTCCCTTTCCCTTCCCCCTCCCCCTCCCTCTCCCTCTCTTATCTCTCCCCCATCCCCTCCCCATCCCCCCTTTTCTCTCTCATAGAGGGATTTCCCACAGTTCTTTGGTTCTGTCTCTCTGTAGAAGAGTATATATTCCTGTCCTTTCCAGTGGGTTTTGAGTAGCTCCCTGAAGGATATTCTCTGCTCCATTGGCCAAGCATAGGTAGAATGTGACAGTTTTTCATCACTGTGAAAAAAGGTCTGAGCAAAGCTGCTTCAGGGAAGAGATGCATTTTGGCTCATGGTTTTAGAGCATTTAGTCTGTCTCGAAGAGAGTGTAAAGAGCTGACAGTTCACGGTGGGTCAGACACAGAGACCTACAGAAGAGGCCTGGAACAAGATATATATCCCAGTGAACTATTTCCCCCACCTCCTAAAGCTTCTAGATTCTGCTGAAATGCCTTTGACCAAAATGCCTGTGACACTGCATAGCCAACATATCAGGCAGACACAGCTCTAAGGTTTAGAATCATTCTATGCCTCAACAAACAGACAGATACAGAGAGAGAGAGAGAGAGAGAGAGAGAGAGAGAGAGAGAGAGAGAAGACAGACAGACACATATACACACACAAAGGCATGCAACAAACCAACAAAGGTAATTTCATAAACTATATATGGACCCATGTTCACAGTAATAGTATTAGAAGTATTTGCTGCAGGTAAAATGTAGAACAGCCCTTAAGTCCATCAGTGTAGAAAATGGGTAGTCAAATCGTATAAATGCAAGAGAATATTAACCAGCTATGAAGAAGAATGGAGTGTTGATAGATACAAAGCATAAATGCATCTTGAAAACCAATGCTGAGTAAAGGAAGTCAGACATGAAGCTCACTCTCCATTCATGATTCTATTAAATGAAACCTTAAAGCTAGAGAAATCCAAAGAGATGGATCTCAGATCAGAAATACTATAGGGTAAAGGAGGGAAACAGAGAGCAGTTGCTTAGCTGGGGTAAGGCCTCCCTTCGTGGTGATGAAGACATTTAGTTCCAACTAAATGGTGGTTGTGGTTCTACAACACTGCCCTGCGCAAAAGTCACAGATGTGTTTGCTTTTCTACAATTAATATCCCATCACACCCGTGTCTCTTTAATTTTAAAATGGAGCTGGAGAAAAATAAAGAGTCGCCAGTTCTGGGACCTCTACAAGTGACCAAGAATGGTCATGGGCAGCCAGGAAGGACCAAAGATGAGTGGAAAGTCTAGCCATCTCCTCTGTCTTGTAAAGCCTAGACCACAAGTCTAAGGTCAGGTGATCTGATTATCATCCCATGAGGCAAGATGTCAGACAGTTCTCATGACTCACCTACCAGTTCCACAGAGGTAGGTGCTAGTTGTCGAGTACTGAGAAGGTCCTGGGCAGTTTCTTTGCCACGCAGCTCGCTCTGACATCTGCTGTGGTCATTAGGGTCTTGGAATGCTGAGGAGATACAGCAGCAGTGGCCTTGGGAACAACAAAGAGTCTCTAATGTCCCTGAAGTTCTGAGTAATGTTGACACTGGAGACACCATGCCAGAAGATGATCACATGGCTGGAGAGCCCAGCCTAGGCAGAGGTGCCAAAGACCATATGGGAGAGAATGAGTCTGTGGATACAGTGGGGACTCTTTGTGCTTAAAACTTTGTGTTACTATTCAAGGACAAAGAACTGGCCATTGGAGCCTACATCTTTTCAGGAGAAAGACATCAGATTTGTTAACAGGGTCAGCCACAAAGGGAATTTGGCGTTTGGCGACCTGAAATGAACTATCCTAGAAGTCAGACTTAAGGATAAAGAAATCAGAAAAGCAAACGAGAAAGTCAGAAACAGATAACTGGAAAGCCCACAGCTCCTTCCTTGACCTTAAAATAGATTTTGTGAATGTGTGCTTGTTCATATGGGTGGCTCATTCTAAGGTGTCATGACACAGGACCACTATCTATCCACCTTCGTCTGTTTTGAGACCATCTCTTACTTTTTACTTCAGTTTCTGATTCCTCTAGGTTGGCAAAGAGCCTCTGGAATCCATCTGGCTCTGCCTTTGCAGTACAGGGGTTAAGAGCACAAGCAACTGCCACGCCTGTTTAATCTTCGGGCATTCCTGGGGAACACACTCAGGTCTTCATGTTTGCATGCAAGTGCTCTCTCTCTCTCTCTCTCTCTCTCTCTCTCTCTCTCTCTCAAGCAGGAAGAAGAGAAAGATCTCATCGTGCACATAAAGGTGAGCTGGTGCCCTCAATGACAAGCCAGTCATGATCTTCAGAAGACTCAGCTAAGTCAATCCCATGGCTGCTCTCAATCCCTTCCATACCTGCAGGGAATGTGGAGAAAAGTTTGAGGGGCACCTTAAGAAGCTTTGAAGGAAACTTCCCATCTGCAGAGAAGCATAAAGCTGCTTTCACCAGGATCTGAGAGATGGAGAGAGGAAAGGATGAGAGATCTTACTAAAAATAAAAATAAATAAATAAATAATAAAAACAAAACAAAAAAAAAACAAAAACAAAAACAAAAAACCTGGCCTGGCTGTGAGCCTGGCTCACCTCATGATCAATTCTTCTTCCACTGTGTCTACTTAGAAGATTCGGAACAAATACAAGATGTTTCTATGTTTCTTTACAAGAAAAATATCTTTTAATTTGGTCTCTTTCAGCTTTTTTTTTTTTCTTCTCCTGTCAAGGGAGTATACAATGGCTCAATTGAAAACAACAAGATAGGCTGTATATGAGCTCAATGCAGTGGAAGGAATGCTGGCTTATCTCATCAGCTAAGTGCTTCCGCATCACTCAGTCGTAAACAGTATATTCTACATAGGTTTGTTACTATTATCTTAAATAATTCAGGAGCACAGCACAGGCTCTTACTATTTCTCACGTCTCCCATAACACCGACTGGAATGTGCTTTTGACATAAGATGCTTCATTCGTGGAAGCATTTGGAAGTCCAGGTTTATAGCTATAGAGCAAGAACTCAGTATCCGTTGCTGAGGAGACTAAAACTTTTCCCCATTAGAAAATCTGGCTAACACAAAAAGGCCAGAGAGCATGTAGGGCAAGGCAGAAGTTTTGGAAACCTGTTGCCAATGGCCAAGGTGAGTGAACAGTAAGTTCTGAGTGGCCTGAACTTCTGGGAATTGGGAATTGTCAGTCTCTCCAACACACAAGAAAGAAAGCCAGTTCATGTGGCATGGTAAGTACCAAATGAAGGCAATGTCAAAACCAAACTTCTAAGGGTTAGGGAGATAGCTGAGCTGATATGAGCAGTAACCACTGCCCGACACTGTTCTAAGAGCCCATGAATATAACTTCCAAGCACTGGTGAAGAGGTCCCAGGAAACATCCAAGGTACAGCCCCCTGATATTCTGTATGCAGTGTTTGCAGGCTTAGGCTTCAAGGTCCATGAAGGCGGTCTGCTCAGCACATCCTCCTTCCTGTATGCACTTTCCTCTTCATGGAGCTTTCTATCACTCCATCTTTCTCTGTCCTCACCAGAGTTTCTAGAAATTCATACCCTCATCCTAGGAAGCCAAGCCCAGAGAAGTTCTGCGACTGCCCTGCTGAAAGAGTGCAATGGGAGGGACGTTGGTCACCATGGTGTATTATTATTATTCAGAGCTCACTGTTTTTTTCCCCAGTGAAAGCGCTCATGGTCTCAAGGGATTGTGACCCCAGTTTCTTCGAGGGGAAGCAAGAGACTAATGAAACAGCTGCTGGAAGGATCCTCTCCTCAGTGTATAAGAGACACATGCTGGGCAAGGGTCCCTTCAGAGCGAAATTTAGTATGGCATGCACTAGGCTCATGCTCCAAGGTCTAGGGACTCTGGAGTGACAGAAACCTCCTCCACTTCAGGTTGCGCAGAGTTCTTTCCACTGTGGACTTAAGCTCAGAGAGGCAAGCAGAGTTGAAGAACAAGAAGGAGAAGCAAATGAAGTAGAGAAGAAGCAGGGACGGGGAAAGGAGTTATGAAAGGTAAGGCAGAGAACGAAAATCTGTTCAACCTTGAGAGGTGTGGCCCAGTGGCTCACACCTGTAATCACTGCTACCCAGGAAGCTGAGGGAGGCACATCACAAGTTGAAGGCCCACCTGGGTAACATAGCAGGACTGTCTCAAAATACAAGTTTAAACAATTAGGTTGTAGCATAGTGACAGAGTGCCAGCCTGGCAAGTGTAAGACCCTGGATTCAATCCTCGCCCCTCACCTTCCCCCTGCCCCAAAACGGCTAGTATTATTTGGGTAAGCATATTATTCCCTCTGGATACTAGTTGAGAGGGAGTGATGACTTTGAAGTTTGTCACATACATTCTTCCTCTGAATCCTATTTCGGGATTCAGTACCTCCCCTGCTTACTGTTAAGAAGGTAAGAGATTGGCAAACCATTTTATGTAACTGAACAGAACCTTGAATTTAGGGGTAAATTTCACAAGGGGACTAGGGTTAATGTAAGTAGTCATTACTAGGTAGATTTTAAGGTACTGATCCAAAGAATGGAAAATAATGAAAATATTTCATGTTTGAAAAATAAAACCGCATTTACAGTTTGAACATTGTAGCAATTATTGCCTCACTCTACGTCCCCTCCCAACCCCCACCCATGAGAAGCCACACTTACATGCTTCATTCACACGAAATTCTTGCTAGAGGTTGTATACTACGACTGCGACTTCTTGTGCTGTGGTGACCCCAACTATAAAATTATTTCTTCGTTAGCCGGTTGGTGGTGGTACACACCTTTAATCCCCCAGCACTCAAGAGGTAAAAGCAAGCAGATCTCTGAGTTCAAACTCTGCAGCTTGGTCTACAGAGTTCCAGGATAGCCAGGGTTGTTACACAGAGACATCTATCTCAAAAACTGGTTTTGTTATTATTGCTTCTTCGTAACTGTAGTTTTGCTAGTTATGAATTATACGTAAATATACAATATGCAAAATATCTGGTATTCAACTTCCAAAGAGGTCGCAAGCTATAGGTTGAGAATACTGAGAATATTGGCTTTGTGTGTGTGTGTGTGTGTGTGTGAGAGAGAGAGAGAGAGAGAGAGAGAGAGAGAGAGAGAGAGAGAGAATTTGAAGCAGAAAAGGAATTGTTCCCAAAATATCAGTAGGCTGTACGGGACTCGAACTCAGTAACTTACAGTCTAAAGGCCTTTATGCACATTTCCTAAATGAGTATTGAGTGTCCAAGGGTGTGGTTTGGGATGAGTAGGATAGTATATGTTTAAGAAGAGACATTGGTGCAGTGCTTGTTGAGGAGTGCATGAGGTCCCAAGATCCATCCTCAACACGGCCAACATCATCAACAATAAGAATAATCACAATCACAGAAAGAACAGTTCTTTCCTCAGTCTTGCCAACTGCTAGCAGGACCCAAAGTCTTCCTTTCATTGAAGCAAAACAAAAAAGGAAGCAAGTATCACAGAAGGTGAATTTTGCTGTTCAAACACGTCCAGCCCAAGGCCTTGTTTGTCCCGTGTGTTTGGGCAGTGGATGGGTACTCAGCAAGCTCAAGCTTTTGGCATTTCTATTTGAGAATGTGGGGTGAGTTTATTGGGTTAAAATCGGCTTTGTTTGGGTTTGCACCGCCCTTGTTCCCCGGGAGCCCCACATGGGGCGCCAACATGGCCTGGAAGAGGGGCATGTCAAGTGCCCCCCACCTCGCATTGTTGTTGCGCAGTGAACTGGAGTCTCCAAGGGGAAGGGGGAAAAAAGGAATTCCTCACTTCCATCCTGACTGGGATTCTCCTTTTCTTCAGCTGCTCCAAGCTGCAGTAATCCGTATTCACCGTGCCCAGCCCCGGGTTCTCCGGAGTTCTCGGGCTCTCTGTCATTGTAGTCTTATCTGCGCCTGCTTCTTCCAATGGCGCTTCTTGGGAGCTCTTTCACAGAAAAGGGGTTGGGGGGAGGCAGCTCCATAATGGCCGGCGTGGCCCCTTTCTTCTCTCTCTCCCTCTCTCTTTCTCTCACTCTTTTCTTAAGCTTTCCGAGGGAGCCGGGCTATTTAATCTTCCTGAGCTGTTCAAGATGTCACTTACCTCTGATGGTGGGGACAAAGGAAATACTTCCACAGTGAATGCCGGGCAGAGCTGAATGCCTCAGGCTGCTTTGAAGAGGGTTCTTGGAAGTCTGTTTCAGAGAGCGGCCTGAGCAGCGATCTTTTTGTGCTGTGGCCTGCGTGTCTCCCAGCCAGCCTCACCAGAGGCATTTAGCATAAAAGACAGTGGAGGGCTTTGTCGTCAGAACCCAGTTCAAATCCCAGCTCAGGCTTGGGCAAATCAATCACTTAATTGTCCTGAGCCTCAGTTTCCCCCTCTGTGAAGACGAGGGAATGATGGCATCCGTTTCTTTCTCTGTAAAGTACAAGGGTGAACAGTTCCCACGTGAGCTTTGGAAAAGTCGAATGCTTATTGGAAGGTACACACGTCGTCTACTTCCCTCCCTAGAAGTCTATGGTGTAATTAAGTGATTGATTATGTAAGTTCCTGGCAACGAGTGGGCTAGCCTGTGGAATTTTGGAAAAGAGTGCAGTTTCATTAATGAATGAATGAGTGTAGGAGTCAAAGGCTCACAACCTTTGTGACCTTTAACCTCTCTCCCACGTCGAATGTGTCACTGAGCCTTGTTGGTTCTGCATGGGACAAGCCCGTGTACCAGTGCACCACACCAGTCAGGCCCTAGAGGCTCAGATCTCCTCAGTGAACATACGAGGAGGTAGCCTGCCGCTCCAGGATAACCTGCTTTCCATTCCCAACAGGGTGAAAGGCAGATCTTTACCTCATTGTCAAGGTCTTTGAAGATCTGCTCATTTCTCCACTCTCTCACCTCACCCTTCCACAAACCTGCACTTCAGCCAGCAGGTCTCATGCCCACAGCATCGGAGCCTTTGTGTATTTTTCTGCCACATAGAACAAGGTCTTTCCACCAGTGGGCACTCAAAAGTTGCCATTCTTCCATGCCCAGTTCCTCCTTGTACCGAATCCTTTCCCTCTGTGACTTGATTCACTCAACAAACAGCTTCCTCGATGCTCCCTGAGGAAGAGACTCAAGTCTCTGAGGCCAAAATGCCACTGTTCCTGTCCTTGAACTGGACATCATCTGTTGGGTGTCTATACTCCTTTTCTTGCTTATAGATGGCTCCACCCAACTCCCTGAAGCAGTCTGAGGTGATGCTCACATCCACACATCCTGGTGTCCTGGCTGTGAAGACATATTCAAACTCTAAGATACTGAAGCGCAGAATAGAATACATCCTATCAACCATGTGTTTAGCAGTTGCATGGCACACGCTTTTGTAGGAAGCAGGCCCTGTTCCCATTCTTCAGGTGTCAAAACTGAGAGCCAGACAGATGAGCCCAAGCTATACAAAGAGAATCTAATGCATTTCCCACCTTCGAAGCGATTCCTTACCCAAAATCAAATAAGGAGACTTTGATGTAACTGAAATAGTATTTTATTGCTTGGGGACAATACCCACCTAGGTAAATGCCCCCAGAACAGTCTGAGGACTGCCCCAATCCTGCACTAACCTGGGTGGTGGGCTGCTTACACTCCGTATATGAAATACACATCACACACCTTCTCCGAGGCCCCGCACGCAGCCAGGGCCAGCAGACCCTTCCCGAGCAGTGTACAACTTTTCATTTCCCATATCAATCATGAGAACAAGTTGAAGTTCAGATAAAGGCAGCTTGGTTTCCCCTAATTGTTCAGGATTTAGACTGACTGTTTGCACTGCAGACTGCGGCCACTGGGTTCCCGGCGGGGGGCTGTGGCCAGCTCTTTCTCTAACAAACCCGTGTTCATGCGTCCATTCAGATCCATCACCCTGAGATAAACTGTGAATATTGCCCTTTGTCGCCGCTGCATTCTTCCCGGCATTGTGGGGGCACTATTTACGGATTTAAAGGTTCATTTGCACAATTCTTTTGTCAGCAGCCCGGGCCGCAGAATGGCGAAGCGAGGGCTACCTCTCCTTTCTGGGTTACTGCCCCAGCTCTCTCTGAGCAGAATGGACATGCCTGCCCTGGACTTAGCATGAAGAATGTCATTTCGAAAATTACATTTTTTAAATGACCTGTCTGCTTCCGTGGCTGGGGGAAGTCTTTGAGAGTTGGGGGTCACCAGTTCACAGAGGGCAGGATTTAGGTGTTGCCCCTACCCCTTCTATCAGTAGCCTTTGGAAAAAGCACAGAGTTAAATGCGGTAAGCCATACAGAAGAGCATCACGACTATACCCAGGAGTGAGCACTTTGTGCTGCAGGCTCTCTGCTCCACCCTTCTCGGGCATCTTGATTTTAGATAAATCTTACTAGTCTTTTTCTTTTCTTTATTTTCTTTTCTTTTTCTTCAGAGAAGGAAACTGAGTCTTTGAGAGTTGGGGGTCACACAACAAGAAAGAGACAGAGTAGAACTTCCAATCTAGGGCTTTCTGATTCCAATCTGGGAGCTCAGACTTGTCCCCTGCTATTTCTTAAGTTTTCCATCGGAGGATCCAGGGCTTCTAAATAAAGCAGTAGGATTTGAACCAGAAACAATGCAACCAGGAGATGCGTGTGGCCAGCTTGCAGAGAACAGAAGCGTGTTATTGTCTCTGTGACTCCCGCAGCTCCGGGACCTCCCTCAGGAGCCTCCTCCTCCTCTGGGATCTTACTCCATTTTCACTGCCTGGGAGAGCTCTGGAAAGGCAGCCTGTCCCCTTTGTGGTGACTCCTAATTACAAGCTCTGTCTGCTTCCCCCCTAGAGTGTAGGCCCCCTGAGGATAGGCTTGATCTTCTCTCTCTGGGTTTCCAGTGGACAGCTTCAACCCCGGATCACATACACATGGTGAACGCACATTGGAGATGAATGGGTGAATGGCTTTTGTGCAATAGGAGGGCTACATCTCCTGGAACTCTCACAGAGAAAAATAATATTGGGCATGGGTGGCCACAGATTGTACAGCTCTGCTGTAAAAGATGGGAGCAAAGCAAGAGGTCCAGACTGTTGTTTGAGCCTGTGGGATTAATTTTAAAAGGTGTGTGTATAGTATGTGTAACATATATGTATGTAGTATGTGGGAGTAGTATGTAGACAGTATATGTGTAGTGTATGGTATGTTTGGCAATGTATTATGTGTATAGTATATTTATTTAATTTGTGTGTAATGTGTATGTGTAGTGAATGTAGTGTGTGTAGTGTGTTTGTATAGTGTGTGTGATATATATGAGGTAGTGTGTGGAGGTGGCATATGTAGAGTGTATGTGTAGTATGTATGTAGTATGTTTGTGTCATATGTGTGCAGTATGTTTGTGTAACATGTGGGTACTGTATGTGTATGTAGTATATGTGTATAGTATGTGTGTGTGGTGTTTATGTATGTGGTATATGTAGTACTATTTGTATATGTGTATGTAGTATGTGTATATGTGGTATTGGGGTGTATATGTAGTATGTGTATGGTATGTAGTATATATGTATGCATAGTGTGTATATAGAGTGTACATATGGAGTGTGTATGTACTGTGCATATGTAGTGTGTATATAGTATGTGTGTGTAGTATGTGTTATGTGTATGTGGTCTGTGTATAGGTTATGTGTGGGTGGGAGTGCACATTGTATGTATATATGACCTGTAGTGTTTATATAATGTGTATGTGGTGTGTGTATAATGTTTGTAGTGTGTGTAGTATGTGTTTGTAGTATTTGTATATGTAACATACATGTTGTGTGTATATGTGCTGTGTGTGTGTGAGTGAGTATGTAAACATGTGGAGATCAGAGGAGAACTTCCCAGGGGTCTCTAAGTTCTCATCTTTCTCCCTGAGGCAGGGTCTCTGTTATTTGCCACTGCACAATGTATTCTAGCCTAGCTGGCTCACAAGCTTCCAGACAATTCTGTCTCTGCTTCCCATCTTGCCTTAGGGTTGCTGGGAATACAGATACATACTATAGCATTCTGCTTTTTACATGAATTCTGATGAGCGAATTCAAGCCAGCAGGCTTTCTGGACAGGTGCTTTTATGTCCTGAGCCATCCTCCTGGCCCAAGAACTGCTGTATCTTCCAAGTCCCACAGAATTTGAAAATGAATAATACTGTGTGAGATTGCACAATGGAGTAATGTATTCAATGCTAACTAGATGCAAAGGACATTTTTAGGATCCCGTTATTGCTTCTGGACAAAGGTTAAGAGTGCCTGCTAGTCTTAAAGGTTATTCTCACTGTGCTTCACAGATCCCTGTGGGGTCTACATTCTGGCCTAAAACAATGAATGACAGTGTTTTACAGTACATAGAAGATGAATCCACTTTCAAGAATATGCTGAACCTGAAGTATAGGCAGAGTTCTATGCAAAAGAATGTTGACTGAAAAGACTGTTCAGTAGGTAAGAGTACTCAGTGCATATACATGAAGATACAAGTTCAAATCCCAGTATTCATGTAAAATGCTGGTATTGATTTCACATATGCTGCAACCTCAGTATTGCAGAAGGGGTAAAGACAGGTGGGTTGGGGAGCTTGTCGGCCACCAGCCTAGCTCCAAGCTCAGGAGAGACCCTGTATCAAAAGAATAACGTGGAGGGTGATAGATCAGGGTGCACACTGCCCACTGGTGGCCTCCATATCCCACTTTTAAAGAGAAGAGAATTGATTCTTTCACAATTTCAGATACATATGAAAGGTTTTTGATCGTATCTTCTCCGTTACCTTTCCTATCTCACCCCGTCCCTCGACTTGAACCCCTTTTATTTCCAACAAGTCCTCTTCCTACTTCAGATTTTATTTTTGTTTTGCTTCCTTCGGTGACCCACCGCCTTTAATTAGGGCTGCCTACTTGAGAGTGAGTAGTGAGCTATTTACTTAAGCGAGAGCCACTTACTAGAGTCTCCATGCTGAAGTCTGCGACCCTCCTCCCCCAACCAACCATTAACTATAGTTCTTCTCTCAGGAGTGGAGCCATGTCAGCTCCTCCCCAATCAGTGATGAACTATTAGTGAACCCAGGCTTGTGAAGGTAGTGTACACATAGCCACTATCGCTGTGGGCCCATGGGTACAACGGACATGTCATGTCCAGAAGACAGTGTTGTCATCATTCCTTCCCATCTTCCAGATCTTACTTTTTTTTTTTTTACATCCTCTCCCTCCATGTACTATAACCTCTGGAGTGGGGAAATATAGATGTCCCAATCAGAGCTCAGCAGCTGTCCCAATAAATGTACCAATAGTCACTTATTCTCAGCACTTTGAATAGCTGTGAGTCTCTGCATTTACTATTATCACTGCAAACATAAGCTCTCTTGACTAAAACTAAGAGTAACACTAATCTATAGATATTAGCATAAATATTTAGAAGGTAGGAAGTTTACTAATGTGTCCACATAGCAAAACAATATGACCACCCCAGACACAGGCTTTTGATCAAGTTTTATAGTACCAGGTATAAATTCTCCCCTGTGGAGCAGGCATCAAATTCATTCAGAGAGCAATTGGTTAGCCCCAAAACAGGGATACCACTATTGTAACTATGGGCACATCTTGCCTGGTAAATTGGTGTTCTAGTTCCCAGAATTCCCAGAAAAGTCAGACTATAGATCTCTAATAAGTTTTTGCTCCCATCAGCCTGCAGAGCTGCTTCTAGGATTAGATTATGTAACCTTGTTTTTACAGAATTTTATATATATGTGTGAAATTATATATAGATACACACATATATATATATATATATATATATATATATATATATATATATATCAGTGGTATATATATATCATATATATATATAAATTTCATATATATATATATTTCATATATATATATATCAGTGGTTTTATGTCAATTTAAAAAAAATCCCTGAGTACATAAATCCATCAAGAAAAAGTATTAGGGCTTGATATGGGACTCAGAATTAAGAGCAGTTGTTGCTCTTGCAAAAAAAACTGAGTTTTGTTCCTAGCACCCAATGGCAGCTCACAAACATCAGAAACTCCAGTCTCAGGGGATCTAATGCCTGCTTATGACATCTGAGGGTATTGGATACACATATGATATACATACATACATACATACATACATACATACATACATACATACATACATAGAGAAAAAAACACTCACACAGGTTAAATAAAATAAATCTTTAAAAAAATATAAACACACCCATGAGCACGTATACATTCATAGAAAAGTTGTCATTGATATTGATGACCTTCTGTCAGGGTGGGCTGCTATGCTTGTTTGGGTCTGGAATGTCCCCTGAAGGCCCATGGGTTAGAACAATGGTTCTTGCTGGGCAGTGGTGGCGCACACCTTTAATCCCAGCACTTGGGAGGCAGAGGCAGGTGGATTTCTGAGTTCGAGGCCAGCCTGGTGTACAGAGTGAGTTCCAGGACAGCCAGGGCTACACAGAGAAACCCTGTCTTGAAAAAACAAACAAACAAACAAACAAACAAACAAAAGAACAATGGTTCTCAACCTAGGGGTCATGACTTCCTCTTGGGGGGCAGTTGAGTAACTATTTATTGTGATTCTATCCTTTACCATTGTACTTATTACATTGTACTTATTACATTCGTTTGCTTATCACATTTTTAGTGAGCACCTATGACGCACAAGATACTATGCATCACTAAAGGGCCTGCCATAAAAACGGCAGCCCTGGCCCTGGCCCTGCTCTCCTGGAGTTTACACTCCTCAGGCAGTGGTACAGGAGATGGATAGAATCAATTACTCACAGAGATGACAGTGGATGTAGCAAGACAGAAGTAAGTAAACTTTAGTTGAACGTCACAGAGTGGTAGGATGTATAAGGAGTTCTAAGAAGGGTTTGGAACGTTCCGTGAGTACATGATGCTTATGTTATAGACTATGTAAGGAGTAAGGGGTCACCATCCCATGGGATGTAATGATGTAACTCCTTCAGCCTTCTTGCATGCCACCACAAAGCTGGAAAGGCCAGGTGGCTGACTTTACATGAAGGGTTCTAATGGGAGAAGAGAGGTCTACCTTAGTTCTGGGTCCAGAAGTTGACCCCGGCTATATGGAAAGCCTTGTCTTAGTTAGGTTCTATTGAAACACCAAGACCAAGGCAACTCAGGGAGAAAAGGGTTTATTTTAGTTTACACTTCCATATCGTAGTCCATCACTGAGGAGCTCAAGCAGGGCAGGAACATGAAGGCAGGAGCTGATGCAGAGGCCATGGAGGAGAAGTTTCCACCCCATGGCGTGCTCAGCCTGCTTTCTTGTCGAAGCCAGTACCACCAGCCAAGGGATGGCACAGTGGCCTGGTCCCTTCCCCATCAATCACTAATTAAGAAATTACCCTCTCAAGCTTGCATACAACCAGATGTTGTGGGGGCATTTTTTTAAATTGAGGTTCCCTCCTCTCAGATGACCTAGCCTATGTCAAGTTGACACAAACCTATTCAGTTCACTCCTTTAATCTGCTTTCTGACATTGTAATGAATAACCGAGTTCATCACGTAATAAAGAGAAAGGGTTACTTGTAGTATGGGTTTTGGGGGTTTTGCTCAGTTGTTTGGTCCCATCATAGTGTATAATGTCAGAGTGAATGTGAAGAAAATCTACTTACCTCATAGCCAAGAAGCTAAGAGAAAGGAGGGAAAGAACCCCAACGTCCTACAGTCTCCTGGAAAGCCATACCTCTAATAGCATGAAGATGACCAGAGGCATCAGAAGCTGAGAACTAAGCCTCTAGTCCAATGGTTCTCAACGTTCCTAATGCTGTGACCCTTTAATACAGTTTTTATGTTGTGGTGACTCCCACCATAACATTATTTTTGTTGCTACTTCATAACTGTAATTTTGCTACTATTATGAATTGCAATGTAAATATCTGATATGTAGGGTATCTGATATGTGACCCCTGTGAAAAGGTCATTCTACTGCCCCCCAAGTTGAGAACCATTGTTTTAACCTATGGGCCTTCAAGAGACATTCCAGACCCAAACAAAAGCAGCAGCCCACCCTGACAGATGTTAACTTATCTGTGACATTCATCTATCCTGAGATCCAGGGCCATATGATACACATGCTGTTGGGGACCGTTCTGCCCCACGCTTGGCACCAAACTGTTGAGGACCACTCTGTCCCACGCTTGGCGCCAAACTGTTGTGAACCGGTACTATGGCTGGCTTGGGGGCAAGAATGTAGCGGCCTGTGCTGCTGTTTCAGTCCACAGGGACTGAGTCTCATAGAATGGAGTCAAGCCAGAGGTTCTGGAGTCAAGTCTCAAGTCTCCTTTATTGTTTCTCTTCTATTGGTGCATATTCACTCTTGACTGTATTGACTGTATATATATCTCTTAACTCCTATTGATTCTCATTTTTCCTAGTACAAGGAAATCTTGGGTATTTATAAGCACACACAGGAGAACACAGGTGAAAACATTTTACCACGTGCACTATGCAGCTGGGGTCACTAACAGCAAAACAAGCTATGTGGGATAAACAAGATATTTGTTAGAGTGTGCTCAGCTGTTGTAGGCTGCTGAAAAACCAAGTCTCTATCAGAGTAAGTGGTTCCAGATGGCTGCAAAGATAACTGCTTTCTAGCCGCTTTCTGCTTAAAGTCGGCTCCCTATAACATGCATTGCTCCCTCTGTTGAGTTCTTAGCTCAGGAGTTGTCCGTATGTCAGTAGCATCTAAGGGAGGCTCAGGGTTAGTTCTTATATTTTTGGTTGTGAGCCTAGCCTTCAACAGCTGAGCCATCTCTCCAGCCCTCAGTGTTAGCTCTTAAGGAGAGCACTGAGCATGGCAGGCTGGCACACACCTTCAACAGCAGCACTCAGGAGGCAGAGGCAAGCAGATCTCTTCGGGTTCAAGGCCAGCCTGGTCTATATAGCAAGTTCCATGCCAGCTAGGGCTGCACAGTGAGACCTATTTCAAAAAAAGAAGAGGAGGGGGAGGGAGTCTAAGAATAGATACTATTGTTTCCCAAACGACCAGCTATCATTCTCCCTCTGGGCAGATAAGAAGGTAAGTATGAATCCTAATAGGATCTCTGCAGCCATATTGGCATCATGAAGAAAATCAATATAGGAATGCAAGGCGGAGAGATGGAAGGAGACTGTGAACTTGCGTAAGTGCTCGAGTATGCGCTTGTGTGCATGGGAATGCACTAGTGCATGTCTCCAAACTAGTCATAACTGGAGGAGGCTAGGCAGAAATGTGGCTCAATGAGTTTCACCCTCTTAAAAAGCTGATGATCCTGTTCAAAAAGAGACTTGGAGCTGGGAAGATGGTAACATAATTGAAAGTAATGTCAGGAAAGTCCAATCTAAGGAGAGGAATTCCAGAGATGAGAAAAAAAAAAATCAAACTACAGACGGCTTCACTGAACCTTCAAGCTCCACTTCCATGGGTGAAAGCACGAGAAAATGTATGTTATCTTACATGCAAATATAGGGCTGGGTTCCAAATATCTGAGGACTTGGGAGTCTTGGGGTTTCTCAAGTCAATTTCATAGATACAGAGGGAAGTCTGCAGGAGAACAATGATCAATGAAAAAGGGAGAGAGAAGGAAGTGAAACAAGGTGAGAAAGACAACCTCTCCAAGATTCAAGACTTCCAGGGGGCTGGAAATGGGGGAATGTACTATGTAATGGAAACCCCAAGTACAGTCATCAGGAAGGGAATGCTGTTCAGCTCTGTATCTGATACACCTAGCACTGAGATTGGTGCCACTCCACTGGTGATTTCCTGTGAGTTGCTGTCAGAACTCGGGTTTTGAAACTTGCCAAGTCATTAGTACTCAGGTAGGTAGCATCTGGTGTTCTGGTTTCTCTAAGTGTTCTGGACGCAGAGATCTGCAAACAAATGGATCTTTGTTTCGATTTCTTCTTATATAACAGTTTATGCTATGTTCATTACTTAGACCACGTAGGTGAATTCAACCAGCTAGAGGAGGGAGTATACTCTTCTTTGTTTTTATTTCTAGGTATGCCTCCTATTGTATGGTTATGTAGCAAAGCATCACAAACTAGGTGAAGTAAAACAAGAGAAATTTGTTCTGAAATCTAGAAATCCAAAATCAAACACTTTACTCATTCCAGGTAATTGGTGTATATTCTTTCCTTGCCTGTTCCTAATGTGGGAAATTCCAGGCATTCCTTGGTTTATACCTGAGATGGTTTGTATATGCTGGGCCCAGGGAGTGGCACTATTAGAGGGTGTGGCCCTGTTGGAGTAGGTGTGGCCCTGTTGGAGTGGGTGTGGCCTTGTTGGAGTAGGTGTGTCACTGTGGCTTTAAGACCCTCATCCTAATTTCTTGAGTTCTTTGTACATATTTGATATTAGCCGTCTATTGGATGTGGGATTGGGATCTTTTCCCAATCTGTTCGTTGCCGTTTTGTCCTATTGACAGTGTCCTTTACCTTACAGAAACTGCAATTTTATGAGGTCCCATTTGTCAATGCTTGATCTTAGATCATGAGATCAAGGAACTTTTCAGGAACTGTTCAGGAACTTTTTCCCTGTGCCCTAGTATTCAAAGGTTCTTCCCCACCTTCTCTTCTATTAGTTCTTGTGTATATGGTTTTATGTGAAGGTCCTTTATCCACTTGGACTTGAGCTTTGTATAAGGGGATAGGAATGGATCAATTTGCATTCTTCTACATGTTGTCCTCCAGTTGAACCAGCACCATTTGTTGAAAATGCTGTCCTTTTGCCACTGGACAGTTTTAGCTCCTTTGTCAAAGATCAAGTGACCATAGGTGTGTGGGTTCATTCTGGGTCTTCAATTCTATTCCATTGATCTTCCTGCCTATCTCTGTATCAATACCATGCAGTTTTTTATCACTATTGCTCTATAGTACAGCTTGAGGTCAGGGATGGTGATTCCTCCAGAAGATCTTTTATTGTTGAGAATAGTTTTTGTTATCCTGGGTTTTTTGTTATTCCAAGTGAATTTGAGAAATTTTCTTTCTAACTCTGTGAAGAATTGAGTGGGAATTTTAGTGGGGATTGCATTGAATCTGTAGATTGCTTTCAGCAAGATTGCCATTTTTACTATATTAATCCTGTCAATTCATGAGCATGAGAGATCTTTCCATTTTCTGAGATCTTCAGTTTCTTTCTTCAGAGACTTGAAGTTCTTGTCATACAGATCTTTCACTTGCTTGGTTAGATTCACACCAAGGTATTTTATATTATTTGTGACTATTGGAAGGGTGTCATTTCCCTAATTTCTTTCTCAGCCTGTTTATCTTTTGAGTAGAGGAAGGCTACTGATTTGTTTGAGTTGATTTTATAACCAGCCACTTTGCTGAAGTTGTTTATCAGGTTTAGGGGTTCTCTGGTGGAAGTTTTGGGGTCACTTAAGTATACTATCATATCATCTGCCAATAGTGATATGTTAACATCTTTCTTTCCTATTTGTATCCCTTTTACTTCTTTGTGCTGTCTAATTGCTTTGGCTAGGACTTCAGTACTATATTGAATAGGTAGGGAGAGAGTGGGCAGCCTTGTCTAGTCTCTGATTAAAGTGGGATTGCTTCAAGTTTCTCTCCATTTTGTTTGATGTTGGCTACTGACTTGTTGTATGTTGCTTTTACTATGTTTAGGTACAGGCCTTGAATTCCTGATCTTTCCAAGACTTTTACCATAAAGGGATGTTGAATTTTGTCAAATGTTTTCTCAGCATCTAGTGAGATGATCATGTGGTATTTTTCTTTGAGTTTGTTTATATAGTGGATTACATTGATGGATTCCCAAATATTGAACCATTTCTGCATTCCTGGGATAAAGCCTACTTGATCATGATGGATGACTGTTTCGATGTGTTCTTGGATTCAGTTTGCTAAAATTTTATTGAGTATTTTTGCATTGATATTCATAAGGGAGATTGGTCTGAAGTTTTTTTTCTTTGTTGTGTCTTTGTGTGGTTTAGGTATGAGTGTAATTGGGGCTTCATAGAATGAATTGGGTAGTATTCCTTCTGTTTCTATTTTGTCGAATAGTTTGAAGAGAATTGGTATTAGGTCTTCCTTGAGGGTCTGATAGAAAACCATCTGGTCCTGCGCTTTTTTTGTGGGAAGACTTTTAATGGCTGCTGCTATTTCTTTAGGGGTTATGGGACTGTTTAGATGGTTTATCTGCTTGTGATTTATATTTGGTACCTGGTATCTGATTAGAAAATTGTCCATTTCTTCCAGATTTTCCAGTTTTGTTGAGTATAGGCTTTTGTAGTAGGATCTGATGATTTTTGTTTAATTTCCTCAGTTTCTGTTGTTATGTCTCCCTTTTCAGTTCTGATTTTATTAATTCAATGATTTAATTAGGCAAAAAAATCCTACACAGGTGTGCACAGCCATTTTTGAGTTTTAGTTAGTGTCAGATGTAGTCAAGTAGACAACCAAGAATAGGCATCGCAATCTGGTTTTTCATCCATGTGACAAATGCCTGAGAGAAGCAACTTAAAGGGTAGAAGAATATATTTTGGCTCAGGACAGGGTTAGCTATCTCTGTCCATTTTTTGGGCCAACAGAAGGCAGTAGTGTGTGACAGAGAATTCCAGCTCATGATGTTCAGGAAGCAGAGAGCAAACAGAGAGTACTGGGGACCAGCATAACCTTCAAAGCCATTCCTTCATAATTTACATCCTCCTACCAGGTCCCATCTCCTAATTAGGACATTCAGCCACAAATGCAATGGATGCATTATTCCAGTGCTGAAGTTAGTGTCTTCTTAATCCAATCACCTCCACCAGCTATTGACCAAGTCTTCCCCACATAAGCCCTTTGGGAGATACTTCATACACAAGCTATAGCATGTGGGTCTGTCCTTCTGTGTTTGACATTCACATCAAACATCTTCTGTCCCATTTGCTGTTTCAAATGACAGAATTGCATTTTTAATAGCTAAATAATATTTTATCTTGTGTATAGATAATGCTTTCCCCTTATATGTTCATCTATTGCTAGACATGTAGAGTGAATTGATTGGCTATAAACATATGGTGTGGCAATCTCTTTAATATACTGATCTCAGTTCCTCTTGCTATCTACTCAGTACCAGGAACAAATCATATAGTCATGTCTGTTTCTGGTTTTTGAAGAACGACCCTTCTGTCTTGTTCAATGGTTGTATTTCTTAACTTTCATACTAACAGTTGGAATTCTCACTGCACCCTCACCAGCATTTGGAGAAACCCATCACCCCCACTTTGGTGTTGTTATTGCTATTTGTGTTTTTGAGACAGTCATTGAAAGGAATTATAAATGATACATTGCTGTGGCTTTGCTTAGCATTTCCATAATAGCTTATGATGTGCACATTCTTTTCTGTGTACTTACTGTCGCTTATACAACTCTACCAACTGTCTACCCATGGGCTGGAAAGATAATTCAAGGGGTAAGAGCACTAGCTGCTCTTACAAAGGACTTTGATTCCAATAACATGGCAATTCACAACCATCTGTAACTCAGGTTCCAGGGGAAGCTGAAAGCCTCTTTTGTTTTCCAAGGGTACCAGACATACACATGGTACACACACAGACATTCAGTCAAGATGGTTATATGCATAATACAAAAATAAATATTCTTTTTTAAAACATATCTAATCATTTGCCCATTTCTTTTTTTAAAAAATGGTTTATCTTCTTCTTTTAAAATGGCATGCATTTATAGACTTCGTTCTGATTATTCTTTCCCCAAAGCTCCTTTTGATTGTTGTGACATCCCTCAACCTCACTCCTACCCCATCGGTCCTTTGATTTTCTTTTATGACTAATTTTAGTTGACCAGATCTGTGAGGACTTGGAACCTAATGGAGTCACCAATTAGCACAGAACTGAAGGCAATGACTCCGTCTCTCCCTGAATCCTATCAGTAGTACAACTCTCAGTAGTGAGAGATGAGGTCCTCTGAGCCTTTTCCTCCATCCATGCCTGACTCGACAGGCTCCTTCTTACATAGACCTAGTGCAGACATCCACAGCTGCTGAGAGCATGCTTGCTCATTTTAAAAATCAGTTTATTTCTTGTTGTTTTACATATTCATATTCCAGATATTATTCTCGTATCAGATGGGCGGATTGAGAACATGTTCTCTCTCTTTGTCTCCCCCCTTCTTATAAAGACACTAGTCTTGCTAAATTGGGAACTGTCCTACTAAAATATGGCCTGATGTTATTAATAAAATGAAAATTTTTATTTTCAATAGGGTCATACCTATTTAGAGACAGTAAGAGCTGGGGCTTTAAGATACCTTTTTCAGGGGAGAGGGCAGTGTTATAACCTTGTAACACTGAGTGAAAATGTTCACTATAGGATTTGAAAGCATGCAATAGAACCATAAAGCTTGGGGCCAGTTTTCGCATCTACACTTCTGTTCAGAGTCACCCTTGGTGCATGCGTAGTTTCACAATGGGAAGATTAATTTTGGTTCTGGCTGTGCTACCAACAGAGAAGATAAAGTTGCTTATTTTAGGACTGTCCTCACATAGTCATCTAGTCCTCTTTCCCAAGTTTAATTCCAGCCCATTTTTGAAAAGAGGGTAACAAGCACAAGACTGCTGGCTATAATGGTAGATAATTTTATTCTAAGCTATAGGTAGGATTGTGAGTTCTAGGCCAGCCTAGGCTACATAACAAGTGTAGGCCAGCCTGGGCTACATAGGGAGACTCAGTTTCATACCCACACCCACCCATACACACACACACACACACACACACACACACACACACACACACACACACA
>JANHMN010000010.1:45529123-45544910 GCA_030674055.1 Rhabdomys pumilio | reverse complement strand
ACACACACACACACACACACACACACACACACACACACACACACACATAGATAGACAGACAAAGACAGACAGACAGAGACAGAGAGACAGAGGGAGAGAGGGAAGGAGAAAGAATAGAAAAAAATAAACTACAAACTGTTTCCTAATTTTTTTAAATGTTAGAGATGAGACTAGATGTCATGAAGCCATTTCACAAACATATACTGTATACTTACATACATCTACCTTATGGATAGGCGGGATCTAGGAATGAGCCTGAATCCACGTCAGAATACAAGCCCCAAGAGCTCCATGCTCAGTGCTTTGATTTGAGTGTGATTTGTCCAGCTGAACTCATGCTGGAGTTTAAGCCCTAAAGTCATAGTTAATGCTATTAAGAAGGTAGAAACTTAATCCGCCTATTGTATTTAAAGGTGGAGCCTTTGGGAAGTGATTAGATTATTAGATTAAGCCACTAGGGTGGAACCCACCCACCATCCTTCCCATAAATTAATCCTAATGGCTCCATAAGAAGACAGGTGCACACAGAGACACACAGGTTGCCTGTTATGATATGTTGTAGCTAGGACAGTCTTCTCTGGAACCTGCACCATGTTACTAGGCCTTCTTGCCTTCAGAGCTGTGAGGTCAGCTGGACGTGGTGGCCTATACCTTTGATCCCAGCACTTAGGAGGCAGAGACAGGTGGATTTCTGTGATTATAAGGCCAGCCTGATCTTACCCGAGTTACCCCTTAAAGGCTGATGGGCTCTAGTGATGAGTCTGGGTCCCGTGCACTCAGAGCTTCTTGGCCAGCAGTTTGATTTGAATTCAATATGTTCTTCTGAAGTTGGATTTTAAGACCCAAAGTCATAGTTAATGAGTTCCCAGGCCAGCCAGGGCTACATAGTGAGACATAGTCTAAAACAACAAAAAATAATAATAATAAAATAAAATTTAAAAAAGGAAGAAAGAAGAAAAAAAAAACTTGACGTCAATAAACTCCTTTCTTTTATAAACTAGGTTGCCTGAGATATTTTGTTACAGAAATAAAAAGCAAACTAATATGCGTACTAAGAGAATCCCGATAACTACCATAAGAATCAAATGTATGCTAAGCAGGTAGAAACAGAAAAGCCGTATTAACGGAAAGAACATTTGTTGTTTCCACCCATTCACAGGTGTAAGTCCAACCTAATTCCCCATGGATGTTACCAAGCATCTTAAGGGTTTTCATTCCCCACTGGCAGGGATACAGTCACAAGTTATACCATGGCAGCAGCGAAGTACAGTCGGAAAACCTCACATCCTTACATCCTGTCAGAACTGGAAACAGAGGCCAGGAAGGAAGCAAGACAAGGCCCCAAGCTTCACGTCCCTGTGACCTACTTCCTACAGCAGAGCTCTGTCTCCTCAGGGCTCCACAACACCAACACAAACTCCATCAGCTGACAACTAAATGCTCAAACACATGACGAGCCTGTGGGAGGGGATATTTCACATCCAACCTGAAAATATCCCAAGCGGTCTTCACCTTCCGAGCCATCCAGGACAGCTTCTGCCTGCCCCTTTTGAAAATGTTTTTTTTTTCTTTAATTATTATTTAAAGACTTTTATTTTGTTTTTAATTATGCGAAGGCATGTGTGTCTATGGAAAAATATATGCTCATGAGTACAGGTGCCAGTGGACACCAGAGAGGGCATCAGATCCCCAGGACCTGGGGTTATAGGGCTGTTGTAAGCTGCCACACATGGGTGCTGGAAAGCACACTTAAGTCCTCTGCAAGAGCAGTGCTTTCTCTTAACCACTCCCCTTCCCCTAAATGTTTCTTCCTACAGTTTACTGGCTCATCACTAGTAGAAGAGCTTCTGATAGTCCCCTCAGAGAACAAAGCCCCCCTTTCCCTTTGCATGTGTCCTCTACTCACGAGTTCCCATTTCCACATGGGCTAGGGGACAGCTGAAGGGCCTGGTACCTAGACTCTGTACGCTACAGCCCACAGCCTCCGAGTCATTCATCCACACGTCCTGTGAGTAGATTGAAAATGGCAAATCTTTACACTTTAGTAAGCTTTTACAGGACTTTGTTCATTCCTCCATATGCCATGAACTAAAATAACCTAGAATTGTTGGAAGGTTAAAGAAAAGAAATGATTGAAAGCATCTCACTTATGGCAAAAGCTAAAGAAATGGGCCTGATTTTCATTCCTTCATTCCCTGGGTCTGTCACTACCATTTACTGAATACCTACTACACACTGGACTATTTTCAAGTAAATACTAAAGTGAAAAGAACCAGCTGTTTTCTTGCTTTTGGGGGGGGGAGGGGGTTTCATTCTTCTGGAGAGAAAATAGACTCTGAAGAAGCAGGGATATGTACTTACTAGAAAGAAATGAAAGGATATAATCTTCTCAGGGTTGTGAGACAAAATATCCAGGGGATTCTTTACTTAGGCAGTCAGCGAGCCACTCTGGGAGGCTCACATGGTTCTGAAAGATCAGGAGGACACAATCTTGTGCAAGGCCAGTGCAGTCTAGGGCCAGGAATAAGGTGGGAATGCACGAGGTGGACCAATGGGGCTACAGCACGGCAAGTTCCCAGTTGAAAGAGGTGGAATGGATAATAAGATGGACAGAGGCATGGCCATGTTGGACTTCCCAGCCACCATCGTGACTAGATCTTCTTTTAACTGTGGTGGGTCTTAAACAAGGATGTGATGTTAGATTGTTCTGGATTGTCTGGAGTCAGCACTAGGGGTTGGAGTCAGGGAGTAGGAGGATGCTACAGGACTGCACTGTCTCCTGGTACCTTCACTTACTCACACTCCTATAACAAGGTCCCATGGGCCAGGAATCTTGTATATATTTATTTCTCATAGTTCTGAAAGGCAGGAGAGTCTAAGATCAAAAACACATTGATTGATAATGTGTCCAATCAGAACCTATTTCCTAGTTCTGCCTTCTCGCCATTTCCTCACCTGGGGTTGGTAGGCAAAGCGGTCTCTGATCTCTCTGGTAAAGGCATGAATGGCACATGTGAGGTCTCATCTTCAAGATCTAATCATGTCCTGGATGTGCCTGCTGCTAAGAGCATACCCTTCAGAGTTAGGACACAATGTATGATGGAGAATGAATATACTCATTCAAACATTAAACCTTGTCTAAGAGATGCAGGCACATCATTAAGATGGCCTGAGAAGAAGGCAGATGCAAAGATGTCACTGGGATGGATATTACAGAGGAGTAAAGGTTCAGGCTAGAGCCTGGGGCATGGTCTTTCACACTTTCAAGAACAATACTCTTTAGCCAACTAAAGAGATTTCATAAAGCTGGGAGTGATAGCACACACCTGTGATCCTACCATTTGGGAGGCAGAGGCTGAAAGATCATGAGTTTGAAGCTAGCCTGGAGTACATAGCAAGACTTTGTCTAATAATCATAGTAACGACAATAATGATAACAATAAAGACTTTATCAAATGAATTTTGATATTGATGGGACCTAATAACCAATCCGATAATTTAGATGTACATTGAGCTTTACAAAATGCAAATTGCCTTCACAAGGTTTCTTTCACATGAACGCAAACAATACAGAAGAATCAGGCACAGGGACATGCACGGTCCTGCAATTCTAGCCCTTGGGAGGCTGAGGCAGAAGAACTGCCATAGCTGTGAGGTTATCCTGGGCTCCACAGTGAGTTCCAGGCTAGTCTAAGCTAAAGAGTTAAACCTTGTAGGGGAGAAAAAAATTCACACAAGAAGAATTCTGGATGCTTCTATGGTGATAAGCATGTCAACTCACATATTCCTCGTGCACCTTATGAGAATCTTGTGTTTTAAATGTTTACAGTTCTAGAATCTGCTATTTATGTATTCACTTCCAACACTACCTCGCAATCCATTTTCTCTGCATATTGACTGATCCTCTTACCTTGCTTTTTAGTGCCATACATACAGATTCACTGCTAGATCACATGGGAACAGAGGGTGTCGACAGAATCTACGTCTTGTGAAAAGTAGACAACAGGTCATCTTCTCATTAGATAGAGATGAAATGATAAACCAGAATCTTTCTTTCCTCCAGAGAAGGGTACCATTTCTACACAGAAGGAGTGACATCTCTGTTAGGCAAAGCTGCAGGCCAGGAATCAGAAAACTTGGATGTCCTTCTCTACCACTGACTGGGTGCTCTTACGTCTGGTCCTCACTCTCCCCCATTCACTTAGTACTGCAGCATTTCATCTGTGCAACTCCACAGCCTAACGATCACCTGAGCTTTCAAGTCTACAAAGTACTTTGAAAACACGGTCGTGTTGAACTTAAGAAAGGGATTGTTTACCTAGCTCGCAGTCAGTATCTGACAGCACTCGCCCTGGGACATGGTTTGTACTGTTAGTACAGGCTTGGAGATGAAGCAGAACACCTGTGACTTCTTGCCAGCACCCTCTCAGAACAGTGCCACTGGGCTAGACCAGCTCCAGGGAACTCCCCACACCCAAGAGGCAAGCTCTAGGGGTGCCAAGGGTGCCAGGCTCTACTCACCATGGCCCCCTCTCAAGGTTTTGTGATTAAGACGTTCGGAGTGTGAAAAGTAATCACCTTAATTGTTGAAAACCCTCAAAGATTCCAAACTTGTAAATCATGAAAGGCCACTGTTTAGCGGGCTGGAATGCTTTTGAAAAAGGCCAGCGATCAGAGATTGGCCTCGTTAATAACCACAGTAAAACTTGCTCTTGAAGCTCAAAGACACAGCTAATTAGGGCAGAAAAATTCAACCTCAAATTAAGAGAGAGAGAGAGAGAGAGAGAGAGAGAGAGAGAGAGAGAGAGTTTCTGAAGTGTAAAAGCCTTTCTCCCTGAGAAGTATGTCTAAGTAGATTTTGGATGTGTTCCAAAACCCACTGTAAGACAAAGCCAAGACTGCAAAAATGTCAGGGTGGGGTTAATCAGCTGCAGAGCGTCTGTGTGTCCATCTGTCCAGGAAAAGGAATCAGTGTCCTTACCTCAAGGATTTCTTAATACTGAACTTTTAAAGGGAGACTTAGGAAAACGGAAATTCTCCCACATTGCAGTTTTATAAACTAATAACACATGCGCATGGCCCAGCCCAGTTGGTATTTGTGAATTTATTGAGCATGGCTACATGTTGTGGATAATGAGATTTAAATAGGAGAGTCCACTGGGCCCTCCCTGAAAGAAGTTGGTAACTGTGGCCCACCACTGCCTGATACAGCCAAGAATCAAAACATATGTCTAGGTTTACCGAAAAGAGATTTTCTTCCCCAAAGTAAAGGTCAGCTGTGGACTCGGAATTTGCCAGTTACAAAGACTAGACAAAGGTGTAAAGCTGTCTTATCAGGTGACTTGCAGACTGGCCCAGCAGCTCACAAGTGCCCTTGCCACTGTAACATGGCTCAAAGATGGGATCTGTGAATGAATCATCCCAGCAGAGAAAAAAAAAATGGGAAAAGAACACAGCTCAAGAGGTTGACCCATGATCCCCTGTTACACAACAGAAGTAGCCTAAGTGTGCAACTGATTGACAATCTAAAACAAAGTAATAAACAATGAGCCGGCAAGATGGCTCGCAGACAAGGGCACTTGCCACCAAGCTGGATGACCTGAGTTAGAAGCCTGGAACCTTCATGGTAGGAGAGAAGTGACTCCTACAAGTTTGTCTCTGACCTCTATAAATACACACACACACACACACACACACACTTTTTTTAAATCGTGGAGCTGGAGAGGTGGGTCAGTAGCTAAAAGTGCTTGCTGCTCTGCAGAGTACCCAGGTTCGGTTTCTAGCACCCACATAGCAGTTCGGTCATTTGTAGCTCCAGTTTCAGAGGTCCTCTCATCCTCTCATAGACTCAGGGACAACAGACATGTGGTGTACATACACATATGCAAGCAAAACACATACACACTAAAATAAGAAGGTTAAAGCATAAGAGTAATGATGTGTTATGGCTTTAGATCTGTTCTGAGCCCAGTTCAGGGAGGGCTGACTATAGACAAGTATCTGAAACCCAAATCACTTTAGTGCAGTGCTAGGGGGTAAGTACCCTCAAAGGAGAGTCAGACCTGAACAGGACACTGAAGGAGGAAGTATGATGCCCACAGGTATTATGAGAAGGATTTGTTGGGCTCAGAAATCCTGGCTCTGAATATTTCAGGAAGATCAGGGTTCTAACATTAAAAAGGGATGTTCCACAAAGCAGCATCTTAACCTGAAGCTAGTCACAGATATAGACTCAGATTCCATCCAGATTCCATCTGAAGGACAGAGATTTGCAACAAAGAAAAGTTCAGGTGACTTGCATGCTCCAGGCTAGACCAAACATAGACTAAGCTAAAACACATAAGATTTTGTTTCAGAATATGGCCTAGACAGAAGGAAGCAGAGACAGCTATGTCTCAGGAGCAAAATCCCTACAACTTATATTGTAAAGACAAAGCTACAAGACTCCCTCTACCTGTGTCTTCCTACTGTACTGCTCCATTCTGTGGGATGAGGAGAAAGAAAATGAAACATTTTAGATCCAAAGACCAATTTTTTATGATGACACTTCTCTAATTTTTGTTTTAAGACAAAATGGTCTCATATATCCCAGGTTGACTTTGAACTAGCTATAGCTATATATGCATTATTTATTTATATATAATATATTCTTTATCATATGCTAAATATGCATTATTTATTACGTATATCCTATATACTATGCTATAGTGGATATGTTAGTATCTAAATAGTGGTGCATGGAATTGAACCCAGGGCCTCACATTGCTAAGCAAGCTCTCAACCACCGAGCCACGGTCCCCAATAAACCATGAAACCTCTGACAGTGGGAGTGTGAATGCCTTGCTCCCCCACCATTTTCAGTACCCAGTGACTGACACAAAGGAAGTGCTTAATAAAAGTCTGTTGAATGGATGTGTAAATATTAACATTCCTACGCCAGATATGGATCTTTCTGGAGCTAATTTAAACCTTTATGTTTTCAATTAGAGTTACAATCCCCAGTGATCACCATCTCTTGCTATTTACACCTCACTCTCTGATGCAGGGTTGATTCATGCAGACAACAGACAATGGCTGAAGCGGAAGCCGGAGGCTGCGGTTTCTGTTCACTTCTCTTGTGCTGTTCCTGTCTTATTCTTGGTCACTTACTCTGAGGAAAGCTAGGGCATGAGTAGCTCCAAAGAAACAGCCTCATACTGAAGATCTGGGGTCTCCTTCCAACAACCTGCAAGTGAGCTTGGAAGTGAGTCTCCCAAGAGCCATCTAAGCTGGCACTTCATTCTGTGACAGATCCCGAATCCAAGCCACAGTCAATTCCTCACAACTGTGGGCAAAAATGAACACTGGGTATTTAAACTGCTGGGTTTAGGGGTGATTGCACTGGGGTTTATGAGAGGGACAAAAGCAACCCAGTGAATATTAGAAGGAAGTTTGTTGGATTGGCTCCGCCAGTGTAGGCTGGGTAGTCAAAGAAAAAAAAAAAAAAAAAAAAAAAAGCTGATCCCACACTGAGAGTCTGAGAATCCAGCATTCTTCTTTCCGTAAGACCAAGAACCTCAAATCCTGACATGGTACTGAAGATCAGAAGAGTTGCATTCTGGAGGCCAGAAGAAACTGAATTCTCTAATGAGAGAAGAAATACAGCAGCACCTGGGTAAATCAACTCACAAGCAGGGTAGGTGAGCTCACTGGTGAGACAGGAGGTCAAACAGGCAAAAAGCAAAAGCTTTCCTGTCAGACTTCCTTTTATCTTAGCTGCCACCCAAAGGTCTACATTTAGGATGGGTCTGCCCACTTCAGTTAACCCTATCAAGAGCATCCTCCATGGGGGGATGGGGAGCACGCCCGTTACTTGTCTCTTAATTGATTCCAGAGCCAGTCAAGCTGAAGACCAAGATCAACCAGGACACACATCAGCTCACAAGTTTTACACAGCTACTGAATAACTGCTCTAGTCCTATGGTGGTTTCTGAGGTCTTGGCTAGTGGGGAGGAGGACTCCATTCTTACTGGATGTGCAGGTAACGGGTAAAGAAGCAGCTGAGAGACTTTGTACATGTACCCTTGCCTGGAAGAGAGGACTGATCTGTTTCCTTAGCAAATGCCACTGAGCCTTCTCCTGTGACCTTGGAGGGGGATACTTCCTGATCATGGCTCTTTTCTTGACTGTAGATATGCCAGAGTCCCTTAATGCTTTTTGTCATTCCACACCTAGCTTTTCACACTAACAAACAAACACAGTGAGACTTGTCCAGGACAGAGTGACGAAACCTTACAAAAGCTTTGAGGAAAACACCGATGAAGACTGGCTAATACTTGCTGAGAAAATTTAACTTAACCCTAGAATTCCTGTACAGTAACCTCAGTTTCTGAACTTCCAGCTCAGAAGAGAACAGTTTGAGTCCTAATTCTATCCACTCTCAGTACCTATTGCTGCCTAAGATCTACCAGGCACTTGTTCATCATTGCTGGGAATGGGAAGCTCAAAGGCAAGTCTTGCCTCTAGTGGGTCCCAGCTGAAGGTCAGCACCTACAGATAGATACCAGCCTGTCATATTTACATGCTGTTCTCTGTACATTCCTTGTTGCTAAGAAGTAACTTAAGTGAGGAAGGGCTTGCATTCTGATGGGATCATTTAATCGTGGTTGTGATGACAGGGAAGGAAGAAAGGAAGGTCTGACAAATGGCAGGCAGGAATCCAGCTCGGTCCTTCATATAAAGCTTCAAGGCCCAACCTCAATGACCCAATTCTTCTAGCAAGACTCCACCTTTTAAAGATCCCAGAACTTTCCCAAATAACACCTTTAGCTGAAGACCAAATGTCCAACCAAATATGAGTCTAGGGAAATATTTTCCATTCAAATTACAGTGCATACATAGGAGTGCTATAGCCCTATGGAGACAGTGGGACGGGATCATTTTCCCTACAACCTGCCATGCCAGTCAACCAGAAAAAAAAAAAAAAAAAAAAAAAAAAAAAAAAAAAAAAAAAAAAACCTCTCCACTGTCTTTAACTTTCTCCTCCTTTCAGCCAATAGTAAGGTCAAAGACAAGTTGATACTCATAATCACAAAGCTGAGAGACAAGTCAAATCTGTAAGCACCTCTAAAATGTCTCCTGAGGAAATGCCAAGACTCTTGCTTGTCTCTAGCTGGAACTCACAATAAGAAGTATATTGCATGTTTTGTCTTGTGCTTGTAAAGCCTTAGGATGGGGACCAAACTATATATATGATGCTAACCCCCCCCCACTGCAGAATATCCTTGGACAAGCCAAATGGCCAGATATTATCTTCATAGACCACTGGTCCCCAATGTGGGACTTCTTGCATTAGACAGCTCTGTCTCCAAAGAGTTCTGCCATCATTCCACCCAAAACATGCATCTTGCCATCCAATTTGGGGGCCACCTCAGTGCTCTGACCTGATACAACATTATCTTGTACTTCTGCTCTGTGACAGCCCATCAGAAATAAGGAGGTAGCACCAGTTGTTTTACCCCAAGATCACCTCTTTATCAACAACTCTTTATATGACATACTTGAAGGGCTTTCATTAAATTCACATTCCTCCTCTGCTAGTCTACATATGCTCCTTGTTGCATAAAAGATTGGCATTAAACCTTATCCTCTAATGAGGTCTAGACAATACAAAATAAAGCTGGGTTTTCACTGCCTCTGATGTTTTTATCATAATTCTATAAATACAACATAGGTTTGCACTAACTTGCTTATAAATTGCATCACCCTGTCAAGTCACTGTAATCGTATAATTGAAAACAAATAAAATCAATAGACTCCTTTAAAAAAAACTACTATTAATACAAGTAACACCACACAACTCAAAAAAAAAAAAAAACCCACAAGTTCTCTTGGGGAGATGTCTCCATGTCTCAGTCACTTAGGATAATATTTTTATAATTGAACAAAAAAATAAATTCATACAAATGTAATAATAGACACCTATATTTAAAATAATTTAAAATGTACTTAAAATACAATTTTATGGGTGGTCATAAAGATGAGAGATAGCCATGGTGGCACATACCTTTGATCCCAGCCCTAGGGAGGCAGAGGCAGGTGGATCTCTGTGAGTTTGGGGCTAGGCTGGTCTACAAAGAGAGTTCCAGGAAAGCTGGGGTTACACAGGAAAACCCTGTTGGAAAAACAAAGGGAAAAACAAACACCTCAGTTTCTCTCAGTAGCTTTCAATAAAGCACACTAAAAGCTAGAAAACAAGGAGCCCCAACAGCAGATTCAAATGCAAATGTAGCTATTCCCACATCTTCTGAAGTGTCAAAATCCACTAATTCCTGTTTCTTCTCTTGGACATTGTTCTCCATCTGTAGCCTTTGGATCTGATTGCCCCCTGGGTTTCATTTCAATGTCTGTGTGACTTTCCCATAGACATGTGGATCATCAGCTGTGTCAGAATTCACTCATCGCCTTTAGAGCCATCTCAGTCTCCACAGATCTTTTTAGTGGAATCTTTCAGACATGCTCCACCCTTCCAAATGTAGATGATAAATTTCACTCCATCTATTCTGGCCCCATACTTCAGTCTCTATCAATTTTTAATGAAATATTTCAGACATGTATAATAATATAAATGATGATATCGTGACTGCCGGTCTTGTTGCAGCCTCTGTTCAGAAAGAATACACTTGGGTTCTCACTATGGAATTGTAGGGTGGCCCTCCTCTGTAGTCTAAAAGGAAGCCATGTTTGAAACATGCTTGTAATCCTAGCAAATTTCTTTGCTGCCCTCTTCCCATATTATATTGTTTTAATTTACTTTCCATTGCACTGATAAAACACTGATCAAAATCAACTTTGGGAGAAAGGGTTTATTTAGCTTACGGATTATAGTCCATCATCAGAGGAAGTCAAGGCAGGAACTCAAGATGGAACCTAGAGACAGGAACTGAAGTGAGACCATGAAGGAACACTCCTTGCTGGCTTGCTCTCTCTCTAACTTGCTCAGCTAACTTTCTTATACACCAGGCCTAACTACCCTAAGATAATAGCCCAAAATGGTCCTCAGACTTGAATTAACAACAAAGAAATTGCCCTACAAATATAGGGCATGATGGCTCATGCCTTTAATCTCAGAGGTAGAGACTAGGAAGATCCCTTGAATTGAAGGCCAGCCTGGTCTACAAACATGAATTTTAGAACAGCCCTGACTACACAGAGAAATCCAGTTTTTAGGAAAAAAAAAAAACAACAAAACAAAAAGAAAGAGAGAAAAGAAAGAAAGAAGGAAGGAAAGAAAGAAAGAAAGAAAGAAAGAAAGAAAGAAAGAAAGAAAGAAAAAAAGAAAGCAAAAAAAAAAAAGATGCCCTACAGATATGCTCGCAGGACAATCTGATGGGATTGATTCCAGAATTGTATCAAGTTGACCAAAACTAACCAGTAGGGAAGCCCAGCCCCAAACCATACATTTACAACTTAAAATCTGCACTTGAGGCTCAGAGAAAAGAAGCCAGAAAGATTGTAAGAACCAGAGAACCAGAAAGTCTGCTGTGAGATTGTGTCTCCTAAGAATGGCCTGGAAGCTTCAGGGATGATACCCCAACAATAGGGTTAGCCAAACAAGGAGCACTAGGCATGCTGACAGGGGGGAGGACAGGACTCAGTGTCCCACCCTGAGACAAAGAATAGGCAAATGATGACTTCTGAGAGACGGAGAATTAGTCTCTCCAAGGAATGAGCCTCCGAATTTGTTACCCAACAAAACTTGCTCAGCTTGAAATCATGGACACACGAACAGCATAAAATGGACATTGTAGGTTGTATTTACATATTTAAATGTGTGTGTTCGTGTGTGTAATAATAACAATCAAGGCAAAAAAGGCCATCAGTTTGAGAAGGGGTAAGGGACTGGGGAAATGGAGAGGAAAGAGAAAGGGGGAAATTATGTGAATACAGTTTAATTATTTTAAAAAAGAAACCTAGCCAGCCTACAAATCATGTGTATGGTTTTAAACTTCATTTGAATAATTTCAGATCCTGCATTTCCCTTTGAGGCTTTTATTTCACTTAAAACTGTGTTTTCATATTGATACATATAGCTATAAATTATTTATTGTAGCCATTCTATAATAGCCCCAAATCTGTCTAGATATGTGACTTACTTGTTTTCTACTTGAGAATTACAAAGACTTGGGTCTTGGATAGGGTTTCTATTGCTGTTTCTATTAACAAAACTCTATGACAAAAAAAAAAATTCTTTCTTTGGAAAGAAATCAGTTTATTTCAGTTTATAACTCTCAGGCCTCCTTCTATCTCTGAGGAAAGTGGAGATAGGAATTCAAAGTAAGAAACTGGAGGAGAAATCAGGAAGGAATGCTGCTTATTGTCTCACTCCTCATGGTTTGTTTGGACTTCTATCCTACAGGATCACCAGCCCAGGGTCCTCTGAACCCTCCCCATCGATCACTAATTAAGAAAATGTCCCGAAGACGTACCTAGTTCCCCATCTTCTGGAGGCATTTCTTCAATTGAGGTTCCCTCCTTTCTGATGACTCTAGCTTGTGTTGAGCTGACATAAAAACTAGCCAGCACAACTTATGTGCTGTCATTTCCATGATTACACATGCACTGGAGAGCCTCTAGTCATGGCCTCAAGACAGAACTGTTGTGTCTGTGTCTGTCTCATTCTCTCTTGTAGCAGTTTGTTCCCTGAGCTGACTCACAGAGTGACAGGATGGAGTATAGGAGAGGATCTTGGAGCTCCGCAACCTCATTAGGGGTCAACCAAGGTCAGGCTTAATTATTAGCCAGCTCAGTAGCTGTGAGAAAGTTTCCTATTCGCCTCTCATTTGTCTTTAATCTTTGTCTTGTCACCTCCCCTAATCTCATGGTGCATTAATTAGAATGCCTTCTCACCAAGCAGGACAAATCATTCCAAGACGATGAAACATGGAAGGGGAGATTTAGTGACGGGCGAGCTCCAGAGCTGGCCATGTTGAGGTCCTACATGAACCATGAGCTTCCATTTTCTGCCACCTCCAGCTCTTGTCAACTTGTCTTCTCAGAACAGCAAAGTTCCTGAAAGCTTCTACCCTATAGCCCTGCAGACAGGCAGACGCAGGAGGTCAGGGAACTTGGCCCAGGGACTCCTGACCACACACTATTCCTTTTATAAGATAATGGTTAGAGTTGCTTGTATACCTCTAACTAACACAGTGACAGAAAAGGGAAACGGGGTGTTCAATAGTTTTTTGTTTTGGGGGTTGTTTTCGTTTGGTTTTTTGTTTGTTTGTTTGTTTGTGGGTTTTTGTTTTTTTGTTTTGTTTTGTTTTGTTTTTGAGAAATTGGACCTTGGGGATGGAATGCTGCACTCCCCTAAGTACTTGACAGCACAAACACCCTGCCCTAACAAATTCAGAACCCTAGTAATAAGGCAAAGCAAGGATACAATGGCTATTGGGCAGCAAAGACAAATGCCAATTACAGTTAATAAAGTCCTTTGAGGCTGACTTCCAGAAACTTCCTTCATTATGGAGATGGAGTTCTGGTCACAGGTGAGAACAGCAGTGGATTTCCCTGCACTCTGACCCAGAGGACGTTGACCGATCTTACTTTTACATGTGTGGTTCCATGGGATTTTCTCATTCTCAGTTTGTGGGGGGAGGGGGGGATGGTTTTCTGTTTGCAATTGCTCTATATATGTGTGCATGTGTATGCACTTGTGCAAGATCAGGTAGGGGTGTGTGTGTGTGTGTGTGTGTGTGTGTGTGTGTGTGTGTATTTCTACATGAGTAGACGCATTTGTGAGCATGTGCGTCCATTCATATGGAGGCCAACCTCAACACTAGGAAGAATCTGGTGCTCCTTAGACACTATCCACCTTCTCTTCGGGCAGGGCCTCTCACTAGCCTACAACTGACAAGTGGGTTATGGTTACTGGCCAGGGAGTCCCAGAGACCTACCCATTTCTGCCTCCTAGCACTGGGATTACATGCATGTGCTACCATGCCCAGCTTTTATACATGTGTTCTGGGCAGTCTGTAGGTCAGATGCTTGTGAGACAAGTACTCTGTTAACTAAGTGCTCTCGCCAGCCCCTGGAAGGCTGCTCTCACAAGAAGAACTACTTCTTTTCCTAAACTTTTTCTTTATCTCATATTCCAAACCATCACTGGAAATGGAAGGGGATCCAATCTCCATTTAACGAGAATGTAAGGGAATCTGATGTCCATTTAACGTGGACTTTTATACCTGTGAGGAGATCTCTTCCTTGTGCATGGCACCTCTTTCACCTTAGAATACAACTGCTTACAACTATAACCAGAGAGGCAGCTCTTTCCAAGCTGTTATTCATTATTCCCAATTTACTTATTTCTTCCAGGATGACAATGTCTGACCTACAGTCTCCAAGTATGTTGAAACACTTTTTTTCTAATCTCGAATATTAGTAAATTTGCTAGAGAAATGAACAAACTTGCCAAGGAAGCAATTTTTTGTCTTATTTTTTTGTTTTTCTTTGAGATAGTCTTACTATGTATAATATTGACTTCAAAGATTTTTTTCCCCATTTCTTTTCTTTTTTAATTTAAATTTAAATTTTTTTTTTTTTTTTTTTTGAGACAAGGTCTCATCTTATAGCTCTGGCTGTCCTGGAACATACACTGTAGACCAGACTGGCCTCAAACTCAGAAATCCACCTGCCTCTGACTCCCAGTTTCTGGGAATAAAGCTGTGTCACCACATTCAGCAATTAATTTTGAGAGGGCACATTAAATTTCTAGAGCCTAAAGAAGGAAAAAAAAATGAGATCTGGGAGGGAGAGATGTTTCAGCAGTTAAGAGTGTATACTGCTCTTGTAAATGACCTAAGTTTGATTTCTAGTACCTTTATCAGACAGCTTACAACCTCGTGTAACTGCAACTCCAGGGGACCCAATGCCTCTGGCCTCCATCAGCACCTACACTCACACGTACATACTCATGCACAATTAAAAGTAAAAATCTAAAACTATACTCTAAAAGATTCAAGAAAGAAGGAAAGAAGGAAGAAGGGAGGGAGGGAGGGAGGGAGGGAGGGAGGGAGGGAGGGAAGGAGGGAAGAAGGAAGGAAGGAAGGAAGGAAGGAAGGAAGGAAGGAAGGAAGGAAGGAAGGAAGGAAGGAAGAAGGGACAATAGACTTGCTATTGGTCCTTCTGTCCTCTGAGACCCAAACCAAAGAGCCTTTAAAACTGGGACCAGAGACCAAATGTTTTCCTGGGCACTGACTCATTACTCATCAGTCACATCAGTGATTAAATATTTAAGTGCCAAGGAGTCTGTGATTAAATATTAATTCTCAGCCAGTCTGCTATGAAATATTTAAGGACTGGTAAGTCTGAAGCATGTGGCTTTCAGCCCAGGAAAAAAAAAGAACCCATCAAAAGCCAGATATTGGATGATGGAGCAGATGCAGGAGGATGAGTTGGTGAGGAAGGAAGTGGGCCAGGCTGAAGCTCACGCAGATGCTCTGACTATTCTACACTGCATCTGTGGACAGTCCCTTGGGGCTTCTTGATGGAAGTAATCACTAACCTGAGATGATTCGAATGAAGATATGGACTTATTAGCATTTTAGAGATGGGAAGACTGAGGCTCAGAAAAGTAGAGAGAATCCATCCAGACTTCAAATCCAGCAAAAGTGGGCCCTGAGATTTTGGGGGTTGGAGAGATGCTGAAAAGAAAACAATTCTTTAACAAAGATAAGTTGGTAAAGTAGACCCGAGTTTGGATAGTGTGTGTGTGTGTGTGTGTGTGTGTGTGTGTGTGTGTGTGTGTGTG
>JANHMN010000010.1:45508214-45523797 GCA_030674055.1 Rhabdomys pumilio | reverse complement strand
TGTGTGTGTGTGTGTGTGTGTGTGTGTGTGTGTGTGTGTGTGTGTGTATTAATATACAGATTAAATATAGCTAGACCTGGTGACACAACAAACTGTAATCCCAGCTATTTGTGTGGCTGAGACAGGAAAATCACAAGTTCAAGACCTGCCTGTGCTACATACTGAGTTCAAGGCCATCCTGAACAACTAAGTGAGACACTATTGCAAAAATTCAATAGAATTATGAATATAGGCCAGCAGTAGAATCTTTGGCTAACAAGCTCAAGTCCCTTGTTTCAATCACAGGTGTGTATATATGAGCAATGACACATGAGTATAGAATTCAGTACTGCCCATGGCTTCAGAAACACACTGAGAGGAGAGGATCTACAATGAATTTCCCAGGTATAAAGGAGGTTGCTATGCATTTTTCATACCTCAATCATTAGGGAGAAAAATTGGTACATACTAATGTACTCACAATCTGTCTTTCTTTCACTACCCTTACTTTCTAGTGCCTAGTGCCAGGGATGCCCTGGTGTATTGTTGTAGGCATGGAATATTCATTGAATGGATGATGGAGGGGCAGAAACGGGTACCACAATGGAAGAGTAGAGAGGAGACTCCTAAACACATGGGTGGTCAGTTGTCTGGAAGATCAGCTCAAGGCAGCATGGCGGGAGGCAAGCATCAGTGGTCACTGAAGCTGAGAAAGCTCTCTGATCATAATCAGGACAATTAAGGGGACCATATAATTTATCACCCTAAATAGGACACTTTGGGGGTGAAAGGGAAGCTATTAATAATTACACCAGGGCAACAGGCATAAAATAGGACTGTCCCAGGCAAGTTGGAATTTATGGTCACCCTGTGATCATTAACTAGGAAATAGAGGCCCTCCTGCAGGGACATGTGAGCCTGGGCAGTGGGCATTCTATTTGCTTGGTTATATTCTAAGGTTTGCCCTGTAGGGGTCTCCAAGATTATATCCCACAGGATAGGAGGGAGCTTTTCTGAAAGGGGTGGTAGACATCACAGGTCATCCATCCTTGAAGTAGACCTCACACTAACAGACAATGGGGCTGTGGGGACAAAGCAGAGGGATTCTTTCTCCATGTTCTCAGGCCCCACTCTGAGCTGAGAATCCTAGGTAGGTACTGAGACAGCAGCCAAGGGATGAGGAAAGTGTTAGCAGCAGTGATCAAATGAGTCAAATATCCCGAGCACCCTTTATACAGGTCTGTGTGTGTGAATATCCATAGTGTCATCTCAGATGTTGAAGAAGGTCTGTCCTCAGTTCTCTGACAAAAAGAAACAGCCATTCATATTATATAGATCAGAACAAGAAAAGGAAGATGGATAATCTGTAAATAGTAAATGAAAAGAGTTTGTGATTGAGAGGTTTAATTGTAAGCTTGATACAATCTAGAATCATTTGGAAAGAGAGTCTCAATCAAGAATCATATAGAACAGGTTGGCCAGAAGTTCTCTGTAGAGGACTGTTTTGCTTATATGAATTGATGTAGAATGGCCCAGCCTACTGTAGGTGACACATTCCGTAGGCAGAGTATCCTTGACTGTTTAAAAGGTATAAAAAGGATGGTAAACAATCAAACAACAAAGGCATGCGTGCATTCACTTTTCTCTCCTCTTGACTGTGATGTCATTAGCTACTTCAAGTTCTGGCCTAGACTTCCCTACAGTGATGGACTATAACCTGGACTTCTAAGCTGACTAACTAACCTTCTCCCCTAAGACATTTTTTTTTGGTCAGGATGTTTTTTACAGCAACGGAAATAAAACTGGGGCACGCATTCTCCACAGTAGTTATTAAAATATTTCTTAGGATAATGATTTTTAGACAGTTAGCATAGGAAAATTAATCAGAATGTCAGTGTAAACGTTGAGAAGACTGCAGGTTCTAGGGTCGAGCCTCCAGCTTCCCTTCTTCCTTGTTCCATCTTCATGAAGTGGTGCTAACAGATCCCCTAACTGATGCTGCTGGGATCATGGTTTGAGGACACCTACCCCTCAGCGGTAACTGTCCTGGACTCTACTTTCCATGGCAGTGGAGAGTAGACGTTGGGATACCACTTAGAGGTCAATCAGCTTTGCTTGTGTCTTGTTAGCCTTCCTGTGACATACTTCAAATCTGAAAATAGAAACTAATATAACACCAAGAAGAATGACTAGCCAATCCTAACTGACTGAGGCCAAGATCTAATATACAAACTATTTGTTCCCGCGGTTACCCAAAGTTCTCCACAGGCCCAACTTCTTTTCTCCTGAGTCTTCTTCACCTTCCCTGCAGAGCAACCTTCATTCAATATCTATGAGGTCAAGGTTTCTCAAGTCTCCAGGATTGGCTGCCACAGCTTCCATCACCAGTAGATGTTGAGATCTAGGGACTGGGATGAGGCCCAAGAGGCACTTGGGTACAAAGTGTAAACAGAATCACTTTCAAAATGGAGCTAACTGTCAGTTGGTTCTTCACTTTCTCATCCTGTTCTGGCCATGCTGAGATGTCCCTCTTGTTAAATGTTCCCCCTGCCATACCTTCCAGAGTGAAGCATCTCCCTAGTGTTGTTCTTGGTAATACTGAAGGCACCAGTTCAATGACTGTAACTTTAATTTTTTCAAAACCTATTTTTAATGATGGTTCTTAAACGATTTAACTTCCATTTTAGCCCACCACCCACCAGAGAGAGTAGAAAAGAAAGGATACAGGGAAGTGGACCTGTTTAGAAAGGTTCTTTGGAGCAACTCCCATCTGTGTTGTCTGGAAATCTGCGGTTCAGTTCACGGATCACCAGTGGCAGCTCGATCCATTCATTAACACTTCACAGATACACCAGGAGTTCACTTCAATAAAGTCAGGATAGCAAACACAAACCAGCAGCAGTGGCACTGCCTAGCAGAGACAGCTAGGCCTCAGCCTCAGCACAAGTCAACAGGAGGGATGTGTGTGTGTGTGTGTGTGTGTGTGTGTGTGTGTGTGTGTGTGTGTAGGGACACCTGGAGAAGTTCTTGGCTGTGCCTCTCCCAGCAAAGAGGGGAAACCAACAAGCATTGCACAGCTAGCTCTATAAGCAAGCCTAGCTCAGCCTCCACTGTCTATCGAGTCCTATTTAAAGCACCCAAACATCTTGTCCTCCATGGGTCTTGCCTTAGCTCATATCTTGCCTCAAGACCTGTGTCCAACATCACTTTGCCAATATGCCCGAGTCTTTGGAAGTGGCAAGAAACTGCAGCACACCACCAGAAGTTTTTTGGTGCATTTCTCTCTATGGAGTTCCAACAGATGCAGCTCAATTACACATGTAAGGCAGACCAATGCATGCATGTTATTAGCAAAGAATCCTTCACCACATCTCCTTTCACGTGCTTGCTTTAACAGAACATCCCTTCACCTGTGTTTGCTTCAGCTTAACATTCTTTCATGAGTCTGCCTTAGTCTTTCACCTGTGCCCACTTCAAGAAAATGCTCTTTCACGTGTTTACCCCAGCAAAACACCTTCCAACATAACTTTCCAAAGAACCTTTAAGTTTCCACTTCAAATGACCACGTTCAAGTGCTGCTGTTAGGTATGTAAACAGTTGGTCCACCCTCCCCCGAAACTGCAGGCACTGTTTTTGGGAAGTTATAAACCTTTTGAACATAGAGCTTAGCTGGCAGACATAGGGCCACAGGGATGGAGGCAGAAGGCTATAGCCACGTCCACTCCCTCTAGCCTGATTTCCCTGTTTCCAGATCTGCCATGCCCTCCCTGCCTTTCAAATGAGTAAGACAGAATAAATATAAACCCTTCCTCCCTTAAATTATTTCTTCTTGGAAATTTATTTGGTAAGGAACACACTCTCCCATAGGGATGAATAGAGTGAATACAGAAGGCCGTGATGATGATTTCTTACCAGGAAAGGAAGGCTGCACATGGGTAGGGTCGATAATAAACTATGCACATATAGCCTGAGGCAGCAATGCTGCTGCTGGGCCTGGCCACATCTTCTTCATTTTTTCTGGGTTCATAAATGCCCTGTTAGAGGATGCTGAGTTAGAGCAGACACTAAAGTTTGTGACCCATCTGTTTCAAAAAGCATTTCAGTGTTCCCACAGCTGTTGAAAAATGCTAGTGGGGAAAAAAGAGCAGCGAGAAGGGGTGTTATTCTAGTCTTCGTTACATTTTTATTGCTGTAAAGAGGCACCATGACCAAGGCAACTTATAAAGTATTCAATTGGGAGCTTGCTTATAGTCTCGGAGACTGAGACCATCATGGTTGGGGCACATGGCGGTGGGCAGGCAGGCGTGGTGCTAGAACAGTAATGGAAAGCAAACATCTGATCCACAGGTAAGAGGCAGAGGGAGAGCTAACAGGAGATACCACGAGCTTGCTTATGAAACCTCAAAGCCCACCCCTCAATGACATACCTCCTCCAACAAGGCCACACCTCCTAATCCTTTCCAAGCAGTTCCACCAAACAGCTCTAATATATAAGCCTATAGTGGCCAATCTCACTCAGTCCACCGCAATTCTGAAAGTGAGGCTGCTGTCCATACCGTTGGGCAGGATTCTTGTCAAATGAGCACTAGCTCCACAGCAAGACCAACAGCAACAGTAAAATAATCAAATTATGAACACCATCAAAGGCTTTCTGTCCTGTTCTCATCATTTCCTTGCTGAGAAACGACTGACAAAGAACAAGGCTCAGCCTGATTTGAATCCCAGATACCTCTACCCCACTTTGCTAGCCTCGAGTCAAATAATTTAACTTGTTGTTTGTTTGTTTGTTTGTTTGAGACAGGGTCTCTGAACATAGCCCTAGCTGTCCTGGAACTCACTATGTAGACTAGGCTGGCCTCGAACTCACAGAGATCTCCCAAGTGCTGGGATTAAAAGCATGTGCCACCATGCCCAGGTAAATTTTTTTTAACCTTTTTTTTTTAACTTCAATTTCTCTACCTGTAAGATGTAAATATAATGGCTTTGAATTTGAGTTGTCAGGAGAATTCAATGACTATGCATACATCTATCCTAAGTGTCTTTACATATAAAACATGTGCTATAAAAGCATTGGTCGTTATCTTTTATCATGCCCATCTTCTATATGAGGCCATTGAGATTTTCAGTCACTCAGACAATGAGCACTGGAGCCAGGATTAGACTGGAGGATTGACTGACATCACCCAGCCACCATCAATCAATCTTGCACACCTGCAGTATAATAGCGGGTACATTTTCTCATTTCCTATTCAGGCTAGTAAGACAGGAATAAGAATTCCCATAGTAGTTGGGCAATAGTGACACACACTAATCCCAGCACTTGGGAGACAGAGGCAGATCTCTATGAATTTGAAACCAGCCTGGTCTACCAAGTGAGTTTCAAGACAGCCAAGGCTACACAAAGAAACCCTGTCTCAAACAAACAAACAAAAACAAAAGAATAATTCCCATAGTACTAGCTGGAAAACTGACCTCAGGATTCTCCCATAGGATGCAGCTTCTCTCTTACAGCTATGTGCACCTGTTTCCATCACTACTTCTGAGCACACAGTCATGCCCTTTCTCGACCATGCTCATACTACAACAGATGCAAGCCTAGCATGGTTAACTCCACTCTGCAAATGCAATAAGTGAGATAAAGGCAATAAAGGACTCTGGGCTTCAGTGTGGCAGAAGCTTCCTAGAACAGACTCAAGCCTCATTCTCCATAAACCAGCCCTTTTCACTCACATTCTTCTGCAAACATTCCCTCCTTTCAGGTCAGACAACAACACTCACAGGCAGAAATCCCAGGACACTCTACCAACCCCAAGACCCCTGAAACACTCTTCAGGCAGCCTCTTTAAATAGGGTTCATGCTCATAGACCGGAAACCAGAGGCCCTGACAAAAGCAGCTGAGGAAGGTAAGTCTCCAACCCAGCCTTTGCTGTCAGGTTATGTATGACATGTCCTTGTGAATAATTCCGTTTCCTGCCCTCATTCCCAGCTTCCAGGGTATACCTAGGCTTTTCAAGGTCTCTCAAATCCTCGTTCTTTTTCCCTTCCTTCATCCCACCTCTATCATATGCAGGAAAGGGCAATTTTAGACTCTTCTTCCCCAGACAATTAAACTGAAATGCAATCCTTTAACCCATTTGATGAGGTAGCACCTGTGTGACTGAGTGTGGTCCTTGTCTCCCTGGGTTCACGTTCCTTTCCCTGGAAATTGGGGTGAGGTATGCTGTTTCTATACTATTTTGTCTTTAAAAAAAACAGATACACATTCAGCAAAATGGCTCATTGAGTAAAGGTGCATGCAGAAAAGATTTCTCGTTCCTTAGTAACATCCCAAGGATGTCTCTATAGTCAGCTAACTCAAGAAACTTCGTGCCTTTGAATGGGAGGAAACGTGAGCCGATGCACACCCCCAGAAGGCAACCGGAGGAGAGTCAGGGGAGGTCCTAGTGAGAGAAAAACCCATACCTGCCTCTGAGGGAACACTGTTCCCACATAGACCATGAGCTCCCGACCTCCCCAACATTCTTTCTCTCCCCAAAACTAACATTTCCCAACATTTTTCAAGGACTCACCCTAGTTGACACATTCCAGCTGCACTTTTGTCCCCAGAATTTGGTCTCTTTTTTCCCATTGTACTTCACAGCCTTGGCTTAAAGACGAACATTCAACCTGACTGCCAGTGGTATCGGTTACTGGTAATCATTCTATGTCATCTAAAGATTTTGTTTAGTAAGAATTTCTTAAAGCACTTGAGAGTCTTGTGGGGCCAGCGATGGCTCAAATGTGGTAAACGGTGATCATTTATTCTTACCTTCAAAGCCTGTTGTTTCCTGACACTGCGTCAATCAAAGGGTGAGTTGTCCTGGCATAGAGATCCCGGGGTGCTTCCTGAATGAGGTGACCTCTTAAAAGGATATTAAAGGGAGATGAATTTAAATGTAAATATTAGAGAAAATTCATTGCAGGTACAAAAAGGCTCATGAAGAAACGCCACAAGGCAGAAACACTCTAAAGGAGTCGCAGCAAGTAGTGCCTAGACTTAGCTACAAAACAAATGAGAGAAGCTGCTGGGGTTAACATACATGAATCTTATTTATAAAGTTCATTAATCTTGCAAATGCCATGTGTGATTTTTTCAAGGGTAGAAAAGCGAACTGAGGCTGCCTGGTAAGGTCACACTGGGGCTTGAGAAGGACCGTCTCAGAGGCAGATGATGGGGAGGCTATGGGATGGAACTCAAATACACAGAGCGGCTACAAAGAGCTGATGAATTTCTGACCCAAGGCACAAAGACATTGCAGAGGTAAAATTGTCACTGTGGGTGGCTATAAAATAAAGTAATAACCAGAGTATGTGGAGCCAGGAGAACCTGGCTGCAAAGTTACAAAGACACAAATATTTCCCCACCCCCATCAACCAACTCACCTCTCCTGAGGACAATATGCTCGGTTTTTCACTGGGATGAAGAAGCAGGTGCCTCCCGTTCCCACTGGCTGGAAGGAAGAAATGAAATTCCATACCACAGCCAGAATGTTGCTGCTGTCTGCCAGTTCACTTCTCTACTGTCATGAATGGAAATCTGGGAAGGGTGAACCTTTACCCAGAGGCCACAGTTGAAGTACATGCTGCTGCCATCAGTCAACCTTCTGTCTGTGTGTTTCCAGGCCTCTGTGGCCTTCCTTTGATTATATGCCATGTGAAAAGAGAGAAGAAACTAAAGAGAAAAGAGGTATACTAGTTAATCACATTCAGAAATTACTCCTGTGAGATGTAACAGTGGAATGGGGAGAAAAAAAAGGAAAGAATGAAGAAGTGAGGGAGACAGAGAGAGGGAAGGAGACAGAGAAAGGGAGGGAAGGGAGGAGGGAGGGAAGGAAGAAAGAAAGAAAAGAAAGTTAGTTAGTTTTAAAACAGCAACAATCACATCATATTCTTCCTTTAAGTCTAGAGCAGTGGTTCTCAACCTTCCTAATGCTGCGACCCTTTAATACAGTTCACGGTGTGGTGACCCCAGCCATAAAATTATACTCATTGCTACCGCGTAACTATAATCTTGCTAGTTATGAATCATAATGTAAATATTTGATATACAGGATATCTGTTATACAAACCCCAAAGGGGTTGTGACCCACAGGTTGAAAACCATTGGCCTAAACAGGTGTTTACCTGCTGCATTCGAGACATGCCTGTGTTTTTCTCACTGTGTCTGTCTGATGCCTTGACCTTGTGTGATGCAGGAAGCTAAAGACACATTTCCAGATAGCTACTGTCTAGAAAGAACAGGCAACAAATCAAGGTCCCTCAGGCTCCTTGTGACTGAAAGGGAGTTGATGTTTTCTTTGCTGAATTAAGCAGGCCTCTAGCAGCTAGGAACCTGTATCCCTGCATCAGCCAGGGCTTACAGAGTGAAGAAGCCCACTACTGGGGACTAAGTCGTTCACTGACAGCAAGAAGACAAGATCACTAGCCTGGACAGACTGGGGTTATTGGCCTTTAATGGGAAGATCAGAATCAGTATCTGTTGACATCCTAGCTCCAGGATGTGTTCCTGGCTGGCTTCCCTATGATTCTGCACCTTTGTTAGTGAAATGTTGATAGCAGTAGCTACTGTTTAGAGAATTAAAGAAGACGGTAGGTTTAAAATGCCTTGAAGAAAGGAAAGTGTGTTCTAATGGGAGAAATGACTTTGATGGAACTGGCTCCCAGAGCATTAACCTTTCGTCATAGGCCCAGAGAAGAATGAGCTGTCAGAAGGAATAGACACACCTCACACCCTGGAACATTCCTCAAGACTCTACTCCACAAGCAGTCCTGATCATATCCCCCATGCCCAACACACACAGACACACAAACACACACATACACATGCAGAGACACATACATACACACAGACACACACACACATACACACACAAACACACACAAACACACATACACATGCAGAGACACATACATACACACACAGACACACACACAGACACACACAGAGAGATACACACAGAGACACACATACACACACACACAGTCACACAGACACACACACACACACACACACAGACACACACACACACACACACACACACACACACATATATTCAGGCATTCTGCAAATCTACCACCATCTCAGACAGGCCATCCCAAGTGTGCCAAAGTGTCACCATGCCGAATGCACTGGGTGAACGCACACAAGCTATATGCTCATGCCTCATTCTCTCCAATAGGTGGAAAGAAAAATCAGTTGACCGTTAGAATCATATGAGAAATGGTCTGAAAAGTAAAGTGCCAAACATCATGCCTGGTCTAAGTACTGACCCGTTTCTGGCTACCTGCTCCTGCCCGGGGATAGCTTAAATACTTACCTACTAGCCATAAATCTTGGGTGAGCCATAATTATCCTGACAAGTTTCTTCAGTCCCTTTATGTATGGTTTTTAATCCTGCCTTGAACAGAAAAGACTGTGTCTAGTACCTACATTCTTCTGCTCCTGAAAAAAAAAAAAAAGAAAGAAAGAAAGAAAGAAAGAAAAATCAAAACTCTAGAACCAATCAGTTCAGGGATGTGACTTAATGGAGACTTTACTACTAACTCAAGCAGTCACGACCCACATAGTGATGTTTCAGTCCATGACACACTGCCTGTAAGACAGTGTGTGTGTGTGTACATGTATGTGTGTATATACATATATGTGTGTGTGTGTGTATGTGTATCCCAGTGACAAAGTACCCATGTAAGTTTGTACAACACATTATTATATAATGTTTTTTGCAACTACAAAATCATATAATAATAAATGTATCAGTTAGGGCTCCTTTGTTAAGCACTGCACTCTGTATTTGAATGTAACCATACATATCAAGTCTGATCTACAAGTCCACCCTTAGGAGTCAGGGAAAAAAGCCTCAACTTGAAGTCATTGCAGAATAGAAAAAACCTTCTCCAAAGGGGATAACCTGCCTTTGTTATAAAAAGTGTATCTGATTCTCTCTCCTTTGGATACAGGATGGAAAGCTACAGGACTCCCTCAAGGTTAATGACACATGGCAGGCTAAGCACCTGGAATGCAGGGGTAAGCAACACAGTCAGTAACTGCTGTCCTGAAAGAGACAACCAAGGAACTGTAAGCATCATACATGCCAGGGAAAGGAGGGTACAGAATGCCAGAACCTAAACTGTCCTCCGAAGACCCACAAGGCAACTGCTGAAGCCTAAAGGATCTTGGCTACACTTGCGAGCACCTTGGGCAGTGGGGTGCTGCGGGCAGATGAGCAGACAGACCCCAAGAAGGATATAGTTGTACAGAAAAGTCTGAATTTAGAGATTGGGCTCAGCTCAGTATGAGGGGGCACTAGCAAGGAGCCAGCAGATTCCCTGGGGCCATGGAAGACTGCTGGCCACACCCTCTTGATTGTATACAGGTGCCTTTGTCTGGGGAAGAATTTGGAACTCCCTTGTACTCTCAGACATTCTCTACACTTCCAGATCAGAGGCAGACACATCCACACACAGTCCCCTGCACTGACCACAGATAGGCAGGCAAAGTGTCTCTGGACACACCATTCTGGGGAATAGCCAACTGCTCCTGGAAGCTTCCTCTTACTACTGTAAGAGGGAAACCGGGACTTACCATGCCCAGCCCAGAAGCTCCATGTTGGTAGAAGTGCATTATGAAAAGGGTGCACCTCAGAGGGATAGCAGGGTCACTAATGGGGAGCATGTGTCTCCCCAGAACCTTCTCTAAGAGCTTGTAGATTATTCATGTCTAGTAAGAGGGCAAGTTTTTCCCCAAAGGAGAAACCCATTGACTGAGGACTAGCAGCTCAGGCTGGAAAAGACCGTCCCAGGAACAGCCCAGAGTGTGACAGGCAGGTGGCATGAAATGTTCATCCTAGAAGCCTGAGGGCTGAAGGGGGCCTCTAGGGAGCTGGGAGCCAGGCGGGGGCCAGGTCTGCCAGCCCTATCACCTCCCACAGCAGGCACTGACAGTGCCCCAGCCTGCAGGCAGATGTGGCTATCTAATAAATAATTTACACTCTCCAGGAAATGGACCGCAGAGATGCCAAAGCCATTAGAGGCCCTGCTGATGGGGAAGGAGAGAGAGAGAAGAGAGAAAAACACTGAGGACTTGAGTTGAGCAGCTCTATCCTTCACAGGTCTTAGCCTTAGGGTCTCCAAGCAAGCTTATGCCACCTTCTCATCTGAACTCGCAGCAGTCCTGTGGAGTCTGCATTGGTACCTGTACTGTCCACATGAAGAACAATGAGTCTCAGAGACATAGAATCTCCCACTGGGATGCTGGGTGATAGCCAAAACAGAAAACCAGAACCACTGACCCTGAGCGCATCTCTGAGCAGAAGGTATTTTAACAAGAACTCATAGTCTTCATTTTATTATTATCCTAAAACAAATGCTTATAAGCCACTGGGTATTGTTTCTGGATGAAAGCAAGGTCTTACTTTCCCCTCAGTTCTCCCTGTCAGAATCCACGCCTCTACCCAGACTCACTGGAGGGGACCATTTGTAAAGCACGTAAGATGTGACAATTATATTCATAAGGTAAAGACAGGAGTGACTTGCTCAGGATCACCTGCTTTAATCCAGACATGAGAACCTAGCCCCCTTCTGCTTTGAAAGGCTGTTTCTCGTATCTGACCTGGTCTCCAACTTCAGTGTTTACAATACCCCATCTAAAGGAAGAAGACTTTCACCAAAGAAGCAGTGGAAATGGTCTCAGCACCTGCAGAGTCCAGGAATACACAGTGGCCTGCACAAAGCCAGGACAGACATATCTGCACACACCGTCTCCCACAGCAAAGACAATCCCAGATTCTTCTATACACACAGAGAATGAGAGCTATGGGGTGAAAACAAAGCCACGGCTGCAAAAACAAGCTGTAGCTCTGTGCTGTGGCAGAGAAACGCAATGCGTCTCCAGGGGAGATACAAGGGCCTGAGGTTTTATCGATCATTTCTCAGAAAGGAGGCCAGTGCTATTGGAGAGGTGTTGATATGTGTTCTCTCTTCCTCTCTCTGTGTGTGTGTGTGTGTGTGTGTGTGTGTGTGTGTGTGTGTATGCACAGCTGCATATGTGCATCATAGAGATGCCACCTCCATGAGTGAGTGGGTAGGCAATACCAATCCCAGAGTATCCCCTTTCAAGGATGCTGGAATAAACACAGCAAACATCAGAGATTTTGTCTATCCCAGTTCTAAAGCAGCTAGTGTCAAGGTGTCAGATGATTACGTCCCCCCACAGAGCCCTGAGGGGACAGCTTGTCACAGTATCCCCTCTAGTATCTGTCCCTGTAGTCAAATGGCCTTCTCTTTGTGTTTCTGTGTCCCCATTTCCCTCTTGCAATAAAGACACCAGTCATCCTAAATAGAGACCCAACCTACTCCATTGTGATCTCAACTCAGCTCGTGACATCTTCAGTGACCTTACTGCCAAAGAAAGACACATTCTGAGGTCCTGAGAGTTAAGGCTCAAACATATCTTTCTGGAGAACATAATTCAAGTTCTAATATTGTAGCAGATGGGAAGTCTTGAACATAAGGCTTGGGTAAGAATCAATTAACCTAGGCTTCCTTCACCCTCCTGCCAGGGACTAGGATGGCTTCTTGGCAGCAGCCTCAGGCAGAGGAATACCAGCCACACACAAGAGAGCACTGGACAGAGGTCACAGCAGCAGTGGGGCTGGGCCCACACCCTGTCACCAACAGCTTCTGAAGGGTTGGCAAATGGCTTGCTCATCTATGGAAGTCACAGATTTTTTTTTCTTTCATGCTCAGGAGCTAAATGAGGGAACGTCTTTGATTCAGTAAACTCTGTACAGAGTTGTTTTCTTTGAGACAGGGTCTCAAGTACCCCAAGCTGCTCTCGAACTCTGTGTCATCAAGGATGACGAACTTCTGACCCTCCTGCCTCCATCCCCTGAGTGCTGGGATTGCAAGTGTGCCCTACCGAGCCTGGTTTATGCAATACTAGGTAGGATTAAACCCTGAGCTTCATTCAGTCTAGAAAAGCACTGAACTGAGCTACACCCGCAGGCCAAGAATACCTTTTCATTACAGCATCTTCCTGCAATGGTATCATACCGTATTTTCTCAAGTGACTCCACATCTGGATTCTAAGAGCCTATCTCAAAGAAAACCAATTTACAAACAAACGAGCAAACAAAACCCAATTAAAAATTAAGAAGAAGCCAGGCAGTGGTGGTGCATACCTTTAATCCATGAACATAGGAGGCAGAGTAAGGTGTATGTATGTGAGTTCCAGGCCAGCCTGGTCTGTAGAGCAAGTTCCAGGACAACCAGGAGTGTTACATAGAGAAACTCTGTCTTGAAAGAAAACATGTTTAAGAAAAAAAAAAAAAGGAGCCAGGCAGTGGTGGTGCACCCCTTTAATCCCAGCACTTGGGAGGCAGAGGCAGGTGGATTTTTTAGTTCCAGCCTGTTCTACAGAGTGAATTCCAGGACAGCCAGGGTTATACAGAGAAACCCTGTCTCAAAGAAGAAAGAAAAAAAAAAAAAGAGGTCTGGAAAGAGCTTAGGAGTTATGAATACTGGCTGCTTATGTAGAGGATTCAAGTTCAATTCCTAGCACTCACGTGGCAGCTAACAATGGTTTATAACTCCAGTTCCAGGGGACCCAGTGTCCTTTTCTGGTCTCTGCAGGCATCCAGGCATACAAGTGGTGAACAGTCACATACACAGGAGAAATACCGATATACACAAATTAAATATGTATATTTTTAGAAAGAAGAAGAAAAACAGGTGGTGGGGGGGGGATAAAACCAAGTGTGTTTGATGTCCTGGAGTAAGAACAGAGGCAAGCTGGCCTCTAAGTGTTCACTGTATCTCTCATATTAACTACCTCTCTTTATCTTCCTCAATACAGATGCACAGCCAATAAATATTCACAAATCTAGGCTTTTTTTTTTTTTTTTTTTGACACGTGGCTTAACAGGTAGCATACTGAGGCTTCTCATGACCCTCCAGGTAAGTAATAAGACTCAAAAACTCTCCAACATTCCATACCATGGAGTTGGACAATAAAAGGCTGATTGCCATACACAGTTCATAAAATTATTGAAAACCCCCAAGCCACCCAACCTGACAGCACCCTCTTTTCTCTTGGTCACAGTAGGTCCTGGCACTGCTTGAAAATTGTACGCCTTTAAAATGTTCCTACCATTTATATAAAACAAGCCTCGGGGCACAAAGCCACCAAGTTCAGGACCCTGCAGAAAACTACACATTTCAGGGTCCACGTCCCCATGAGTAGAAGGACTGTGTGACAGAACCCTGGCAGTGCCACCCTCGTGACAGCTGTGACAACAGCCTGTTTTATAGGCTCTTATAGGAGATGACAGCTTCCCCACTGCACAGCCTACGTCCCATGAGAGAACAGCAGTAGCTGGGCTGTTCACAAAGAGCCTTGATGTCAATATCAATATCTAGTCATAAGCAGTCAGTCCACCAACACAGAAAACTAAAGCCCACAGCATACTGGAAACGTTCAATCAACCTCACACTCAAAGAGATAAGAATAAAAGTGACGACTCATTATCAATTTGTATCTATTAAAATAGCCAAAGCAGGTAGGTGCCAGTGAGGTGGGTAAAGACGCTTGCCACCAAGGCTGACAACCTGGATTCGAACCCTGAGATTGACATGGTAGAAAGAGAGCTGACACCTACTCCTGGTCCTCTGACCTCCACTTGTGTACTGTGGGCTCATGTGTGTGCACATATGCACTAACTAAATAAAAATGGAATTCAAAAAATGTATATAAGGGTCTGGAGAAGGAGCTCAATGGTTAAGAACACTTACCTCTTTATTGGAGGACCCAAGTTATACTCCCAACACTCACACTGGCTGGTTCACAACCACCTGTAGTTCCAGCTCTAGGGAATCTAGCATCGTCTTTTGTCCTCATCAGGCCAGACACACAGAGAGACATACAACTAAATAGTAAAATGTTTGTGAAAACAGGTACTAGGAATAAATATAAAAGAACAAAGTAATGGATCCTCCAAATGGGTTCATAGATAAGACACAAAAGGTTTCTTAGTTTCTTCGATGACTGTGGTCTACTGCGCTCTAGATAAATGTTTAAGTACTGTGTGTATGCATCTGTAGTTTTACTCTCTCTAACAGCATTCAGCAATAGCCTAACAAGATTTTATTTAGGCAAGCAAATGAGTAGGTAGTAATGACTACTTCTTCAAACTGTCACTGACTCTACTAGATTTCCTCTGCACTGACTTCTTAGTTGTCATATACTTTCTATAATCTAGTTATCTGAAATTTTTCTTTTCTTTTCTTTCTTGTTTTTTTTTTGTTTGTTTGTTTTGTTTTGTTGTTGTAGTTTGGGGGGTTGTTTGTTTTGTTTTTGTTTGTTTTTTGTTTTGTTTTGTTTTGTTTTGTGAGACATCATCTCACCATGTAGCTCTGGGTGTCTGGAACTCACTATGTAGACCTAGATAGCCTCAAACACAAAGAGGTCTGCCTGCCTCCGCCTCCGCCTCCGCCTCCGCCTCCGCCTCCGCCTCCGCCTCCGCCTCCGCCTCCGCCTCCGCCTCCGCCTCCGCCTCCGCCTCCGCCTCC
>JANHMN010000010.1:45484460-45508204 GCA_030674055.1 Rhabdomys pumilio | reverse complement strand
CCTCCGCCTCCGCCTCCGCCTCCGCCTCCGCCTCCGCCTCCGCCTCCCAAAAGCTACAACTAATAGCACCTTCTATTATGTTCTGCTGAACTTTTTCCGAAGCCTACTTCAAGTTCAGCATTTGTTAGATAATTAGGGGAAACCTAGGTCACCAAAACTCCCTTTTTAGAACCTATCTAAAGAGAACTTCTTATACCATAGAAGTTACTGAAGAAGTACACACTATTTTCTTATTTGCTTCCATTCTGTGTGTCTTGTCTCCTTGCCAAATTTAGCACCCTTGAGATTAGATGTATTAGTTAGTGATTGCTGCGTAACAAGCTACTCCCAAAAGGAGTACACAAGTCTGAGTAGACTACAAGGCCTGCATTGGTTTTCTTGGCTGTTTTGCTGCCACATTGACCTAAGCCAGTGATTCTCTACCTTCCTGACGCTGTGACCCTTTAATACAATTCCTAATGGTGTGGTGACCCCAACCATGAAATTATTTTCGTTACTACTTCATAAGTGATTTTGCTACCGTTGTGAATCACAATGTAAATATCTGATATGCAGATGGTCTTAGGTGACCCCTATGGAATTGTTTGCCTCACAAAGAGGTCAGGAGCCACAGATTGAGAACTACTGGACTAAGGGTTATAGGTCTAGAATAAAACCTCCACAGATGCCACCTGTCTCTGAGAGCTCCGTGTTGGCTGTTCTTCCCCGTAACACACTGCCAGGTGCGGTTTCCCAGGTAAAAGCATGATTCAAAGGGAGTTAAGTGGAAACACACAGGACGTTTGAGACTTGGCTCAGAACTGGGGCAAACTCCCCTTCTGCTAAACATTATTCTGTCCACCGAAGGAAGTCATAGGGGAGTCCCAAATCTAAGCAGTGTGGAAGCAGAGCCCATCCACCATGAGAGGAACTGAAGAAATCAAGAAGGGAGATAATTTGGCTCAATTTTTGCCACAGAGGCTCCAATTTTTTTTTTCAGTTCTATATTGTGCCTGGTAATTGTTCTGCTCTGAATTGCAAGAGGCTAGAAGCCTGGAGACTACACACAACCCAGATTCCCTTGTCAGCTGGCTTTAGATTTTGAGGCGTTGCCAGGAAAGTGAAAGGCAGAGGGGAGAGAAGGCAGCTTGTTTTGCCTACATTGTCTTGCAGCAGCAGCAACAACAGAGTGGGAGACAGGTGTGGGCTCCTGGGATGCTGCTTTGGTGACATGAGTCCATGGACGATGACAACAAAGCTCCAGGTGTGACGGTGGCACTCGTGGCTCAGGGTAGAAGGGTGACTGGTACCATTCAGCAAGGAATGCTCTTGAGGAACTGACTGGATGAATGGGGCAGGAGCAACAACTGTGGCCTCTCTGGGCCCTGAGGTGTTAATGAGGGAGGCTTTAGGCTTTTCAAAAACAACAGAGTAATGCTCACAGCAACAGTTCATGGCATCCGAAGTCTTGAACTCTAAATAACCGGCTCACAACTGTGAATCTGGGCCCGGTTATGCACATAGCAAGTAAAAATGACACACTGGAAGACAACTAGTGGCTTTTAAAGGACAATTAGGTTCAACCAGTGGTTATGTATGTCAAAATGCTCATTAATAGACTGTGAGATCAACCTAGTGGCTGAGAATAATCATTCCAGCCACTTGGATGGACAGGGAAGTATTGTTTCTGCTTCTGGTTGCTGGTTACCTAAGAGGAATGGCACTTTCAACTCTACATATTTAGCTGAGGCCAGTCATGGTGGGATAGGACTGCACCATGGGAGGCAAAGGCAGGAGGGCTGAGGCTAGCCTGAGTTATTTAGTGAGTAAATATTTAGCTAAAGATACAACCTGGAAACCAGAAAGCCCTAAAAGAATTAGTTACACTTCATTGTATCCTCAGAGTGAGTAAAGGATAAATAGAAACACTACTTAAGCCCACGGGTTGCAGAGGAACATTCTAAATTGAATAAAAGTCTTGCTAGCTTCAGGTGTGACCCTCACTGTGAGAGAGTAGAGTTCTGAAAAGCTCAGAGAGACGTGAGACTCTAGAGTCTAGAGACATCAAATACTCTCTAGTGTATTTATTCTCTGGATGCCCTCTCCTTCTATCTCTGAGGGACACTGTAATGCAAAATGGCTTTCTATCATTACATAATACATAAAACAATTACATACCAAGGCTGGGGATGTAGCTCACTTGACAGAATACTTCTTACTTCTCTAGCATACATGAAGCCATGGATTCACTAGCCATCAACACATAAACTGAGTATGGTGCAACACGTGTGTAATCATAGCTCATGGGAGATTTTCTAGAATCTAAAAAAATGGCCCCCAATACAGCATCCTTCTAGACTTGCCCCTTGTGTGTGTTGACTTTCCAACATTAATGTGGATTGTCTCCAGATTGTTTTACCATGAAAGGTGTGATCTTGTAAAAGTCTACTCTATGTTTTCAGGGAGTTCTGGGGAGCAGAAAGATAGAGGCCTAAGTAGCCTAGGGTTGACCTGAACTTGCCCAAACTAGCCTTGAGCCTCTGTCTCTTGAATACTAGAATTATAGGCATTCTCTACCACTGAGAATTCCACCTCTATACTCTTGGATATCAGCCACCATTTAGAAGTCCATTTATATTTTTGCTGAGCAAAATGCCCCATTGAGAGTGGGAAAGGGGGCTGGAGAGATGGCTCAGCAGTTAAGAGCACTGACTGCTCTTCCAGAGGTCCTGAGTTCAATTCCTAGCAACCACATGGTGGCTTACAACCATCTACAATGGGATCTAATGTGTCTGAAGACAGCTACAGTGTACTCCTATGCATAAAATAAATAATTTTTAAAAAAAAAAAGAATGGGAGAGGAACAGAGAAGGTGATCAGGTAAATCTAATTAAAATTACGTACATTTATGAAAATGTCAGAATGAAACCCATTATTGTGTACTGTTGACATATGATAACAAAAATATCTTGTAAAACAAAAAGAATAATTAATAATAAAAAAACAACCCCCACCACTTGGTCCAGTGGTTCTCAATCTGTGGATCCTGACCTCTTTGTGAGGTGAACAACAATTCCATAGGGGTCACCTAAGACCATCTGCATATCAGATATTTACATTGTGATTCACAACTGTAGCAAAATCACTTATTAAGTAGTAACGAAAATAATTTCATGGTTAGGGTTACCACACCACTTGTCACTTCCGGAGGATGAGATGTCACATAGGTGAAGTGGCCACACACGGATGAGCCACTAAACCACGTAAGAGAAGAGGAAGGTCTATCCCATCCCACTCCTTGGCAGGTTCTCAAGTTGGGAATCACGTAACTACAATGCCACCAGAGATGAAAAGCCTCCAGCAAAAGAACCACGCACTGAATCCACCAATAACCCGTGAGACCACAAGAGGCTACCTTATATTACTGTAAGACACTCAACTCTATAGTGACTTCTTGTTCACTACAAAGAACTGAGAAAAACAAGCAAAACAAAAACGATCATTCCGGTCTATGCTGAATGTCTTGGAAATAGGAATTAAGCCTTTTTTAATCCCTAGATTTCAGTATACGTGATTTCAGTATACCATGTGGCAACAAAAAAAAAAAAAGTGGCAGTTGAATACATCATTGACAGAATGAAACTAACCTCATTTATTGTTCCTTTTTACAGGAAAACAGGGAGAAAGAAGGGAAGAGATCAAGTTAGCAGTGACATCTGAATAACACTTGCGACTTTGCTATTTCTTCCCATTCCCATAGTACACGGATCTCTGTGTGTGTCTCTGTGTCTGTGTCTCTCTCTGATTCCCTGTGTGTCTCTATCTGTCTGTCTTTCTTTCCTTTCCTCCTTCCTTCTCTCCCTCACTCTTTCTCCTTTCCTTCTCCTCTATTTTTTCCTTCTCCCCCTCTGGTTCCCAAATTCAATTCTTCTTTCAGTGTTTTCTAAAAGTTGCTAAGCTCCTTGGAGTGGGAGCTACTTTCCCTTTTGCTTCAGTCAGCATATGTATCTAAAGGTCTTTCAGGCACCACCGCCACTCCACCCTGACCCAAGCTGAATTCCTGAAAATAACATTTGTCCCTGTGGATTTCCATATTGTCTTCTGAAAGAGACATGGTCCTAACAATAAGACTGTCAACTCCTGCTCCCAGAATAAATGTGTCTGAACTAGATCCAGGATTTCTGGGGGCATCCCAGGACATGCCAGTAGCTGATGCTTGTCGAATCTGAGAGGAGATGGGTAGGTATCTTCATACTGTGCTGCAAGTAGAAACTTGGACTTGCTGAGGCTATCACAGGTGTGGACAATCCTGAGGAGGCTGTGCCTTGAGACAATGTCTTCTAAAACTCAAGTGGATTGTCTATTGGATGCTTGCCCTTGCTTTTTCATACTCCCCCTTCCTTCTCTGTACCTTTTATTAAGTAAGAAGTAATACTACATACATTTCTCTGTCCAGCCCAGAAATCGGAGCTTACACATACACACACACACACACACAAACACATACTCACTCACTCCTCTCTTTTTGTATTCATTAAGTAACTGTCTCCATCACCAACATCACCACATTCATCCTGTCAATTCCCCCACACACATACCCCAACCTATTAAGATGGATATTTTAGAGAGGAACACACTAAAGAAGTCTGGCCTAGGTCACAGTTCAGCTGAAAGACAGCAGGCCATGTTCAAAGCATGATCTCATGCGGCTATGACCTGCACAACTTAGAGACTAAACTGGAGTGACAAATGCTAAATAAATTTTTAAAAATACAGAAAACTTGAGACTGGGTGGGCTGTGTGCTCTGATGGAAACATACCAACAGTAGCCCAGAAACTGAGATTTATTATACACAGCAAGAAGGAAGAAATCGGGTTAGCCCATTTCAGCAAGTCCCTGTAGAGGAGCAACGGTCTGGTGGAGGAAGCTACAGTTGATACCTTAATGCATACACAGCTCTTAGCTAAAGGTCAACCATTCCTCGAGCACTCTAACCCCTCCAGGCAAAGGCTTTACCATTCCCATAGGCCTGAGGCATGGAATCCTCCACAGGCCAGGCATTCATGTCAATAACACGTATTCCAACCTGTGGGCCCGCTTTGGGCATCAAGGACCCTTTCACAGGAGTCACCTAAGACCATCAGATACCATGAGGAATCATATTTACATTATGATTGCTAATAGTAGCAAAATTACAGTTATGAAGTAGCTACGAGCCTAACTTTATGGCTGGGGTCATCAACATGAGAAACTGTATTAAAGGGTCATCGCATCAGGAACGTTGAGGAGCATTGCCTTAAGACTTCATCTCTTCCCCACACTGTACTGACTGCCAAATAGTGATATAACTGTATTTTCTTGGTATTGGTTTGGGGGAATTGGTGTTTTGAAACAGGATTTTGCTATATTTCTCAGGCTGACTCAGACCATATATTTGTTAGCCTATGTAATGCTGGTATTGCAGGCACTGTGCTAGGGGATTTTCTAGGTTCCTAGGGAATTTCTTTGTGGTGTCCCTTCCTCTCTACTTTAATTGCTGGACTGTTTCAAACAGTTCTTCAACTTAGTCTAAAGTCTCCTCCTCAGGAATATTTTCCACTCAACCTTCCCAGAGGGCTTTCTAATGTACTAGGCCCATCGACCCCAGAAAATAGCGTGACAGACCTGCAGGCTGAACTCCAAGCAGCACAGAGTTGTTCATCATCCATCCATGACCTTACCCCTGATCACACACCTGTTAAGAGATCTCACTTCCAGCAATACAGAGACACTTGCATACCACAAGGGCATCAGGCCTGTATCTGAGTCTTAGCTTATGGTAGCCCCCTGCCAGCAATACTCCCACTAAGAATAGCCTACCTTTCCCTGTCTTTCTCCAGACTTCCCTTCTAGATGGCAACTGTTCATCCTCTGGTCTTCCAAATCCAAATCCCAGGAGGATGCCGTATATATATATATTATTTACATGGTTCTCTCTCTCTCTTTCTCTCTCTCTCTCTCCCTCCTCTCTTTCCACAAACAGGTATTCAGTGCTATCTACCATATGGATAAAGGAACAGAAAGATGAATGAATGAATTGCTACCAAACATACTATTTTATTTTGCTGAAAGAGAATTATCTGTCTCTTCCCAGGCCCCCATTAAACTAGACCGTTCCCTCCTCGTTCGTGCAAATGAGAGGCCATTATTGCTATCAGTGATCACTTCGGAAATGTAAAGACTAATACTCACTTGGAGCAGCAAATGCTTCCTCCTTAAGGTACTGAGGGAAGAACATTTGCTAATTTGTATTTGCATTTGAAATTGAAACACAAATTGGCACAAGAACTATTACACATCCCGGCTAATTAATGTTCTAAAAATGAATTATGCAAATCACCCACAGCAGACCTCAGAAGTTCTTCCCATGTATAATAAACGACTTGGAATGTGAACCTTGTTTAAGGGCTAATTCTGACCTGGCAGTGTGGTGAGGAAAATGCAGGCTCCGAACAACAGATCTGCTTACTCTCTCTGAACCTCAGTTTCTCTATCTGGGAATTAGAATTAGAATCAAATTACAGATGCTAGAGACTTTGACTGTGGCAAAAAACTTTGACCTAAAGTTGGTGGTTGTAAGCTGTATCAGTAGCATAGTGTCATGGTTCTATAACCACCTGAGTGCTTCTGGGTAGCTTTCTACTTTGTAGTTTGTCTCCATGACATGTTCCTTCCCCACCTTCTTTGTTCTAGTCTTGCGACAGACATCCAATTGTGCCTTCATTTTTCCTAAAGCAGAGACCACGGAGCCATGTGTGTTTTTGTTTCACAGGCCAGGAACCTGCAGAATGATGTAAACATCAAACTTGGCCACGGACCATTCCGTAGGCCTTGAGAAGAGAGTATCGGACCAGCTGGGAGGAGGTCATTGTGACTGATTGGGTAGTGGGGCAGACAGCAATGGAGCTCCAGCCAGCTGTCTGTGTGGTCTGTGGCAATGTTCTGATAACCTATCACTGTGACCGTGACCACTGGCTATCTCCTGACTCAGCCGGACACAGACCAGCAACACAACACCATCTGAATACTGCAATAGTGTGGCCAGGGAGATTTTGTTCATAAAGACCTTGGCACCAGAACCCACAGCAGGCAGACCTGATGATGAACATTGTTGTAGAAACAGACAGTCTATGGACTTCAAAGAGCCCAAGAAGAATGATACTGACTCTTGATTTATCCCTCTCCCTTGCTTCCAAAAGGCAGTCAGAAAACTTCGTCAATTCTTCCACACTGATATAAGGTAAATCTCACTACTATCAATTGCAGACTTGGAAGCTAAGGCAGGCAGTAAGTGGGGCCTTGAGCCACAAGCTGCTAAGAAGCAAACATTGAATTGGATCCCAAGTCTAGAGACTAAATGCTGGTGCCGTTCCCATATGTCCACAGGTCATATGTTCCTCCAGTGCCATGCTGGATCTGTTCATGTCACCATCTCTTTCACTTAGCATAGTGCCTAAACATGGTGGGCACTGATCAGATGGGTAAGGTCCCCATCTCTACTGCACAAGGAGCTTAAATCTTACTTGCTAACGTCTTTACATATCCCAAATAGATGTAGCAAAACTTCATCATGAATCACTGTCTCTGCTCTTTCTCTGCTTCGGTTCCTTAAGGCCAAAGGCCACCAGAGACAAAGTCACAACTGAGCAAACCATTGCTTCATCAATACAACTGTTGATTGCCAACCTCAAAGGGTGCCCAAGAGCCTCTCAGCCCATCTCTGGCCAGCTCCCTTTATTCTCCAAAGACTAGTCTAAGCCTCCACTGCAAGCCCATAGTTCAAGTCCCAACCCTGTGCCTTTACAGATATCCTTCCTGCTGATTAAAGCAAGAACATTGAAGTCATCAGAAAAGAGCCTTCTTCATTCTTTTTTTAATTTCTGCAAATGCTTGTACCTCTTGTACCTGGTTGATTCTGCCACACATCCTTTCCTCCTATTTCCTCTGAAATTGTGATCTCTCTCTCTCTATCTCTCTCTGTCTCTGTCTCTCTCTCTCACACACACACACAGAGAAAGAGAGAGAGAGAAAGAGTCTTTAACTCCTTCCTCTATTCCCCTTTTCTTTATCAGAGTGTATTTACAACCCTCTCAAAATAGAACAGTCTCTAACTTCCTGTCCTTGTGAGCCATTTTCTTGTCAGGTTGATGGTTTTCCTCAGTCTCTAATGACAATCCATTCACCCAGATCTCCTGGAACCACTCACTTAGCAAGCACAATAGAACACTTTCAGCTCTTATCTTATGGGGGCCCTACAGTGATTGACTCTTGTATTTGTTACTTGCCTTGTTGCTGGGACAAAACACTCTAACAAAAGGAGCTTAAGGAAGGTTTTAGCTTGGCTCAAAGTTCCAAGTTACAACCCATCAGGAAGGGGAAGGCATGGCATCAGCAGCAGCCTGAGGCAGCTGGTCCTGTTGTGTTCACAGCACAGAAGCAGACAGAGATCAATGCTGGTACTCAGCTAGCTTTCGACTTTTTATTCAGCCTGGGACCCCATCCCATTTTCATGACGGATCCTCCTGTTTCAATTAATCTAATCTAGATAATCCCATCTCAGACATATCCCCAAAATTTGGTTCCATGATAATTTCAAATCCCAACAAACTAAAAATCAAAATTAACAAGTCTTTTTTTGAAGCTTTTGAAGCCATGCCCTCTGGGTCCTTCTGCTTGTCCCTTCAAATAGAGATGCCTATCTCAGTTTTGAATCAGACCACTATCTTCTTACTCCAAAATCTTCCTCAAGATTAGTCTATTCAGTCAGGATTGCTAACCTCTGTGTCTACCTGCCACCAACCCTCATTTCAATTTAGGATGCCAGCTGCCTAGGAAGCAGCCTCCATAAATATGAGGCCACTGTCAACCTCTACATGTCTCAGTTAAAAGTCATCTTACACTTGTTGACTGAGATGGAAACTCTATCCAAGGAAGGACTCTGAAAAATTGTCTTTGACTCTGTATCCCCCCACTCTCTATGCCTCAACTATAAGTAAAGAGTAGCGTTTTCCTTCCCAATCGTGCCTAGAAGGCTTAGCCACCTCTCCCCTTCTTGTCCTAATGCCATGACTTAAGTCCCTCCTCTCTTATTTACTATCCCTGCAATTCTTCTTGGCTGGTCCCTGCTTCCAGTGTCTTCCATTCGATTCCACTGTACAACAGACTGTCTCCCATTGTAAGTCTTTTGAAGATTTCCCTTCAGTTCTGAGACAAGTCCAACCTGCCAACCCTTGCCCAGAAAACAAGCCTTGTGTCCTGTGGCTCTGTGACCTGGCCACACCTGAAGCTGAGGCCTCATTTCCTTCTGCCCAGATGTTTCGCTCCTCATCACTAAGCTGCTTCAGGACACAGACACTGATACCTGTCACCATCTCAGCAGAGAAGGTCCTCTCATGACATAACTCATCATCTTCTGCTCATCCCACTGGCCCAGGAGAATTACTCCTCACCTTAAAAACTAGCGCGTGTCACATACATGTCACTGAGTTCAGACAGGTTCAGAACAAAATGAAAAGCTATTTCCTCTCTGCCCAATCAGACCTCAAAACTTACAGGCGGAACCAAGGTGATCAAGTTCATCTCCCCTACTATCGAATCTTACAGATTTATGGGTAAATAAACAAATACCGTGACTCCGGAGGGGCTGTCTCAAAGGCCACCTTGTTGGTGACAGTGAAATTAGAGCCAGGGTCCCCAGGCTTTCAGTTTGGAGTCTTTTCATTACCTCCAATGTCAGATTTTCTAAAGGAGCCTCAATTTAAATCAAAGTAGAATTAAAACAAAGAAAGCAGCGACCAATCCATAAAAGAAAGCTAAGATAAATCAGTAAATAACCCCAAAGAGAAGTATAATAAGCAAAACAAAAATAGAAAAACTCATGACCTTGGGGCCTCATTCCGAATTCCCTTGAGCTGCAAATGAAAAGTCCTTAAATAAAGACCTACTTTCCACTGAGTTGAGCTTTAAAATAAAAGAAAATCTGTCACTGTCTTCCTTTGTTTTCCATCTATTTATTTATTCATTCATTCACCAAGCATGTACTAAACATTTGCACTGTGCCAGATTTCAGTAGACACTGAGGACACTGACACAGTCACTGCCTGAGGAAACTGAACATGACCCATACCTGCATGGCTGGGAGACAACACAGGGCACATCTAATACCCGAGGGTCTAACTATGTGCTCTGCAGACTGGGGCAGGGGTAGGAATAGGCAAAAGAGAAACTGAGAAGGGACCTATTCATCTACAGATGTGTCTCCTGTCTATTTTCTCTCATCGGATATAAGCAAAAGAGGGGAGATCAGGAAAGGTGAGGGAAATTACTCACAACATTTGTCATCCTTCCCCCCACCCCCCCAAGCCCCAACCCCGTGAGCTCAGCTTTCCTCCAAGTTAACCCAAGTTCTCAGATCTGGCACTGAGTTTGAAATCAAAGTGTCAGTCTGCACTCTCAGGATAAAGGCCAAGTCAAGTTTTCCTGAGCTGATTCCAGCTCTCAGACCTTATTCCCCTCTGCAGACTTTGAACCATTTGCAGCTCCAAAGTGTCCTGCTCTTCTTCCTGTCTTCCTGTCTTCCTTCTCTGCTCCGGAGATTACCCTTTCACCTTTATACCTGCTTAGACCGTTTCACTCCCAAAGTTTACTCAAATGCCACCTATTCTGAGATATTGTGGGTGGGACTGGGTTTCCTTGTGGACCCTGTCAGAACATGTGATTATCTCTATCAGCACCATCTTGTCTGCTGGACCACAGAGGGACCCTGGGGCATCTTCAGTTCATCTCTGTATCTTAGCTGGCAATGCAGCACCTGGCTTGGAGGAGGTAATGGATGTCAGGAGCCATCAACAGTGCTGGCGGCTAACACAGAAGAGCCAGGCTCTGTGCACTAGGCTCTGTGCCACCCAGACCTGTAACTACAAAGTCAAGCCATCCACACAAGAGGCAATGTAGAGTGGAAAAGCAAGGGTGGAGGGTAGCAGCCAAGAAAAGATCAACTATTCCCCTAGTCACTCACCCATTTCCATGTTCAAGGGGTTTCTCATGCTCCCACAGAGGAAACAAGACTACTGCAACAAGCATCATCTATCTCCACAGGATGACAGCCATTCTTCAGCATTCATGGGCATCTCCCATCCAGACCGTGTCAGCACCTGGGAGGCATGTCCCTGACACAACGACTCTGTTGCACACGTCAAGCATATGAAGAAAACTCAGGGATGGTGGGGAGGATATGCACCGTACAGTAGAAGCTGTCCGTGGATTCAGACATGTCTAAGGAGGATTAAAAGAAGACTGACAAAGGTGTATGACTGAAAATGTCTTAAGATATATTTATAAACAGGGCTCAATTTTTCATTTTTCTTTCTTTCTCTTTTTTTTTTCTTTTTCAACAAGAGTTTCAACTTCATAGCCAGACACACCAGTGCAATTTTTGTGAATTTTGTTGATGTAAATCGGTTCCATCTTTTGTTGTCTGTATGGCCTTGGTAGTATCCTGTGATCAGCCAGGTGTGGTGGTACACACCTCTGATCCCTAAACTCAGGAGGGTGAGGCAGAATTTTAGGACTAGCCAATATAAAATTTGTTGGAGATTTTATTAAATATTTTTAAACTGATCAACTAATGTAACATGTACAAATGTTTTTTGTCTGCATGTTATGTCTGTACCATGTGCATGCCTGTTACCCTCAAAGACCAGAAGAGGGCATCAGATCTCCTAGGATTAAAGTTACAGATGGTTATGAGCCAATATGTAGGTAGTGGAAATTGAACCCTAGTTCTCTAAAAGAGTGGCCAATGCTCTTAAATACTGAGACATCTTTCCAGCCCCCGAAACAAGTTTTTTGTTTTTTTGTTTTCGTTTTTGTTTTTTGTTTGTTTGTTTGTTTTTCGAGACAGGATTTCTCCGTGTAGTCCTGGCTGTCCTGGAACTCCCTCTGTAGACCAGGCTAGTCTTGAACTCAGAAATCCGCCTGCCTCTGCCTCCCAAGTGCTGGGATTAAAGGCGTGTGCCACCACCACCCGGTCCTAAAGAAGTTTTACTAGAGACTTTAAGTGCAAGGATTAGGAGGAAGAGCGGCACTCAGAAAGAATGTAAGGCATGCCCAAGTGTGACTGTGGGCTTCTCAAGGGAAAACTGCAAGGAGTTATTTTAGCATTACCCATATATGACATTTTGAAGTCCCCTTTCTCTCTCTTTTGATTGGTGAAACAGACTATCCAGTAGGTCTGGAGATGCCTTGAAAGAGACAAACTAAAACCAGGAGCCATTAGGTTGCACGAGGGGTTTTAATATGTCCCTGTATCCAGGGTTTCTGATGAGATTCCTGGGAAATTCCAGACTTAACAGCTGGGACAGGAGAAAGCCCTTAAGCGATTGTTAATTGCACTGAAACCCTACCTTCTCTGTGGAAAGAAACTTCTAAAGTTAGTCTCCAGGATGAAGGGTTCCTTTTTCTTCTCATGGTCCTCCAAGTGTCCGAGTGTTTCTATTCTACCTTAGAAAGAGACCCCCCCACATACCCCCAGAGTAGGAATGCTATGATTTACTTTTAAGAAGAGATAGAGGATTCTGCTACGATGGTGAGTGAGGCTCAGAAAGTCTTCCTGCTTCTAAAATTTCCTCACAGGTCAAGGTGGCGTGTTTTGGGATAGCATGTTCTGAACCCCAGCACTGTTGTCTGAAATGAAGCATGTGGAGGGAAACTTCCAGAGCTTGAATTTAACTCTTAATTCTCTTGTGACCTTTGCAAGTTTCTTTGTTGTGTCCCTGTTTCCTCTGGAATAAAATGTAGGTGGTGCCCTTCAAGAATTAGTAGGAATGCTGAGGTGACAGCACAGAGCCTCGTGCACAGAGCCTGGCTCTTCTGTGTTAGCCGCCAGCACTGTTGATGGCTCCTGACATCCATTACCTCCTCCAAGCCAGGTGCTGCATTGCCAGCTAAGATACAGAGATGAACTGAAGATGCCCCAGGGTCCCTCTGTGGTCCAGCAGACAAGATGGTGCTGATAGAGATAATCACATGCTCTGACAGGGTCCACAAGGAAACCCAGTCCCACCCACAATATCTCAGAACAGGTGGCATTTGAGTAAACTTTGGGAGTGAAACGGTCTAAGCAGGTATAAAGGTGAAAGGGCAATCTCCGGAGCAGAGAAGGAAGACAGGAAGACAGGAAGAGCAGGACACTTTGGAGCTGCAAATGGCTCAAAGTCTGCAGAGGGGAATAAGGTCTGAGAGCTGGAATCAGCTCAGGAAAAGTTGACTTGGCCTTTATCCTGAGAGTGCAGACTGACACTTTGATTTCAAACTCAGTGCCAGATCTGAGAACTTGGATTAACTCCCAATTGTTGAGTGTTTGAGAGGATCCTTGAGTCCCTCTGAAGCCATTTAACTCTCCCCAGATTGTAAACTACTGGGAGATAAATTACAAATTTTCGGTCACAGCTACCCTGGGATATCACAAAGAGGGGTAGTGTGGCAAGAGAGAGCATCAAGGTAAACTTACTAGAGAAGCCAATTGGTAGAGGACTGTGAACCCTTCTCCACTTGGGCTACATGGATTAGCATTCTGTCTAAACTCCACCTCCACAGTCACCTGGCAATAGCCAGGTATGCTCCACCCAACAGTTACCTGGCAACAGCCAGGTAGGCCTGGCCCACTATAAAAGGGGCTGTTTGCCCCCTTCCTCTCTCTCTTTATCTCTTTCTCTTTCTCTCTCTGTGCCTCTATTACCCTCCTGGTTCCCCTCCCCCCCATGCCCTGAATAAACTCTATTCTATGCTATACCGGTGTGGGACTGGTCCCTCAAGGGGAAGAGATGCCTCGGCATGGGTCCACTGAGACATCCCCTTCCCCCATACTTCTCCACACACACACACACACACACACACACACACACACACACACACACACAGAACACACTCTTTATCTCTTTATCTTTTTATAAACACATCAACATGAGACAAAGAATGCTCAGGAAGAAAAAAGCTCACAAAATGCAAACAATATTTCAGACATTGATGTCACGTGCCTTTAATCCCAGCAGAGGCAAGGAGATCTCTGTGAGTTCAAAGCCAGCCTGGTCTAGAGTGAATTATAAGATAGCCAGTGCTACACAGATAAACCCCATCTCAAAAACGTGCATGCATGTGCACACACACATATGCACGAGAGGTAGGTGCTGAATCAATAAACGGTTCTAAGTCTCTTGGCTCAGCTTTTTCGAGTGTGTGCCTTTCCCTGTCTCATTAGTCCATTTTCATTCTCTGGAGAGTCTCTTTTTTTGATAAACTATTTCTATTTGGTTGCTGTGTGTCCTTGTGTAACTCTTTGACCGGTGACACTGGAGTCTTCAGATTTCAGTGGTTGCTTTCCAAGCTCTGATCCACATTGAGAACAGCAGGACGTGATGCTTAAGACAATCCCTTTCTTCTTTTCTCCATCTCAAAGGCCTTGTCGCCTGGCAACCTCTCAGCTTAGTGGTCTCTCACAAATAGGTCCCAGAAAGCAGAATTTAACAAAACATAGCAGCTTTGTATCTCTAGTCTACATGTTCTTATGAAAACAGTTTTGTAAAGTGCAGGTGATGTCAAGGTCCCACCTAATCAGTGAAAGGGGCCAAGTCTTCCTAAATCAAAGCCAAACTAGCTTCTAAATGGTTGAGGACCTGAGTGCCCCTTTGAGTAAGACACACTGGGATGCTACAAGGTAGAGAGCCCAGAAAACAACCAGAACGGATGCCTCCAGCCCTGGCTCCTGTGCCCGATAAAATTAACCAAAAGATGATCTCCATAGCAACAAGAAATTTGTTTCTTAAAAAAGGTTAGAAAGAATGCTTTAGGAAGAAACTCCATGACAGAATATTCTCAGATTACACATAAATGCCATCCATGCCAATAAAATGAAGGGCCAGGCGGCTCAATTATCTGGATAATTGAGGCCTGAACCAGTGATTTGTAAAAGAATAGGAGGCTTTAATCCTGAAGAATGTAATGTGGCAGGTATGGGCCCCAACTCAGAGAAACTCCCGCCTGTCCCTGCCTGCAGCTTCCCTAGAATCTCTGGCCCTGGAGGGATGCTTACAAGGATTACCAGGAAATCTTGGCAGGAGGGGAGCTGCTGGAGGAAGCTACCCCCAGGACGCCTTGTGTGTCTTGAATATTGGGGGGAGGGGGAGTAACAGCCCCCAAAAACCTCCCTCATCCCAAAGGTAAGTACATTCCTTCCTTCTCCCTCACGCTCTACCTTTCTTCCAGCACTTCTTGGAAGCTTAGGAAGCTTAAAGGTGGCTTGGCAAACTGAAAGCCAATCAGTTTTAAGAGGCAAAAAACAGAAGGGCCCTGAACGGATGGGCAGGCTCAGTCTGAAGTCTCCCTGCCTCTGACAGAGGTGTAGAAAGGGAAGGGCCAACTCGTGGTACAGAGGAAACAAAGCCTGGTGCTCCTGTGCTTTAAAACAGTGCCTTGCTCAGAGTAAGAGGTCTAGCACGGTTTTGAAAAATCGTAGATGTGTTTAATGACAGTGAAGACGCAGTGAATATAGGCTGTCTAGTTAGTTTAGCACTTCTCATTAAGCATGACAACTTGAGTGTCATCCCAAGGACCCACCTGGTGGACAGAAGAAACAGACTCCTCTAAGTTCTCTGATCTTCATACACTCCATGGCCAGATGCTAACCCCATAAACACGCTCACCCACAAAACAAGTAAATGTAATAAAAATTGTTAAACCACAGATAATAAACATTGGGTGTCGATCCAGATGTATAAAGGAATATGATAATTCACTAAAGTCTAGGAAATGTGCTGCAAAACATTTATTCTAATACTCAAAACCTTTTAAAAATTAATCCCAAATACTTTTAAATATCCAAGTCAAGCATCTTCTGCCACATATATGTAATTGCAACACTTGGAAGGGGAAGGCGGGGTTGCCATGAATTCAACACCAGTCTGGACTAAATAGTAAGTACCAAGCCAGCCCACACTACAGAGTGATACCCTGTCAAGGAGGAAAAGAAGGTTATAAAATTATACATCTAACTCCTATCAAAGCCAGGCAGAACTCACAGATGCAAGGGGACCACGGTGACTCGTAAGATTACTTTCATCGTAAGCATCTAACAAATTCCAGATGATGGGAAGTGTCCCCTGTCTTTCGTCTTCTCTATTACATGGTCGTGGTTTTTTTTAAAAAAAAAAAAAAAAAAAAATGCCAGGGGCTGCAGAAATGGCTCACTGGATTTAAAGGCCCAGTTGCTCTTAGAGAAAACCAATGTACTTGCCTGAACTCAAATTAGGTGACTGAGAGTCACCTCAAGCTCCAGCTTCAGAGAAGGCATCTTACAGCCCCCTCAGGCACCTGACTTTTTTTAATCCTAAAAAAGTAGTTATTTTTTATTTTATGTGTACGGATGTTTTGTCTGCCTATATGTTGTTATACCACATGTATGATTAGTACCCACAGAGGCCAGAAGAGGGCACTGACTCTCCTCTGAGACTAGTAGGGTTATTACCTGTCATGAGAGTGCTGGGAATTGAACTTGGGTCCTCTTGCAAGAGCAGCAAGCACATTTTTCCGTTGAGCCATGTCTCCAGTTCCTAAAAAGAAATCTTGAAAGGGAGGGAGGGCCAGGCGGTGGTGGTACATGCCTTTAATCTCAGCACTTGGGAGGCAGAGGCAGGTGGATCTCTGAGTTCGAGGCCAGCCTGGTCTACAGAGTGAGTTCCAGGACAGCCAGGACTACTCAGAGAAACCCTGTCTCGAAAAAAAAACAAAAACAAAAAAAAAAAAAAAAAAAAAAAAAAAGGGAAAGGAAGGAAGGAGGGAGGGAGGGAGGGAGGGAGGGAGGGAAGAAGAAGGTCAGGTTGTGATTGTGGATGATTTCCAAATGCTAAGTGCCCAGAGGACTTGAGCTGCAAGCTCTCAAGGATCTTGAGATCCTCTCAGGGTGCTTCCCCCCTGCAGAGGCTCTGCAAATGCCTCTGGATCAGAGCCTCCTTTTTGCTTGTTTGTTTATATGTCTCTTTGCTTGTTATTTACAGAATGGAGGCATCTGTCAGCTAAAGACATCTCTGTGATAGCTAAAGGATCTCTGTGGCCCAGTTAACTGTTTTAGATTGCTTATCATTGTAAGAACTGTACCTCCAAAGGGTTCTTTTTGATGGCGGCATCTGGTCATAACTCCTCAAACCCTACAGCCATAGGGATTCCCGAACAGTCCTAGAGAGCCCCAGTCAGCTCTTGAACTCCGTGACATAAGGTAAACTTTGGAAGTAAACAGGGTACCCAGGCAATGCTATTTCTCAGCTTTGGAAAACCTCTTCACCTCTCCCCCCTCCCATTCCTCCCTCCTCTCGAGCGCTCTCTTTCTTTCTCTGAGAATATAAAGGCACAAAGGATTTAATTCCCCCTCAGAGCAAAGAACTTGCCCAGAAGGAAAATTTGCTTATTGATAGTATCAGATGATACAGCCTGAGCTATCCTCTATCCTCCCCTAGGTTCTCCCATGTGGTTTAAGGACCAAGTTGTGCATGGTAGAGACTCCCAGACGGAGTCAGCAAATGGTCGGGCAGAGGACAAGTGACCCTCTGTCCACCCTTCTTCCTTCCCTTCTTAACATCTTTGTCCTTTCATTCTTGCTAAGTTCATTCTTCTCTCTCTTTTGCTTCTCTTCCTATTTCCCATCACACATTTATTGAAAATATTTTTCAGAAGTCCACAGCAGCTTCTTTATTAGGAGCTAAGCACACAAAACTCACCTGGGTAGAGCTAGCTTGTTCCTTGGGATCTCGCAGACTTTGCAGTCTAGACTTTGGTTTCACAGTAGTCCCTGATTACATAGAAGAAAAGACAAGAGGGGCCAATATTCTGTATTTCTATTTGGGGTTAATTCCATTGTGCTGTTAATGGAAGAAGAAAACTCCAGCAAATCCCAGAGTCAGGGGATGCCATCCTTTGAAGAGTATTACCATGCCTGCTTTGTTTGTTTGTTTTGTTTGTTTTGTTTTTCAAGACAGGGTTTCTCTGTGTAACAGTCCTAGCTGAACTGGTGCTCACTTTGTAGGCCAGGCTGGCCTCAAACTCACAGAGATCAGCTGGCCAAGACCCACTCAGCTACTGTGCATGTTTTTAGGGCAAGAATATCTGCCCTGGGTGGCTCAGTATGCATTCCTACATTCACAGTAACTAAGAAGCCAAGCTGAAATCTAGCCCCTCTTCTGTTTTCTCCGACTCCACCTCCCCTTCCTCCATAGCACAGGGCTTCTAAGTCTCTATTGATTTTGCAAATGGTGATTATTAGAACTTCCGGGGAAAGTTCTAATGTTCTCTTTTCAGGAAAGATTTAGCCAATGACACTTCCACACATAAACCTTTTTCCTGAAGGATCACAGCCACCTTTCCCACAGCTGGTCGAAGAAGAGCTGGGCAGGCAGCCCCAGACTTGGCTCCTGCTGGGGCAGGCCTGCTGCAGCAGTCTCCCAGCTAGCCACAGACTGAGGGCCAACAGCAGCACAGCTGTTTCAGCCAAGGTGAGGACTTCATTCTTAATGCTGTCATTTACAAGTCAATAAAGCCAGGATGGAACACCATTTCCTCTGCTGGTACCACCTCTCTGGGCTCTGTTGTTTCATGCTTGTAGTCAGGGTGCTGAGGGCCGGGGCCCTGGAGACTTATTTCACCCTAATGGCTCTGCTCCCACCATCCCCGCCCCACCCCCAACCCCCAAGCAGCCTGGCCATAAAGCAAGCCCTAACCTTTCAGAAGGCAGAGTTCAAAGCTCTGACGCCCCAGGACCCTAAACTGTCAGCCTCTCCCTGTTTTATGGCTCCTGCCAGCAGGGTGTTATCTTTGCAAAGAGATAAAGGCACAGGCTGGAGGCTGAGGCTGAAAATGGAGGCCCCCTGGACTGGGGCTCATCCACCCTGCCCTTCGGGGGCTATTAAATGAGCTGATGGAGAGATGGCCTTTTTCAACCCTACCTTGATGACAATCCCTCTAGGTACTGGGTGTTTCCAGATCAGACCTGCTGGGGCCTCACCTCCTCTGGAGGGCAGGGAAGTCCTCAGCACTGAGGGGGGGTGAAGCTCCCCCAGGCCTAGGTGATTATGAGGTGAGAGAAGATGCAGGTTTAATGGCACTCGGGGTTGAAAGAAGGCTGAGCCAACCCAAGGTCACAACAGCTCAGTAGTGACAGAGCAAGGTCAGGACCCTGCCCAGTGAACCATCTGTTGCCGAAACAGTGCAGATCGCCCAAGGTATGCTGGGGGGTATGGTAGGTACTGAGGGTTCACCAGGCTGAGACACGGTGCATATTCTCTGGCAGTAGCAGAGGCCTGACTTTACAAACATAAGGATGTAAGAGAGCAAGCCTGTCACAGAGCAAAGTGCCCTCAGTAAGTCTGTGGTGTCATGCCCAGCTCCTGACTGGTGCATTCATGAGATCCAAGCCACAGGCTTTCCACTCCTTCTCTGTAATGAGCATAGTTGGGTTTTTTTGTTTTTTTTTTTTTAAAGCATTTTAGACATGTAAAAATAGTCTGGATTCCCCATGATACGTAAGGCTGCACCTGATGATGGGAACTCAGTGACATCACACACTCAGACACAGTCCTAGAACCCCATGACACCCACTGGACAGTAAATATGTAAGCAGAGACTGAGCAAAGCTCTGCTCTGAACATCTGGAGAGATGTCACCTTGATCTGCCTTGAGGCTAGAGAGTCTCCCCCAGGATTCTGACCCTCAAATTAGAGACTACTATTAGTGACTGGACATGACCTTCAGCCAAGACATGTTGCAAAGGTGAGCAGACTTCAGTAGACAGGCTTAGAACTGTAGTTAGGAGTTTAGTGTGGCCGGGCCGGTGGTGGCGCATGTCTTTAATCCCAGCACTTGGGAGGCAGAGGCAGGCGGATTTCTGAGTTCGAGGCCAGCCTGGTCTACAGAGTGAGTTCCAGGACAGCCAGGGCTATACAGAGAAACCCTGTCTTGAAAAAACCAAAAAAAAAAAAAAAAAAAAAAAGGAATTTAGTGCGAACATTGTGTGATGACTTTTAGTGTAATAAAATATAACTTTTGCTATACCAACTACTGGTATCTACCTTCTTGCTGGCAACACTCTATCCAGGTCTGTGCCCAAACCTGAGATGTCCTACATACACTTTTCTCCCATTGAATGGTCACAAGAAGCCCAGTAGTGAGAAGGTTACCAACTCCTCACCCAGACTATTCAGACAAAGTCTGCCTCGATTGGCCCTGGAGTAACCAGAGAAGAGGAAGACAGAAGGCAAAGCAGGAATGGCTACCTTATGTATGCCAGGGTAAAGTCTTCCACAAGAACCTGGTACATCTCACAGCCAGACACTTAGCTCATTTGTAACTGTGGTGGTTTGTGTGTGCTTGCTTGGTCCAGGAAGTGGCACTGTTAGGAGGTGTGGCCTTGTTGGAGAAAGTGAGCCACGTGGGGTAGGGCAGTTAGACAGACACCCTTCTCCTAACCAAATGGGTGCCAGTCTTCTTCTAGCTGCCTTCAGAATAAAAGGTAGAACTCTCAGCTCCTCCAGTCACCATGGCTGCCTGGATGCTGCCATACTTCCTGCCATAATGATAATGTCCTTTATAAGAGTTGCCGTGGTCATGATGTCTCTCCACAGCAACGAAACCCTAAGACAGTAACTCAGTAAAATCCTCCCTCCAGGGAGGAAACTGAGGCATAGGAATGTTAAAACAACAGTAGCTAATCAAAAGTTGCCATCAGACTGTTTGGAACCTGTATTTCATGTTGCTATGAAAAAAAACAACTGGCTAGAACTTGAGAAAAGAAGAGTTTCTACTGGCTCCTACTTCAGGGGTCCAGTCCGTCATGCAGGGGAAGACACAGCAGCAGGAACTTGAGTCAGCTGATGGCATCACTTCCACAATCAGGAGGCAGGGAACTATGAAGGTAGGCTTTACAATTTATACAATATGGAGTAACTTAGAGCTGGGGTAGCCTGGCCTTCACAGCTGATACTCAGCTCTCTGCAAGGATGGCAACCAGGATGCTGCCCACAGTTAAGGTGGGTCTTCTCGCTTCAGTTGACCCAATTTTAGAAACTCTCACAGACAAAACCTTCTTGTTTTGTCCCCTAGAGCCTGACAAAGTGACAGTATTAACCTATCATGGTCCCATAGCACTGTTGTCTGAACTCGAAAGGTGCCCTTTTGGTGGACCCAGCCCAAGGCATAGCTATGAGTTGGCCTCAGTGTGCAAAAGAAACAAGCCCTCCCTCTGGGATACACAGATACAGAAACATACCAGGGATACAAGTCTGCAAAGAAGGCCAGGGTTGATGCCAGGCCCCCTCAATGGCACCACCTTTTGCTTGTTACTAAAGTTATAAGCATCATCCTAGACCCTGGTAGCCAGCCCTAATAAGGTGGATTCAACCAACCATCCTTTATGGGCAACAGAAAATTTTGTTCATTGTCACATTGAAAAGAGGAGCCAAATGAAAAAAAAAAAGGTCCAGTGATCCTCTTCCAACCCCACCCCACCCCCAGCAACTTTAGGATCCTGACATGGGGCGTAGAATTAAATAGAGGGCAAGAGGTATGCATAGCTAAGCAGTTCTGGCCAAGTTATGCTCCCACTCCTCATTGACCCATCACTGTCTCAGCTCCTGTCTCTCCTGCAAGGTGGTCTGACAAGTTGTCAGAATTGTGTGAAATCTCTTCTATGGACTTGGCAACAGGCTTCATCCTTTTTCTTCCCCCAGCGTGAAATCCCTGGGGAAATTCCAATTTCGTGGAGGACTGGGTGTTTCAATGGTGGATATAGCCAAAGGGAGGGGCGCAAGTGTCTCTTTAGAATATCTTCCTTCCTTCCAGGATAGTTAAACACTAACAAGGGGGGTGGGGGACACTCTTTCCACACAGCACTGTGTGGGGTAGACACGGGCAGGGGTGAGGGTAGGGGTGGGGCTGTGCTGGAGAATCAGACACAGCTGTGATTTTGGTCTCGCCCCAGATACCATTTGCAAGCCTGCAGCCCTGGCTGACCCCTATATCCCTGCATCTGAAGTACCTACTCCAGGGGCTTGGTAAAGATCGAAGTGCCGATAGCTCTACATGTTATTCCAATGCTGAAGAACCCAGAAGCCAGGGGACTCTCCAGAGCCTGGATGTTTTCTTTCCTTTCTCACTTAGAGAAATGTCGAAATTATTTGTTTCCTGCCGGTGTCTAATTACAGTGCCAGAGCCTCATTCTCCAAACTGGGTTTAGTAGAGGAGGAAGGAAGCCAGGGCCTTTTCCGTGCTCAGAGATGCCAGCTGGGAGCCAGTCTCATCCAGAACAAGGTATTTTCCCATTTGCCCAGGCAGGGTCACCCATGCCTGCCATCATCCAAATGCAGGGTATCTAACTTCTCCAGTGGGCTCACAAGTACACAGCTGGAGGAGAAAGGATGTCTATCCACCTACACGCTGGGAATGAAGAATGTCAGGGCCACTTTGGCTGACTATGCCTGCTCTGCCCACGAGCGAGCGTGTCCATGAAAACAGCCATTGTGCTCTTCCTTTTGGAGGGAAGGCCGTGGGTGAATCAGAGCTAGAAAGCAGTTGAAATCTCAGAAAAGTCAGGAGCCCATCAGCACTACAGCAGGGGGTACTTTAAATTGTCCACTTGCTTAAGAGCCCATTTGAGAGGTCCAAGATATCTAAGCAGGGCCATTGACTTGGTTCTGGGAAGTCCTGGAAGACGGTTCTATTGAATCAAAGGACGAAGTAACAATGCCAAGGCCATCTCTGTTCATCTCTGTTACGCCAACTTCTCTGTAAACCAGGGGACTGTGGATATATAAACCCCAAAGGCCTTCTCAGTGAGAGGCTGTCCATGATTTTGTGAACTGGAAAGTTTAACTGGAAAGTTTGTCTGGCTGATTCTGTGCTAATTAAAAGAAAAGATCTACCTGTAAAAACATGGCTGCTTCTATTGCAGGGGATGGTCAGAAGAGTCTGCTTGTTCGAAGGAAGCTTTAACAGAAAGCTTGATCTGATGGATTTACAACATTGATCCTGATGAAGTGTATTCACCATGCTCCAAGAAGAGAGTCCAGGGGACTGGGAAGATAGCTCCACAGTGCAGTTTTCCAAGGTGTTTGTCACACAGGCGTGAAGACTGAAGATGGAGCCCGGGCATCCCCACAAAAAGCTGGCCATGGCAGTGTACCTGTAATCCCAGTGTTAGAGAGTCAGAGTCGGAGCAGAAGACACTCTAGGTTAATGCAGTGGGAGCTCAGAACCTTGCTTTAAGCATGAGGAAGTCAGAAAGATCCTAGCCACTGATGTATTTCAACACAAACCCAAGAAGTCGCTGGCCTTACTCATCTTACATTCCTACAATGCTTGCCTACTATATAGGCTGGGACCTGTGTTCACGTCTCTCCTGCACTCATTACATACAGCTTGCTCAAAGGAAATGTTCTTTAACTGGTTTATCAAAAACCTTTGGGACCATCACAGAAATTTTAATCAGGGTCTAGCTTGAACAAATATGACTATCTTTATCTTTACCAAATAATTAACTGAGTGTTGGAAAGATGCCTTCATTTGTCTTAGGGCCACAGGGCCAGGGAGTGCTGTAGTTTGTGAAATCCAATCTTCTGACTATACTACATGTACCACACCTCAGTGTCTGAGTAGCAGAGGGTCCAAGTCCAAGAGGTTATCCTGTCTGGAG
>JANHMN010000010.1:45436960-45479460 GCA_030674055.1 Rhabdomys pumilio | reverse complement strand
TTTCTCCAATCTTATAAAACTCTGTAGGCGCCCACACTCTCTCCTAGAGGGGAATTCTGACTCATCACACAGGTCTATCAGCTCTGTCCTCCCGATCCAGGATTCCTTTATTCATTGTAAGTCAGTTCCATTGATAATGTTAAAATCCTTTAGAAAAAGGGGCAAGATAGATATAAGAACAACACAAGCAAGCACAATGATGTTATCATTAGAAATAATGACCACAAACACACCTTTCCAGCTCAACAGCAGGGAGTGCCCCCAGAGATGAGCTCTTCCCTGACTGGAAAGTAAGGTGGGCCGAGGGTTCTTGCTTAACTCTTTTTTTCTTCTTCAAAGTCAGAAGTCGTCTTCCTTTCTGCCCCCTGGCTCCCAAGTGGCTGAAACAAAACTCCCCTCCAGATTGCATAGATTAGGCCAGTGACAATGGAAGGAGAAGGTGGCTTGTGTCCACTCCCACAACCCAGCCAGACAAGAGGCCTTTGTGTTCTGTTCAGAGGAAAGGGGCCAGAGTACTTGGTCAGTTGTATCCACCTTACAGAGTCTTCAGGCTGATGCTTCAGCCCTAGAAAGTCTCATGGGTTAGAGTGGAGGGCTAGCCTTGATTTCCAGCTTTAGCCCGAGAGTTTATCCAGGCATGACTAGAACTATCTCCATAGGAACCAAGTGCTGAGAAACCCTTAGTCACACAAGCTCCGCTCTTGCTTTCTGACATCTTGACTGGAAAGTGAGTCATCACTCAAACCCCTTCCACCTTCCCTTTTCCTTGGGCAGAGTTGCATGTTGCCATTGTGGACAGCCTACACCTGCTCTCTGAATCATTATCAGGTGCTTCCAGGTGCCAGAAGACAGTGGCTGCTTCTTGTCATTTTGGTAGCCAGGGACAGAAAGCAAATTTCTTCTTAATGGGCATCTTTTTCCCTCAAACACTTAAAGGACATTCTTTGTAAAAAGAAGCAATATAAATAAGTAAAACTGTCCCTAGCAAAGGGACAGTGCCACCTGACCCCAGGAAGATAATAGAAACCGTCTGAGGTAACCGTTTCTCCATCACTGCCAGCACCAGGGGTGTCCTCCTGAAAGGCGGGAACCGGATGGAACTCATTGTTGTTCCCCAGTGTCTAAGGTCTGCCTCTGAGTATTCCTCAGCACAACAAAAAGAAAAATGGCCAGGAGCCATTGTGTATGTCTGCACTCAGGAGACTGAGGCAGGAGGATCATGAGTTTGTGGTCAGCCTAGGATACATATTCTTGTCTCAAAAAAGAAACAAAAATGAGGTCTGAGAAGGGCCTGGAAAGAGGGAAGAAAGAAATGAGACCTTGAGTGTTGGAGTGGCTGGATATTTTATTCATTGTCTTCTTGTGTCTTCACTGTCACCCCAAGAGTTTATCAGTGGTTCTCTTACTTGTGCATCCTGACCCCCCAAAAGACCATTGGAAAACATGAATATTCACCTTACAATTTACAACAATAGCAAAATTACAGTTATGAAGTAGCAATGAAAATAATTTTACTAGCATTAGGAGGGTTGAGAACCACTAGTTTAGTGTCATTACCCCATCTTGGTGATGAGAACACTGGGTTTCTGAGAGTGAGGCTTGTCTCTAAGGCTCGCTTTAAGTCTGAAACTTACCACAGGTCCTAGATCTAGAATAAGCCATGGCCAGCCTACAGTTCTAACTTCATCCCACAGTTTTAAGTTCTGGAACTTAAATCTGTCTGTGGAGTTGTAAGCAGAGTTGACTAAGTAGTGTTGAAATACAGACAGGGGCTCTCCCATCATGGCGTGCTTGGCTTTTGGCTGCACCCAGAGCTCAAGCAAAAACCTACTCTTGAAAGCCTGGCAGTGGTGGCATACATTCAGGCTCTGTGTTCGAGGCCAGCCTGGTTTACAGAGCGAGTTCCACGACAGCCATAGCTACACAGAGAAACCTTGTCTTGAAAACAAGAGACCTACACTTGGGGCTAAGGGGCTAGCTCAGTCAATAAAGAGCTTACTACACCAGGATGGTTACCCAGTTCAAGTACCAAAACCCACATTTTGAAAGCCAGGCATGGCAGCTCATGCTTGTAATCTCAGTGTTGGGGAGGCAGAGACCCGGGAATCTCTGAGGCTAGCTGGTGGCCAGGCCTAACATATGTGACAAGCCCCAGATTAGTGAGAAACAATGTCTCAAAAGCACAAACTGGATTGTCCAGAGAGGAAATAACACCCAGTGATGAACTCGGGCCTCCTCACTCAGACTTACACACACACACACACACACACACACACACACAAACAGAGAGAGAGACAGACAGAGACAGTGAGAGGTAGAAACAGAGGGGCATCTGAACAGAGAATTCATAGGTCTCTGAAGCAGAGATCCTTTGGTGTGGACTATACTCAGCCGAGAAAAATAGCCCAGACTCCATTCCCCCCAGCATTCTCTAGTCTCTGGGGACAAGAAGAAAGGAAATATAAGCTTATCAGCCAGGTTAACTCTCCATTTTAACAAATGAGGCTTCACTAGAGAAACCAGCTAGCTATCATCAGGGAGCTACCCACCCCCAACCCCAGCTACAGACCCTTACAGGGCCATGAGCATCAACCCCCAGACAGGAAGCTGGGAACAGAAACAGCATTTGGAGGTTTCCTGAGCTCAGTTTATGGGAGGGCCTGTAAAAGTCTGACAAATCCTTCTATCTGTAGGTTTGGCTCTGGTACACAGAACTAACAGCTTTCCTGAAGTACTCAGTGTTATAAGAAGCAGGCAAAGTGAGGGACGTGCTAACTGTTTGTTTGTTTGGTTTTTTGGTTTTCCGAGACAGGGTTTCTCTGTGTAGCCCTGGCTGTCCTGGAACTCACTCTGTAGACCAGGCTGGCCTCAAACCCAAAGATCCTCCTGCTTCTGCCTCCAGAGTGCTGGGATTAAAGGTGAGTGCCACCACTGCCCGGTTGCTTTCTCATTACTTTCCTACTCTTCTATCTCTGGACAGGGCTTCATGCCTCCACCACCACTCCGACTCCCGCTGGAAGCTTCAGTTTCCTCACGTGTACACCAACACCTGCTGTGCCTAGCATGACATTCTCAACATTACTTTGTTTGACAGCCTGTGATGAGCTGAGAACATTGCTAGGGTCACTGCTGTTTTGCTATTACAGACCCTGGTACCAGGAAGCCCGGAGCCGGGGACGCCTCTATTCCATGCTGTATCTTGGACAAATTGCTTCTCTTTCAACCAGAATCCACATTGGCAAAAAAAAAAAAAAGGTGAGAACTGAGTGTTCTCCATGTAGTGGGACTTTGTGCATAGCCACCAGACTGGGAGGTGCTAAGATTGCACTAGAATGTCAGTCAATAGTCTCCATTTACATCCGTGCCTGGAACTTGACTGTTGTCAACCCGGTTCCCACATTCAGATATGAGCTCGGCCCCATAGACAGTGCTCTCTAGAGGGACTAGAGGTGCCCTGTAGAAACACCAACTATGTGAACCTGTGCCCAAATGACAAGCTTCCCTTGACACTCTCATTCTTCTTTTGACATAAACAAGAGCCTGGGAAGTTCATGAGACTTAGGTTTATTGATATTCAGATTGCACCAACGTTGATGATTAATGGGATTCATTAACAGAAATGTGTGGAGAATCCAAGAATACAAGGCCTTCTGCAATACTGTGCTGTGCTCATTCCAGGACTCTGAGGAGGACAAAAAAAATATATATTCACACCTTCCCTGTCCAGTTTAGGCTCTGAGGCTTCCTGGCCACTTCTCTTAGACAGACAATTACGGTTTCTCTCATGGAGTTGGATGGATCCTTGCAAACACCTTGATACAGTCAGTACTTGAGAATGAGGGCGTCCACACAGCAGGCTTCTGAAGCCCTTTGGCCTTCAGATTGCCTGTTAAAAGAGTGCCCTCTGCCATAGTTGTCCAATCTCCATCTGAGACCCAGACTCCAGTGCCATAGAAACTGCTCCAATGTACGATCGGGTGTCCTCTGCCGGTTTTGCTGTGGCGACTGCAAAGTTAAGCAGATACACAATGGGCCCTTTGTTCTTTTCTCATACTTTACTGTGCAGAGCAAGAAATGATTATTAGAAATGCATAGGCATGTCTGCTGGGAAACTTCTGTCTCCTTTCTAGCTTAGAATCATAGTGCAGAGAACGTCATCAGACTTAAAGCAAACTGGGGTAATAGTGTGTCTGCAGCTGCCTGCATGGAATCCTGTTGCTCCAGTTTCAGACATGAGCTTTGTGTCTCCGAGTGGCTGTCTTTTTACTAATTGGTCCATCTTTTAATAGGTCATCTTTCTTTCTTTACATCTTTCTATACAATCTGTCCGTTAAGTTATCTTTCACATTTAACTTCCAGCTTTCAACTGACTGTGTTTTTCTACGTCTAGAAAGGAAACAGTCCCATGGGAAAAGATAAGTGTGAGACAAGGGTGGCTAGGGTCCTATCTTTGAGGTGTCCCGCCTTATACAAAGGACTTTTTAATGAATTGTTTTTCCTTCCCAAAGGAAGACATGTGTAATCTCTCCCCAGAGGGTTCTCAATTCTTAGCCCAGATAGAAAATACTTACAACCCCTCTGCTTCTGAATCCCGAGTCTTTGAAAGCTAAAGTAGGATAAAGACAGACTTTCTGGTAAATGTCGTAATAAGAATTCTAGACTCCAATGTAAGGCACGTCTGCACATTCTCACTAAGGAAGTGAATTGCCTTGGATTTCCACAGGCCAGTCTAGAATTCTTGGGAAGGACTCCCTTTATCCCTAGACTGCCTTTGATGACACACAACCTTTGACCCTGATCAATGCATCCTCCTCCCCAGCCGCAAAGGCCAGAGTGGCTCTCTCAGCGCCCAGAGGAAGAGCGGGCATTCGGCCCTGACCTCTCCCCCTGCCCCTAACCTCACTGATAATTGAGCTTTCCATCCGTGCTCACCAGCAGGCTCACCACACAAAGGAACTGGCCCCTCCTTACTCAGTCTTTTCCGAGATGAAACCATGAGCCGAATCTGTTCAGCTAACAGCAGCATCCGGTAGGGAACACACACACAGGAGGTCAGCTCTAGGGACCCTGGCCCCTCCATTTCACTCTGGCCCTCCCAGCACCTCCCACGCCCCCAACACAGGCTATTTGACCCAACACTGTTTGACCCTCCAATTGCAGCTCTTAGAGGGCACGGTCTCCCTTGCAAGATGCTCATGTTGCAGAGCAGTTTAGAAAACACACACAAACCATACATATACTGCACATACATATATACATATGCATACTACATACACATGATGCACATGTATATATATGTATGCACACCACACACTGCCCACATACATCAAACACTATACATATATGTATACACATATGCACACCACACTGTACACACACATACATACTATGTACACCACACACACGTCATACACTGCACACCACACTCATCATACAGTTGCATACATACACACATACACCATACATATCAAACACATGTGCACACAGACCTCATATGGATAGCAACCACATACATGCACACACACACATATCATATATACTACTCACATCACATACAAACATGCATAATATACATCATGCATGTGTGCACACATACCATATATATACATACATGCATACCATAAATGCATACTATACCACACCATACACATACATATACACATATGCACACCACACACATTATACATGTGTGCAACATGCATCTCATATGCAAACCACACATACATACCACACACATGTCAAACACCAGACACACATATCATCACACATATCACATCTTTTCTTAGGAGTATGTTTTCTTAAAAGCATGTTTCCTAGAACCTTAAAAACTGAAGCCAAATTAAGGAGAATTTAAAATGATCTCTCTTCATTATCCTTTCCATCTTTGTAAATGGTCTTATTTTAAAATAAAGTGGCAAATAAGCCCTTTAGACACATTCCCCTACCTGGGTTTGCCTTCCCAGCAGAATAGGATGGATAGCTAGGGTCACTGCAGTGCCCACTGCTAAAGTAACACGGTGCTGGTGTGCCAGCCGAGTTCATGGGCATAGATAGCATCAGTGCAGCCCCAGGAGACCTGCTGCGGAGAAAGACAGGAAATGGAGAGTCCTAAGGTGCCCTCCCTGCCCTTGGGAACTCTATTTGCTGTGTGATGAATAATAATGACTTCATTTGCATGACAGTCTCCTCTAACCCACACTTCTCTGACATACCTACATTCTGTTCCAAGAAACCAAAGGGCAGAGAACTTGTCCAAGGTCACCCAGTTCCTTGGCACCAAGTTTTCAGACTCTGCTTGGGACCGAGAGCTATCTGGAGTATCTCACTGCTTCTACAGGACACTTTCAGGACACAGGAGGAGGAGGAAGCATCTAGGATAAGATATAGAGGAGAAAACCCAGAAGCAAAGACAGCTGAGACAGCCAGGGAAGTTGAAACCTGGTCTCCAAGGACGCTTTGCTCGTGGGACGAAGGATCTCATCTGAGTCTTAAGGGCATCACCTCATCAGGAGTTCCTGACAGAAGCAAAAAGAGAGATGCATCTAGAGAGAGCCTGTCTGAGAAGAAGCTCCCAAAAGGAAGTCTTTCCCAGGCCCATAGCGAGCCAAGATACCAGTGGGTGCTCCCTGTGTCTATGAGACACTTCAGGAAAAGAAGACATATTCTAGATTCTACCACAACTAGAACTGAAATCTGAATAAATGAAGCCAGGGCACAGTGGGCTGGACACGAGTTCTGGCCTCATAGCATGGATTCAAGCATGAGTTATTTTTCCCCGAATTGTGGTTCAGCTTAGCCTAATGAGTAATGGGTAATAGTGGAGGCCAAGGTGAAGAACAAGCCCTAAGTCACTTGGGTGAAGGACTTGTGCATTCTCAAGTGAGAGGGAGTAAAAGAAAAGATGTGGGTCCTTTGTTTATTTAACGCCGATAATTTACCTTGATACTAGGTCTGTTACCTGGCACTTCTCATCCTCAGAGTGCTGGCACTCAGTTAGGAGCCCAACTCCACGTGCAGTCACAGGTGGATTATCCAGAAGCCCCTGTCAGGCTTCAAGTTATCAGAACGGTCTGACTTTGAGGTCAGTTTCCCCTGACTTCAGATGTTAGCCAGAGCTCTCTGGAAAAGTAATACCGATAAGAAAAAATATATAAAAATGTAGGTAAAGAGATAGATGATGATAGATAGATATAGATATTATAGATGATAGATTGATTGATAGATGATACATACATACATAGATGATAAATAAATAATAGATGAATAGGGAGATAAATATATGAGAGATGGATGGATGGATTGTAGATAGGTAGATGGATAGATAGATAGATAGATGATAGACATTCCCTCTCTCTTCTCTCAATGCTGTGTGCCAACTCAGCAGGGCCACCATGTTTTCTTGAGTGAGTAAATAGGTTTCCCTAAAGAGGACTTCCAGATCCCTTTGCCATGCAGTGGAGCATAGCATCTGGGGTGTGGCAATTTTCCCCTAAATGTAGATGGTAAAAGTTTCTGCTCCCCACTGGCCAAACACTTCTGTGATATTGCCTCTCACCCTGTAAATTTTATGAGCTTTTTGAGCTACAGAACGGAGCTCAGCTCTGTACACTGAGGCCCAGACACAAGGAGGGAATCCCATTGACAGGAGCTTCGACTGCCTCTTGTGACTTACTTGTTATCTATCTCTCCTTCTAGACCAGTGGTTGGCCAACTCTGACCCATGAGCAGCCAATCCTAGCCCATCATTCTGTCCTGACAGTTTTGTTGCTGCCCAACTCCGGCCTTGCTTAGCTGTTTCTGTAGCTACTTTTGTCTTTTGTGTGGCAGAGACAAGGAGCTGAGAATGAGGCTCTAATGCCTGCAACCTTTACAACGTTTATGATCTGACCTTTTACAGAAAATGCCACCTGTGCCTGTTCCAGACCAAAAGTTCCACAGTGGCAAGAGCCAGCTGAAAAAGGGGAAAATGAGTGTTCCTGTGAGGGGACGAGACAAGGAAGAATGTGAACACAGGAGAAACACCGGCATCCTTGCACTGCGCTGAGTGGCTCAGACCACGAGTGGAAGCTCCCACTCTTCACATGCAATGGGGACTCTTTGGGCTCAGGCCTGTACGCATGCTTTTCTTCTTCAAGAAACACTTTCTTGACGGTGGTTCTTCTCCAATAAGCTGTCCTACATCTCCTCAATGAGACCTTTTTCTGAGTCTAGGCTTACCCTAGATTCACAAGTCTTTATATATTCCTCCAGATGACTCAGTACTCTCTGATGACGCTCATGTGCTCTGGGCATTGTTCATCCATTGCTCTGCTGTCTTCCCTAAGGCAAAACCTTTATAAGAACATGGACCAAATTCAATTTGACTCTAGATTCCCAGGTCATAGGGCACAGCCTCCAGCACAGGGTAGATACAGTTAGATTGGCTAGCTGGTGCTCCCTAGAGATCCATCTACCCGGAGCATTGGTATTACAGGCTGGTGCCACAACAACTAGATTTTTTTACATGGGTTCTGGAGGATCAAATGCAGGTCATCATACTTCTGCAGCAAGAGTGGAAGACTAACACAGGAAAGAGAAAGAATGAGGTTAAAGCAGACCGGGAGAATGTGTGCTATGAAGGTACATGCCTGTAATCCCAACAGTCAGGAGGATGAACCAAAATCCTGAGAAGTAGGCCAGTCTGAGATAGACAGGAAGACCCTATTCTGAGAAAACAAGAGGAGAAAAGAAAAAAGAAGAGAGGAGAAGGGATTGGAGGTGGATGCCAGAAAGGCTTGGAATAACAAGAAGTGGCTGCTTCCTCCCCCAAGACATGGCTCATGCCTGACTTAGCCAATGAAGACTGTCTACTGAACAACTTGGATCTAGAAGCCAGCCTCAGGCCAAGCCAGCCCCTTCTGACTGTGTAATCTTTTTTCCACTGTGCTTCTGAGGTGACTTGCCTTCTGTATCTTTCTAGGCAGACTCAACACATCTCATTCATAATGAGGGCCCAGAACAGAGGCTTGTGGGTATCTCGTCTGAACAGAGCATGCCTATCTTCTCCTGGATCCTGGAAGGAGATGGAACCTAAAGTTTCTGTTCTCTGCAGACCTCTGAGCCCATGAGCTGCTTACCTGCTAGACCTGTGAGTGAACATTCTCCTCTTGTTTGGGAGAGAGAAAGTAAACGAGGACCTGGAGACTAGAAGACTCCTAAAGAGTCCTATCTCCAGACAAAATCACACACACACACATCACCTCCTGTGCCCTCGGCCTCATACTTGACAGGAAAGAATTTCTAGACAACTTTCTCAGCCCAAGCTAATTTCTGAGGCAAAGCAGAATGTGATGGGCAGCCCACATATGTTAAGCAAGTCATACTGTAAGGCTTGTGATAACTATCCAAGATATTAAGATCCAGCAAAATGTATAGCTTGCCATCCAAGGTTGCCATGAAGCACTTAACAGACTGGTACAGTGGTTGCCGGGACTTCCATTCTAAAGGCACAGTTAGGATGACAGAATTGATAGAACAGAATTTCTTCATGATCATGGAAACTGAGAGTCTGAAAGCAACACAATGGTTGGGTTGGTTTCTCCTAAGGCCTTGACCCATAGGTTGTCTTCCCCCCCTCCCAGATATTTATTTGCCCCTCTACAAGCAGTGTGTGTGTGTGTGTGTGTGTGTGTGTGTGTGTGTGTGTATGTGTATGTGTGTGCATGTATGTGTGTATGAGTGTGTGTATGTGTGTGTATGTGTGTGTGTATGTGTGTGTATGTGTGTGTACATGTGTGTGTATGTGTGTGTATGTATGTGTGTGTATGTATGTGTATGTGTGTATCTGTGTATGTGTGTATCTGTGTATGTGTGTGTATGTGTATGTGTGTATGTGTGTGTGTATGTGTGTGTGTATGTGTGTGTATGTGTGTGTATGTATGTGTGTGTATGTGTGTATGTGTATGTGTGTGTATGTGTGTGTATGTGTGTATATGTGTGTGTGTATGTGTGTGTGTACATGTGTGTGTGTGTGTGTGTGTGTGTGTATAAGGATATATTTGTTCGCCGGGCGGTGGTGGCACATGCCTTTAATCCCAGCACTTGGGAGGCAGAGGCAGATGGATTTCTGAGTTCGAGGCCAGCCTGGTCTACAGAGTGAGTTCCAGGACAGCCAGGGCTACACAGAGAAACCCTGTCTCGAAAAACAAAAACAACAACAAAAAAAAAAGGATATACATGTTCACATGTATATACATGCATATGTATCATATGAGGCTACTATCAGGTCTTCCTCAGTCACTCTCCACCTTACTTTTTAAGACAGGGTCTCTCACTGAGCCTGGAACTCAATAGATCCAGCTACACTGGCTAGCAGGTGAGCCTTGGAGATCTATTTCCCCAAAGCACTGGTATTATAGGCCACAATACCACGGTTTTGTTATGTTTTTTTTACACTGTTCTGGGGGATCAAACTTGAGTCATCATACGTGAACAGCAAACACTTTGTCAGCTGAGCCAGCACCCAGGTGTAGACTCTTATAAGGACACTAATTGGTCTTATCCTTCCTAATGCTTTGACCCTTTAATACAGTTTCTCATGTTGTGGTGACCCCTAGTCATAAAATTATTTTAACTGCTCCTTCATAACTTTAAATTTTGCTACTGTTATGATTATAAGTATTCGATATTTATGTAGGATATCTGATATGCACCCCTGTGAAAGGGTCTTTCCACGAACAAAGGGGTGGTAACCCACAGATTGAGAACCCTGGCTTAGGATTCTTGTCATTTGAACTTTCTTACCTGCATTAAAACCTTAACTCCAAATACAGTATCTTTTGACTTCTCAGTGGATAGTCCTGCCGGATGTCCTGGAGTGAGGAAAGTGAGGTTCAACCCAGCCACAGTGACTAGAAAGAGCCTAGATGTGGGAGCTAGGTGGGGAAAGTTAAAATGTTAGCACCCAGCTTACTTTAAGAAGGTGCCAGGGCAGAGATCCACACCCCTGTCATCAGAGGAGAAAGTGAGAATGCAGGGACAACCTCTAGGGGCACAGACAGGCTTCTTCTAGAACACCCGGGAGACTTCCTGAAGAAGAGGCACTACCACACCCCCTAACTACATCAGCACCAAAGGGGCATCCCTCGCCCTGTGGACAGTGAGAGAATGTCATGGGTTTCCTCAGCAATTGTGTGGGCTATTCCGCCAGTTTCCGCAGAGCCTATAAACAGTATGAATGTGGCAACTCAGTGTGCTCCATAGGTCTGAGACCTCACTGGACCAGGAGATCCTGATGGACAGTTTGAGAACCTACTGCTTCTTAGACTTAATTGGGCACATGCAGAAATAGCAGATCCTGTTAACATGCAAATTCTGAATCAGCAGGATAAGGCCTGGGGTTCTTCTCTTCCACCCTTCTGTTCTTCCTCCTCCTTCTCTCCCTCTACTCCCTTCCTCCCTTTCTTCCACCTGTATGTAGCCCCAGAATTCTTCCTAAGATCCTACATAATGCTCCCGTCCAGGCTCCCATTTACACTGCCTCACCAGGCTGAGATCCACATTTCTAAAGAGCCCGTGGCCCAGGTCCTGGGGGTGACCCTTTGAATCAGAAGGGCCTCTGCAGCTTAATCCTTGAAAACATTTCCCCCGAACCAAAGTAAGTATATTTGAAAATTTGACAGACACATGCTGGTGGCCAGGCCACTGGCTAGGTTCGGAAGCCTTACCGTCCCAGGCATTAGCGAGCCTTTAGTTGGGATTGGAGCAGGGAGGAAGCTGGGGGTGGGGCAGGCTGGAAGAGAGCCTGACTGTTTACGCGGGGCAGAGGCGAGTTTCCATGGTTAAGAGCTGGCATCAACCTCCGGTGTCTGCCAGCTGCCTGCCCTCCTGGCCCGACAGCACCCAAGGCCAAGGGCAAGCCAAAACAGCCTGGGCAGCGGGTATATCCGACTGCAGCGGGCATTGGAGTCTGCATTGGCAGGAGCAGCCTACTGGGTAAACATCGTTCTGTGATGGTTTTTTTCCCCCTCTTCAAACAAGCTCTCCTCAGCACTGGCCACATAACCCTCCACAAGGCCTCTCAGTGCTGTTGACACAAAGGCACGAATGGTGTCATTCCAACCCAGAGATAAAAGGGACCCTCCCTCCCGTGGTGGTGGGCACTTCCTCCCGGGAGGAACACCAGCCATCAGGAAATTGACCAGGCCAGTCTGAGCCTCCTCTGAGGCGGGGCTTGGGGTTTTGTTATTTCTAGTGGATTGCTTTCTCCCCAAAGCTCCCCTTGTTTCATGTGGCTCGGTCAGCAGATATGTCAGCGGTAGACAATGGCCTCTTTCTACAGACAATGGTCAGCATGAGGAATGTCGAAGAAGGAAGGGCAGGGCTTCATGTGGGACAATCCAGCTTTCAGAACCAGTGACCAAGTGGGTGCTGTAGGGAGGGTCCCGCAGTCCCCAGGCAGCCTCTTCAAAGAAGTCATTTATGGGACGGCAGCCCCAGAAAAAAAAAAAAATGGACCACCGTTATTGAGGCTGCTTGCGTGCTGGTTCACCTGCATGCCAAAGGAGAATTGTAATACCTGCTCTGTCGGGCTCCAGGAGCACCTGTGACCACAAGCCCTGCCGTGCAGACTTTGTTTAATGAAAAAGCAAACAGTTATTCAGCCCTCCCCTCTACAGCAGACCGGACCTACCCCTCCAGCCTGGGCCTCCACTGGCCAGTGTTAGAGAGAAGAAAGGACTTATTCACGGCCAAGGTGGAAACGTGCCTTCTCCCGGGGAATTGTGTAACTGTTTTGTAGTGGGATCGACTTCAGTCCTCAAGGTCTTCTGGAGGAGAGGGTACAAAAGAAAGACAGATAAAGGGGCAAAGGCTGGAGCCAGCATTGAGGTCTTTGCGTTAGATTTATTCCCTGCTGAATAACTGTCCTACCAAAAGCCAGAGCCATATTGTCACCTCATCACCTGGTTGCTGGGTCTCAAGTCCTCTGCAGAGCTTAGAGAAGGAAGTGAGTGGCCTGCAGCCATTTCGATAGCCCAGTGGTTCTCAGCCTAGGAGTCAAGACCCCACTGGGATCACAGATCAGATATGCTACATATCAGATATCTACATTGCAATTCATAACAGGTACAATGGCCCCATCAGATTACCTGCCACAACTACTTGCTTGTGTTCCTGGAAGCAGAGACTGAGTCTGGCTTTCCACCGCCTGCCCAGTGAGACTAAGGGGGCTGTTCTAGCACCCATCAACAGAGAATGACAGGCCCAGTGAAGTCCTGGTTAAACAAAGAACTGAAAGCCACACTCCAAGAAATCCCTCAGTCCTTGGCAGAGGGGACTATGGGTCCTCAACAGTAAGTGAACGTTGACTCAATAAATGGGTAGATCGATATTCATTTGGTAGATAACTTCAGATGCATGTAATAATAGGTCCTCTACTCATGAACTAGAGGGACTTTATGAACAGCCATGTCTACCAGATAAGTCTTTGCAAATGGATGGTCATGAATCCAGGAGGCCGCTCCTTTGTTTATCTTTGCCTGGGACCTTGTGCTTTCCTGGGACAATGCCACATTGTTTATAATGCATCAGTTGACATCTGTCTCATTGCCCTGGACTTGCTCTAGGTCTCTGTTGCTCTCAGAAAGGATGAGCCCTCTAGCTTTACCACTAAATTCCTTGTAAAGATTAAGTCCAAAGGCACCCACTGGAGTGCCCGTTGTAAGGCCAGTGGGTCTCAGGCTCTCAACAGCAGCAGCAGCAGCAGCAGCAGCAGCAGCAGCAGCAGCAGCAGCAGCAGCAGCAGCAGCAGCAGCAATAGCAGAGGCAGCGGTGACAGGCAGGACTCGTGTATGTCTGCAGCCTCCCACAGACCCTGGGGCAGCATGGTCCCATCTGTTTCCCAGTTCTAGGTCAAATCAAGCTGAGAAAGGATCAGGCTTCATGTGACCTGAGATGGCTGGAGCATCTGGCTTCTCCCTGCCCCTCCCCCATGCTCAGAAACAAGCTGCCTCCATTCTACTCTGTGGCTTCCAGGGATGCTATGCTTCCTCGGTGGGTGATGAGCTTCGGTTGAAGTGTGACCCAATAGAACCCTCAAGACAGACGCAACTTCCTTGAATCCCAGTTCCATCACTGAGCTGCTGGACTTCGGATAATTACCACATTGTCCTGTGTTCATTTATGTTTCTTTTCCTATTGCTTACTCTGTAGTATTGTTATAGAAATTATGGGAGATCTGATGGGCATTGGAGTCAGCACATGGCAGATACTATAAATCCTTTTTTTTTTTTTTTTTTTTTTGCCTCCTCCTAACACAAGGGAGGAAGCCACTCAGAGTGAAACTCCTTCAGCACTATGGAGTCAGGCCTGTGCTTTTTGATGACTCCCTCTACTTACAAGAGAAAGAGCAGTGTGACTAGAATGGAATAATGTCGTCATTCCTTTTCTAAGGCATTTTCATCTCCAAACTGCAGAAGCCACCTCAACTCCTGCGGGACACAGTTCTCATGAATGGAAATGTTCCTAAGAGTCTTTGGTTAACAAAATACTAGCAAAACCAGGATTTGTAGATACAGCTCTGTCTGCCCTTGTTTTCAAATCTCACAATAGAAATGTTGTTAAAAACTTGTTTCAAAGCCTGCTTAAGAAGACTAACATGAGGCATTTTTCATGGAACCATGGTGGGTTGTTGAGAGAAGCTGTGTCTCGGGGATTCTTATTCTTGGGGAAATGTCATACCCTTTCACTGCTGAGCAGCTAGCTGGATCTCCAGAATGCAAAGCCCATGAGACCTGTGTGCATTGGCCCTTCCCTCCCCCTCCCTGAAACACAGGCCTATGTAAGATAGCACTGGTACCTGTGGCATACTGAGCAATCTCTCGATGAGTTTTTCCAGTCAGTCTTTCCATAGAACCTCAGGCTCTCCATCTGTAGCTTCCTGTTGCTATAAACACTCTGACTTTGTATTAAATCAAGACTAGTACGTTTATACCAAAGAGACCTAGACTGCACTGTGAGGCTCTGATAGTTCTACAAGTTTCCCTCAGGGAATTCTTCTATCTCTCAACATTACTCCTATATATATATATATATATTAGTCTCAAGGAATTTTTTCTGCCATGACATCTCGTAGCTATGTCTCCTGACATGAAGAACAACACACGTCTTGTATGAGTATACTCGGGCTCTAGAGAGGGAGGGATACTCTAGCAACAATTCTTGAAGACTCAAAGGAGACCTGAGCATCAACTGAACCATGCTGGCTGTCCTGTTTTTGGCATGAGTTAGTGGCACATGCCTTTAACTCTAGCACTTGGAAGTGTGAGTTCAAGGCCAACCTGGTCTGCAAAGTGAGTGCCAAGCCGGCTAGGGCTACCTAGTGAGACCTTACCTTGAGAAAAAGAACAAAAACAAAAACAAACAAAAGTAAGAAAAGGGGGGAAGGCCAAGAAAGACTGGAGATGCCTGGGGACCGCCATAAAGATGGCCCTGCAGAGGCAACACAGTGACACAGTTCTCATCTTTTTCCAATTAGTCCTTTGAAGCACTTCTCTTTGTCCCTCACTAATTGCTGGGTAATTGTCCACTTTAGCACTCTTACCAAGCGGGTAGGTATTTGAGAAGCATGATGACCTCTGGCCTTTGACCCAAGGTGATCTTTGCTAGGAGAACCCATGAAAGATTGATTTGAGCAGAGCTGAGTTAGACAAACAAGCCATTCAAATAAGCTTCAGATCTGGAGGCAGAGCAGGTAAAAATGTAAGCAACCTTTGTGACCTGGAATTTCCGGTCCCTGGTGGAGTGATGGACAACTTTCTGGTCTTTCCCTTTAGCCTAGTAGAACAATCAGATGAGGCATGGAGTAAAGCACAGGTGAGCTGAGCTTGCACAATGCCCTTGAAAAGGAAATGAATACGCCTTCAGCACAGTTTGAAGCAACTGTCCTTTTTCCCCCTTGACTATTGGAGACAGGGACACACACTGTAGCCCAGAATGGACTGGAACTCACTCTGTAGCCCAGGCTAGCCTTAAGTTCAGAACAATCTTCCTATCTCAGCCTCTCAAAAACTGGGATTGTAGATGTGAGGCACTATGCCTAAGTCAACAACGATACTTATTATTTCACTCTCTTTTACCTTGATCAGTTTCCTGCAAATTAGCTAGCCAGCTTTGAAGAAGACTTTCTATATTAGAACTGAATATTTGAACGAATATAATCCTCCAGTTCTCCATCATCTCAGTGTTGGAAGCATAGCTTCCAATAAAGCTGAGGTGAGTTGAGGAATTGCCACATGAAGGGGGTGTGACCCAGTGAAAATCCAGTGTGTGGTGTGTGTGTGTGTGTGTGTGTGTGTGTGTGTGTGTGTGTCTGGTGAAGGTGTTCACTGGTGAGGTGGAACACAGGCAGCAATACTGAGGTGACATTTCCAATTCTTCACAGCTCCCCTTTGTATTTGCAGTAACCCAGCATGGAGGATTCTGGGACCTGCTGACCCCAACACAGTCAGTCTGCCACTGTGCCCAAGCGTAATCCTCTAAGTTGCTAAGACAAGAAAGGTAGTGGAAGAGTCTAGCTTTGTTCATTTGTTTCCCTGAAGTGATTTATGATGAGGAAGAAGGGGACAGGGCAGCATTAATAAAAACAAACAGACAAACAAACACCTTTAAAGCAGAAGCAACAATGAAGGCCAAGGGTATGACTTAGTGGTAGAATGTTTGGCTAATGCACAAGGTCCTGGATTCAGTTCTGGCAAGAGGAAAAAAAATAGAGAGAAGAAGAAATGAATGGAGGAGGGGTTCAGAAAGGGCAAAATACTAGGAGACTAAGGAATTGATGCAGTGATTGAGAGCCTTGGCCCATGGTTCAGAGGATGGGATATCCAGCATCTACCTGGCAGCTCACAACCATCTGTAGCCCTAATTCCAGGGCATCTGACCAGGCACTAGGTAAGTACACGGTACACAGACATACATACAGGCATAACATACACACAAATAAATAAATATGTTCTAAAAATTGAGGTAATAAATATGAAAATGTATTATAATATGAAAATGCAATAATATAACCTATTTTGTGTGATAACTTACAAAAGCTGACTTTAAAGAAAAAAATTTATAATTCTACAATTTCCAGGCAGGTTGGTGCATATTTCTGAACCCAGGACTTGGGAGCTAGATATAGAAGGATGACAAGAAGTTCAAGGTCACCCTCAGATACATGATAAGATCCTACCTTTTTTTTAAAAAAATGAAATAAAATATTAATAAAACAAAGATAAGAGGAAAAATAGTAATACTATAATCCATATTTAGTTTAAGGCCTTGGGTTCAATCCACAGAATCAGAAAAAAATGAGAACAAAACAGAGAATTTCATTCATGTTAGCTCTATCTGATCCCCACAGACACATTCATTATTTGTGGATTTTAAGTTTGCAAATTCACCTCCTGGCTAAAAGGTCTTTGTAACCCCAAAGTCAACACTCTCCCACAGCTCTGTAACAGTAATTCTCCTTGAGCATACAGTGGTGGAAGACTGAGGCATTCTTGCACAAGCTCACTTTCATGCCCTTTATCTCCATTCTGAAACTGTCAGCAAGTATTCATCCCTTTTACCTCTAGTGACAAAACTTAGGAGAGCTACCAATATTTCAGCCTTGGAGACAAAGCTGGAAAGATATCTTCACACATGGAACGCACTAGTTCCACAAAAAGTTATGCCCAGCTAGGCGTTGGTGGTGCACGCCTTTAATCCTAGCACTTGGGAGGCAGAAGCAGGCGTATTTCTGAGTTCGAGGCCAGCCTGGTCTACAGAGTGTGAGTTCCAGGACAGCCAGGGCTACACAGAGAAACCCTGTCTCGAAAAACAAAAAACAAAAACAAACAAACAAACAAACAAACAACGTTATGCCCATCTTATTTTGCTCCACAACCCAGAACATCTTCCGTATGTACTTGTCCTACAGCTTTCTCTCAGTAACGTTTATTGAGTGAGCAAATGACTTAAGGTTGGACTGTAATGATCAGACAGTGTCAATCCAACACAGGAACCTGGATGCAGTGTTCAATCACTGTATGTTATCTGATGTGTTTGTGTCAACTAGTCACCTGTAAAACAAGCACTGTGGGTCAGCTGTGCAAATTTTATAACCTCATTTTACCAGGAAAGAAAATGGGACTTCCTAAAGTGCTGGAGATTATAAGTATCTGCTCTTTTTACTGCTTCAGGCAGAGGCCATCTGGGGTCCTGAGACCAGCTGCATGCCTTCTGTGGTCACCTGATCTGGGTGAGCGAGCTCCAAGAACCTCCCATAAATCCCACAAGGACACATAATCCCTGGGGTTCTGCTTTCTCCTCTCTGCCCACAATCCTGCCCAGTGTCTCCTTTCCCTTCCTCTTATACATGTCTGGCATCATGGCTGTTTCTATACTCCATTCCTGGGCTCTAGGCCTTTGTCATCCCTCAGTGCCTGGTCCCTGATTCACTGAAACTCACACCTGACTTAACCGAGGTATGGGAAGAGAAACAAGGGTTAGTAGAGGGCAGAGAAGGACCTGGCTCTGCACACGGTTCAAGGTAAACTTTTGATCTGGTCCCTTGATTTGAGTTGACCTGTGTCAGGAGAGAGGTGAAGCAATTTGAGGTGTTTTCTTCATATTTATAGAAGTAGTAGGAGGTCTAGGGATGTGGCTCAGAGCTTTAGATACAAACATGAAGACTCGAGTTTGATTCCCAGCACCCATGTAAAAGTCGACATGACCAGAACACATAAAATTCCAGCTCTGGGAAGGTTGACACAGGAGGATCCCTGGGGCTTGCTGGCCAGCCAGACTAGCTGAATTAGTGAGCTTTGGGTTCAGTGAGAGACCCTGTCTCAAAAAAAAAAGAGATAGGTTGTAGGAAGGTGATAGAGGAAGACCCCAGACTTCAACCTCTGAATGAGGAAATGTAATAAGAGAAGGGTCAACTCGTTCAAGAAGGGGTGTGTGCCTTCTTACACATTGATTTAGACACTGAAACACTTCCCAGTGCTATTCAGGAACATGGAGGGGACACTAGCTCACCCTTACCCTTCCACAGGTCTCCTCTCTTCAGTGTCCCACAAGAAGTTTTTCCTGGGCATTTCCAGCTTTGACAAACTCAAAGAACTGTTCACTAGACCAAAAATTTTAAATCTCTTTTTTTTCACTTTAAAAGCAGGTGAAGTATCTGTAGTACTGTATGTGCGTACATGTGGAGGGATAAGACTCGTGTCCACCCATCTGAGGCCAGGAGTGTTTGCCTCTGTCACTTTCCACCTTTTTACCTGGAGATAGAGCCTAGTGGGAAACTTGAAGCATGACATTATAGATAAGCTAACTTGAGATCCACAGGTCTCTCTTCATCAACGCTGGGGTTACTATCATGTCTGGCTTTCTTTATACATAAGTGTTAGTATTTAAACTTAGATCCTCATGACTGAACAGTAAGCATTCCCACTGAGCGTCTTCTAAACCCCTAACTTCTAACCTTCTCCTGGTAGCCTGGGCTTTTGAGATTCTGGAAGATGAAGTTACATAATTATGTTACTACTACATTAGCATAACAATTAATGGTTATTCAGTAGCAACAGCAGCAAGCACTCGGTAAGTATTGATGGATAGGCTAGTGTATCTGTTACTTTTATTGTTGCTGTGATAAAAACACCATGACCAAACGCTGCTTACAGAAGACAGGGTTTATTTTAACTTGCGGTCCACCATGGTGTGGAATCCTGGCAGCAAGTAGCAGGTATGGTGGCCACAGCAGGAAGCTCACATCTTCAAACACAAGCAAAAATCAGAGAGAGCAAGCTGGAAGTAAGGGGAGACTTTAAACTCTAAAAGCCTAACTTTAGCAGCGACATACACCTCCAGCAAGGCTGTAGCATCCAAACTTCCCCAAATAGTGTAACCAACTGGGGACCAAGTATTCAAATAGAGATGGAAAATAACTCTCCTAAGATCAAAGACCTAGGGCATAGCTGAACTAGGATTAGAACCCTGGCTGTCTGGCTCTAGCTATGAATCCTAATTTCTACATTCTCCTCCCCTTTGGAAGTAGATGGAGGTATAGATTGATACAACTCATGATAGATGCTATATTCACTCTTTTGCATATACTGTCTCACTACTATGGAAAGCCCTGTAATGCAGCCAAGTAAACATCCATATTTTACAAGAAATCAAACCTAGGCCACACTCTCCATATGGTACATATCTTGTATACCATAACTTGGCCACTGGGACATCAAGGACACATCATACATTAGATAACTGGGATTCAGACACTTACTTATTTCTATGTTAAAAGATGGTCTCTACACATTTTCTAGAGATGAATCAAGAAACCCCTAGAAATGTCAAGAAGCCTTTTTCCTCTTTCATGATCTTGATTTCCTCAGTTTGAATCCAGAGACAAGATTAGAATCCCGAAATCCCCCATCTTAGTCAGGGTTTCTGTTGCTATGAAGAGACACCATAACTACAGCAACTCTTTCTTGTGAAGGAGAACATTTTATTGGGCTGGCTTATGGTTTTAGACGTTTAGTTCATTATTGTCATGGTGGTAAACTTTGCAGCGTGCCAGCAGATAAGGTGCTGGAGGAGCTGAGAGCTCTACATCTTTATCCACAGGCAGCAGGATGAAACTGTGAGCCACTCACTAGACAGGCTTGAGCTTCTCAGACCTCAAAGCCTACCTCCAGTAACCTACTTCCTCCAACAAAGCCACACCTACTCCGGCAAGACCACACCTAATAATGCCACTCCTTATGACCTTATGGGAACCATTGTCATTCAAACTACCATGCTCCTCTACAAGAGGCAGAGTCCCATTTTTATCAGAAGACTCTGGGAGAGGAGGAGGAAGGGTGGAGAAAGGAGAAAGGGAGATGGGTGTCTGAAGGTCAGTTGTAGGAGAGAGCCTATAGCAACCAACCCTGTGCTTTGAAACTACCTAAATAGGAAAATAAACCCTAGGGCTCATAGTATGGCTGATGATCATTTAATATTCCCTCCATGTAACTGAGCAAAGGCAAGAGAGCCTAGATTGGACAGAAAAAGGAAAACAAGGCAGGTTGGGAAGATGCCAAGCCAGTCTCTCTCTCTCTCTCTCTCTCTCTCTCTCTCTCTCTCTCTCTCTCTCACTCATTATTAGGATATAGCTCTCAGCTACTTCTTCAGCACCACACCTGCATGCTCTTCATGGTCCCCATCATAATGATAATGGACTAAACCTCTGACACTGTAAACAAGCCCCAGTTAAATGCATTCTTTTATAAGAATTGCTGTGGTCATGGTGTCTCCTCACAGCAGTGAAACAGTGACTAAGACACCAACCTCACGGTGATCCAGGTTCAGTGGGAGACCCTGTCTCAAAATATACTGTAGGGAGTCGTTGAGGATGACAGTTGACAGTAACTCCTGGCTTCAAATGTGCATTTCCATAGGGAAAGAGAGAGGGAGAAGAGAGGAAAATGGAAGGTGGGGTAGGAGGGAGCTGAAGAAAATTAAAAGAAAGTCTACAGATAGTGTCGGATTCTGTTCTCTACCTTAATGAGTAAAGCATCCTATATAGCCCTCGCCAACTTTCTGAATAGTTTCAGAGCCAGCTTTACAAGTGAGGCCTCCAAGCAACAGAAGGAAGTAGCAAATACATATGTACCTTTAACCTCACCTTTAATAACTCCAAAGCCCTTACACCACCCAGCAAGCATTCTTGCTCCCTATACCACCCTATACCTGTACCTATACTATCTTATACCTATACCAGCCTATACCTATACCTATACTTATGCCTACGCCTATGCCTATGCCTGTGCCTTTACCTATACCTACACCTATGCTACCCTGCAAGAATTCTTGCTCCCTATATCACACTATACCTGTACCTATACCATCTTATACCTATACCTATACCTATACCTATACCTATACCTATACCTATACCTATACCTATACCTATACCATTCTTGCTCCCGAGTTCTTTTGTGACAGCCACACTCAAAGGAGTCTCACCAAGTGACTACTGGAGTAGGGGTAGGGGTTGGGGTTGTCCCTCTTGGACTAGCATCCCTGAGCCACCACTGAAGCTTGACACTGCACCTGGACAGCAGATGGAGTCAACTGCTCTAGGCATAAGCCTCCTCACCTGCCACCTTGGCCGCTGGCTTGATGCTTGGACAATGCTGAGAAATTCCTGCTTTGTGAGAGTGTTGTGGTTTGGGCTTCCGCCACAGCACACCTTGCCAGATGCCATCTTAGCACAGTGTGCACAGTGAAGTGACTGTGCTCAGAGTCCTCAGTTTACAGTCAGGGTAAAAGCAGGTGCTTCCTCATTTTCTCTCCTTCTGGTCCTCTAAGGAGGAGGCCTGTAAGGCAGTTGTGGTTACTCAGTACTTCCTGGGCCCTCCTGACCAGCCAGTGAGAGCTCTTGGTGGGATTAGCATTGCAAAGTCAGAGCTGAAGTCACCTTCTCTTCATCATACACATGAATTTGACACAGTAGGGCAGCAAACTTGGGAAACCAGCCATCCCAGCTCAGTGCCCATTCTCTCCCTCTGGTAATCTGTCTTAGGCTACCAACTTGGGAGTCAGGTTAAGATTCCAATCTATAGCCATAGATCCTGGCCCAGCTCGCTGCCAGCTCAGACTGGATCTTCCATCTACTGGACTCTTTTTTTTTTTTTTTTTTTCGAGACAGGGTTTCTCTGTATAGTCCTGGCTGTCCTGGAACTCACTCTGTAGACCAGGCTGGCCTCGAACTCAGAAATCTGCCTGCCTCTGCCTCTCAAGTACTGGGATTAAAGGCATGCGCCACCACTGCCCGGCTCTACTGGATTCTTATTGGCTACCGATGGCCCAACTCTAAAGATGAATGGTTACAGTTCTATGTTAATGTCAGAAGAAACAGCAGAGCCTAAACTCACCTGTCTCAACTAACACCTTCCATCAGGTGGACCCAAACTCAGGATATATACCTCTACCCACAACCTCAGAAAAGGGTACCCAGGATAAAGATGGGCTGAAGGAAAAGAATGTAGCCAGTCGTCCTTCAAAGCTACAACTATTGTTTTACAAAACAGGGAAAGGAATACTAAAACAAATGAGCTAGCAAACATAAGGCTGCTGTTACTCACTCTCAGAGGGAACCATCAGCGAATGGTCACTCTCCCACTCCCTTAGCCCTCCGTGATATAGTCTCCATGGTGCCTGCTTACCTGGGTGGAGGCACCACCTACTACACAGCAGGTACTTACTATGTGTTTACAAAGAAGGATGAGAAGACTCAGCCCTTTTGAATATCTAGTGCATTCCAGTGGGGCGTCCACAGGGTCCCATTCTGCAGACAAGCTGCTGAGATACTTGAGTCCAAAGTGTACAAAAGTCAGGGTGAAATGTAACTGGAATACCAGAGGCTGGCGACTCCCCGTTACACACACACACACACACACACACACACACACACATACACACACACACACATCAGTGTGAAGCCCCCTACAGGGAGGGAAAAGCATCCAGACAGTGCTTTCTTAACTCAAAACTGTGGATGTTGGGGAAGGTGGACCAGCATCCAGACAGCTCACCTCAGTGATTTGGGTTACACAATGATGTTCAGCCAGGGCTGTAAATGAGACCAAAGTATGAAGGGAAAGGAGTGACTCCAGTCCTCAGAATCTGTCATCGTCTGTTGCCTCTTTCCTTGCAAGTATCAAGCAGACATAGATTAATAGCAATCAACAATGAAACTTCAGCATTCTAATGAACTTGGTCAGAGGAGTGTGCCTTCTATTTTTAACTGGCCCAATTTCTCCCTCCTATCACATGACTCCTATTGTCTTGGCTGAGAATTATGAGACAGAGAAGAGGAATGGGTTGGGGAGGTGGACGGGGGAGGGTGAAACTGGGCCACGCTTTCTAGTTCAGTAAGGTGATGAACTCCCCACCAAATGTGCATTTCCTTTTTCATTTGAATTTTGCTAAATAACCTTAGAGGAAATAGTTCCTTTTTTGCTGCCTTCTGATTCTATTTAAAGAAACCAAAGTCTTCTAAGTGACCTTACTGAGGCCACATTCGATGTTCTGATGTAAATAAGTTGCTTTGGAAAGTATGTCAGTGTTTAATGTTTTATGCTCATGGAGCTTGGGGAGGTTCAGAAACTGTTTGGTTTGGAGATGTGATGGCTTCTGACTTTTTTATAGTTCATACATGAGTTTATCTTGTATTAGATAGCAGTGTGGAAGGATAAACGATTATTAACTTGGGATGAATCTGTACTTTGTTCTTATGTGCCCATGTGGAGAGGCCTAGGAAGATGTCTCAGTATGTACATGTTGTAGATTTTGCCGCATGTGACATGTTTCCTCAGTTTCTCTGAATGCAGTCTTTTGGGATGATTGCCAGTGTCTTGGTGACAGTGCGTAACTTATAGCTCACTATCCCCAAGAGAATGTCAAAGCAGCTGCATACGATGGCCCGCACCTTTAATCCTAGCACTTAGGAGGAAGAGGTAGGTGGGATCTCTGAGGTCCAGATCAGGCTGCAGAGTGAGTTCTAGGACAGCCAAGGCTACACAGAGAAACATTGTCTCCATGTCTCAAAAATGAAAAGAGAAGGAAAGAAGGAAGGAAGGAAGGAAGGAAGCGAGCGAGGGAGGGAGGGAGGGAGGGAGGAAAGAAGGAAGAATTAATGAAGAATATCAAAATAATGCCTTAAAGTTCAGTGGTTGGAGAGAGTCTAAACCCTCCCATAGAGACACTTACACATCCATGTTTACTGCTGCTCTAGTCACAACAGCAAGGAACTAGAAACAGCTGGCAGTACCCAACAGCAGGTGACTGGGTAACAAAATGTGTCACATATACCGAATAGGATTTTATTCACCTTGAGAGAAAAATGAAACTTTCAGAGAACTGATGAATCTGGACATTGCTTTACTAAGGTAACCCAAATTCAGGAAGATAAATAGCTCATGTTTTTCCTCATATTTGGATTCTAACTTCTAAGTTTTATACGGCTTTGAGCTTGGGTATATGTCATGAAAGTAGGAACAGAACCTTGAGGGGAAAAAAGGAGGCTTTAGGGAATCCATGAGACATGAAAATGGACAAGAAACCCCTGGGTGTGGAAGAGCACAGGGAGGGGCAGGAGGAGAGGGGAGAGCAGCCAAAAAGAAGGATTGAGCAGAGCCAGTAGACAGAGGGGAGAGTTTCATCAGCACTCCCATTGCATTTCACATCCATGTTTAAAAATTAAAAAGTTGAATAGGGCAAACTGTCTTCACCACCCAGTAATCAGAACTATCCAAGTTTAGTCTGCCCTAAAAAGTGAAAAGCTGGCTAAGAAAGGTTCTATCTATGGGGAAACAGAACACATGTCATATACATGCCTTCATACATGTCTGCTCCTTACTCTGGAATTGTGTGCTCAACCCTATGCTTCCCAAACTAGATGCCAGTGGACCCCGAGTTCCACAGCCACCCCAGAAGCTGTGATTTTTGAGGGAATTGCTGGGCATCAGTGGGTCTCTTCATAACTAAAAGCCCAGAGGGTCTTCTTTGGCTTAGCGTTCCTATGAGCCACATTCTCTTCAGTGGCATCCACCCAGAGCAGAAATCACCATGGAGCAAGCCCACAGGTGGCTCTGCCCAGTCAGAGCCTGAGACAGAAGAGGGTACACAACCCTGCCAGCAGGCTAATGGGTCTTCATAGTTGGCAGGACTTAAGGGCGGAGAAATTAAAAAAAAAAAAAAAAGGGAAGGTGGTTGGGGTTCACTTCTGGAATCTCAGACCTCCAGAAGACTGACGCAAAAGGACACTGAGCTAATATAAAACCTGGGGTGGTACTTTAAAAGAAAAAAAAGCAGTCATTCTTTCCACTTACAGATTTTATTATTTCCTATAGTAACTAATTCTTTTTTAGAAAATAAATATTCAATAAGTTTCTGGCTGTGACTACTTTTCTGCCTTCTGGTTGAGCACTGGTTTAAAAAAAAAAAAAAAAACAAACAAAAACACAACAGAACAGAAAGTATTACTTTTGGTGTAGGCCTACTATAAACTAGTCCTACTATGGGCTTTTAATTTGCAGGTACAATAATAACAGCTGTCAGGATTGTACTTTTGTTTCTTTTGCTTTTTTGTTGTTTTGTTTGTTTGTTTGTTTGTTTGTTTTTAAAGAGAGAGAAATAAAAATAATAACCACAAGAGAAAAGGAGGCACAGCTGAAGTTCTGGTCCCAAGTGCTTTTCAGGAAGTCAGTTCTCTCAGGCTGAGTTTGGAATAGGCTTGTGCCTCGGTGGAAGGAAGACCTCTTGTGTGAAAAGCCCTGACTTCAATGATCCTCAGAACCACAAAAGGACAAGGGAAAAGAAGCTTGAGTTCATTTTTTTTCTTCTCCTTTGAACATGAGCCAAGTGTGGCGGTGTGCTCCAAATGAAAACTGTCTAATACAATGTGCGAAGATGATTCTGTGTGGCTTTCCAGGCAGGTGGAATGGGCTACTCAGTGGTAGCTGCTTCTCTCTGGGACACTTCAGACTGAGAACACAGCCATCAGGCTGGGATGGAGCCCTAGATGCTCACATAGAACCCATCTGGTCCATGTGGGAGGAACTGAGACACTCCCCCTAACCCCAGCCATCCACTGCCAGCATCAATCCCCAGTTCTGTGACCAAACCAGTCTTGGGATAATTCTACACCCAACTTCTGATTTTTTTTTTTAAAGAAAATTCTTTATTTTATTAATTTATGTGTATTTGGCCTGCATATAGGTATGTGCACCATATTTGTGCCTGATGCCCAAAGAGATCAGAAGTGGACATTGATCTCCTGGGACTAGAGTTATAGACTGTTGTGAACCACATTCTGGGTGCTGGGAAGAGAGCCTGGGTCTCCAGCTCCTCAACTTTTGACCCTTGAAGCAAAGTCAGAAGAGGCATCACAGGGTAGACACAATCTATTCCCTGACTGTTGTGAGCCAGAGACAGGCAATACTGGAAAGGGCATGGGCAGAAACAACGTGAGGGTCTTAGTCATTTTCTATTGCTATGAAGAGACACCACAACCATGGCAACTCTTTTTTTGTTGTTGTTGTTGTTGTTTTGTTTTGTTTTGTTTTTCGAGACAGGGTTTCTCTGTATAGCCCTGACTGTCCTGGAACTCACTCTGTAGACCAGGCTGGCCTCGAACTCAGAAATCTGCCTGCCTCTGCCTCCCAAGTACTCGGGATTAAAGGCGTGCGCCACCACCAGCTGGCAATCATGGCAACTTTTATAGAGAAAAACATTTCGTTGGGGCTTGCTTATAGTTGCAGAGGTTTAGTCCATTATCATCATGGCAGGGAGCAAAGAGGCACGAAAGCAGATATGGCGCCTAAGGAGGAACTGGGAGTTTTACATCTTAATCTGCAGGCAGCAGGAAGGAGGACACTAGACCTGAGTTGGGCTTTTGAAATTTCAAAGTGAATCTCCAGTGACACATTTCCTCTTCCAACAAGGCCACACCTACTGTTGTGTTTTATAAAACGGCCAGGATGTGTTTGGCAGAGGGAGGTACGGTGAGGTGGAAGGGGTGCCTTGGCGGCGATGCTGAGACATCCCTTCCCCTGAGGTGCAACAGGTATAGGGTAGAATGGAGTTTATTTAGGGCATGGGAAGGAAGTTGAAAAGGGAGGAGAGAGAAAGAGAGGAGAGAGAGAGAGAGAGAGAGAGAGAGAGAGAGAGAGAGAGAGAGAGACCGGCCAGAAACATGTGGAGGGAGGTAGGAGGAAGGGGAGAGAGGGAGAAAGGGGTCAAGAAGAGAAGAGTCTCAGAGACAAGGACAAAGAGAGTAAGGAGGGGCCACACAGCCCCTTTTATAGCAAGCCAGGCATACCTGGCTATTGCCAGGTAACTGTTGGGAGGAGCCTAGAAGAAATGCTAATACCTCCCCCAACAGGGACACACCTTCTAATCCCTGACACACCTTCAATCCCTACTGACCAACGATTCAAATATAGGAATCTATGGGGGCCATTTCTATTTAAACCAACACAAGGAGTTCAATCTTGTATCTGCTATGTATTTGCTTTGTTAGCTTAACCTCAACCTCAGCGTTTCTTTGAGATTCTGTGGAGCTAAGAAAGTGGTGCTTACCACAAGGCATGAAAAGACTACAGGTATTTAGTCTGTAGAATATGTAAATGGTCTCAGACAATCCATCCAACCTTTAGACAGGTCTTGGGGTTTGAAACACTTTCTTTTGCGTGTATAGATGATCTACTCTCTGCCTGCCTGGAAATGCCCAGCAAGAATATCGGTCCCTAGAAAGGGAAGCTAGATAGCCCCGCCTACTCCAGCTGCCTTCAATACCCACCCCCAACTCCACCCTCCTTCTGGTACTCCACAAGAAGCTTTAGGAGGATGCAGAGGGCTATCCGCTACTGGCCAGGCTAGGCATGTACAAAGTGTTTCCACATGGTAACTCCCCTCTAAGTCTCTGTCTTCCACCAATGTGGCTCTTAGCTAAGATAAAATAATGTACTATGTTTAGCTCCGGGAGCAAAAGGCTACAACTACATCAGAGATTCCTCGAGAAAGCCCATCCCTTCTCTCCCAGGCCTGGCCTCACACGCCACAAACAGAAGCCGAAGGGGAAGGTCCAATTATTCCACGGAGATTTAGCTACAGTATTGACAAAACTCAGCATTAATTCCCAGAAAGCATTCAGGCCCTGGGGTGGGGGTGGCTGGTGGAGGGAGGCAGGAGGGGCTGGCTGTGTAACTGGGTGAGAGTCAGCCTCTTTTCAGCTGAGTCTGACCTACTTTAATGAAATCAGGTCATCTGTGAGCTCTTCATTACCCTCAGACTAAACAGGACCCAACAGAGCAGCCAATGTCCCTGGACTTTTTGAATCCTGCTCATTCGAATTGTGACATTTGGATGTTGGGTCTTAATGTGGGCTGACTTCGAGGCCTGACCCCTTGCAAAGGTAGGAAACCGTCAGGGCTGAAGGCAGGGAGGTAAACAGAGGGATGGTTTTCAAAGCATATGCACACAAAGGCTGGGCAAACACCCCAGGTCCCCAGCCTGCATCCTCAGGGATACCGGGAGACAAAAGACGACTCTGGTGTATGTGACCACAGTGGCTGATGGATGGATGGAGTCTACCTATTATCTGCCGGCTTCTCAGACCAAACTCGCTGTTTCAGCAGATCTTAGAGGCAGGAGGCGGGGTTGGAGGGAAATGAAATTGTCAGTTTAGGAATGGCAGAGGATTCAAGGGCAAATTGCTCTCTAGCAACAATTGCAGAGGACAGGGACAGTTACCTCTCTTGAGACTGTCCTTGGGCTGGTGACGGCTTTATTTAAACTCAGTGCCCAATGTGCATTGTCTGGAAGCCAAAGCCTGTGGCCTGGGGCGGGGTGGGGGTGGGGTACTGGAAGCAATCTTCCTTCTCTCCAGTGAATTGATAGTTACAGAAGTAGACAATAGTCTGAGTGCTCAGTTCCTATCAGGAGAGCCACAAACTGACATCCACAGAAAGTGCAGGATACTCTATGAGGAAAGAGTATAACAGAATTTAGCACAGAGATCACAATTAACCATAGATCTTTGTGTGTGTGTGTGTGTGTGTATGTGTGTGTTGTATGTATGTATGTATGCTTGTATGTGTATATGTGTATAGATATGCACACATAGCCTTGCATACAGGTGTGAGGTTAGAAGTTGACAAGGAATGTCTTACTTTATCTCTCCCATTTTATTTCTATTATTATTATTATTAATTTGTGTAGTTATAACAAGAGTCTTATGGAGCTCTCCATTTCAGTGACATTGGCTAGCCCGTGAGCCCCTGGAATTTGCTGTCTTCACTGGCTCTCACCACTGGGGTTACAGCTGTGTGCTACTGTGCCCAGCTTTTACATAGATGCTTGAACTACACTGAGGTTTTCAGGCTTGCATGCCAAGCACACATCGCCCACTGAGCCATCTCCCCAGTCACAGATCATTTTTTTTTTCATTAATAAAAGCTTATGTAGTTTTATATGTAAAGGAAAATGATTTTCCCAGCATATACATAACTTGTTAATAAATATTGTATTAAATTGTGATGAAGGACTTTTTGTTTAACAACAAACAAGTTAAAACTTATTTATTTATTTATTTATTTATTCATTTATTTATTTTGGTTTTTCGAGACAGGGTTTCTCTGTGTAGCCCTGGCTGTCCTGGAACTCACTTGGTAGACCAGGCTGGCCTCGAACTCAGAAATCCACCTGCCTCTGCCTCCCAAGTGCTGGGATTAAAGGCGTGCGCCACCACTGCCTGGCAAAACTTTTTTATTTTAACTCAAAAGAAAATCCTATAAGCCAAGAGGTGATGGCACATGCCTTTAGTCCCAGCACTCAGGAAGCAGAGGCAGACACATTACTGAGTTTGAGGCCAGCCTTGTCTACAGAGTTCCAGGACACCCTGGACTACATAGAAAACTCTTGTCTCAGGAGTTGAGCTGGGGTTGGGGGTGGGGGAGAGAGAGAGAGAGCTAAATAAAACAGATATAGATGAGATCCATCAGGGAGATGAGAGAAGTCCCTGAGCTATCTTTTTTTCCTTTCTTCAACCTTCTTCCACAAGATATCAAGGTCCAGCATATCCCAGGGAAAATTTAAGGCCTAGAATTTGAAAAGCAGTGACCTAATCTCTCCAGACCTAGAAAGGTAAAATGCCCTGTCACCTTCGAGAGACAGAAATGACATTGGTTTGGTTAAATGAAGTTTCTTGAAAAAACTACACCTCTGCTGACTATCCTGTGGACTGACTGGAAAGTGCTGGAATGTTGCAAATTGAAAGCTAAATTTAGGGGCTGAAGAGATGGCTCAGCAGTTAAGAGCACTGACCGTTCTTCCAGAGGTCCTGAGTTCAATTCCCAGCAACTACATGGTGGTTCATGATCATCCTTAATGGGATCAAATACCTTCTTCTGGTGTGTCTGAATACAGCTACAGTGTACTTACTCATATAAATAAAATAAATAATTTTTTTTAAAAAAAAAAGTTAAATTTATCTTGCGCTTTCTTTAGCATCATTAATAGCCATTCACAGCCTACTCTCTGTGTATGACCCAACATTACCTTTTGATTGTTAGGTGAACTCTTTGGCCTACACTCTTAGCAGACCACTGGCTCTCTATAGCCTCAAACCTAAGAATGTTACTAGATAATGCAAAAAAAAAAAAAAAAAAATCATATTAGTGTTGTAAGCAAATTTTAATCCAGTAACATGGGTGCTCTGGCAAGAAATCATATCCAAAGACCATCGAGATCTATGTGATACAGCTATAATGCAGACATGCCCTGGATTACAATATGATGTGGCTGGAATACAGACACACCCTCGGTACACACTTTTAATCTCAAACAATGTAGATAAGGTTAGTTTGTCAAAGGAAACACCCTTGTTTGAAAGTGATGTCTAATTGAGAGAAGGCAGTTCAGCTGAGTTCAAGCAATGTGGTAGAGTTCAGTTGATGGTTGAGTACAGAACAGTTGGGTGCAGTTCAGTTGAGCGCAGCTCAGTTTGTGGAGTTCAGAGGCAGTTTTCCCAAGCAGAATCATTCAATCAGAAGCCAAAAGAAGAAAATATGAATCAGCATTGAAAAGAGTTTGAGCCCGAATAGCTGAGTTGAACCATCCAGCCAGAGTTCAGAAAGAGTTAGAAAGGGCGAATTTATTTAGCAGTAAGTCTCCCAGACCACAATTACAACTGAAAAGTTAGTTTTACACAGAGTCTGTCCTCTTTAGCTATAACTCACCTAACTAATGTTTCCACCAATGTACTTGACAAGCATATTAATTTATTACTTTCTTTTGTTATGGGACTATAAAAAGTTCATGTAACTACTTCCACATGGGAATGAATGATTTGGATCAATCTGAATCCATGTGGCTGAACCATGATCACTCGTTGTGGGCTATGAAGAAAGTATATCAATAATAAATTATTCCTGTTGGAGAGTAAGTTAGTTGTGTTTCGAATGGATGGTTTTTTAGGAAGTCTTGCTTTTAAGTGATGGTTGCTTGCCTTTATTTTGGATGCCTACTTTGTAAGGACAAAGCAGCAAATAATTGGTAATTATCAATGTCACTCTGAAGTGCCTGCTAAGTGTCCTTTACTGAAATTGCAATCAATTTTTAGGATAATAAGCATAAGAAAGGCACAGTGCTGCAATGGGAAGAAGATGCCTCGGAATTAGGAAGAAATGCCAACGTAATTTAGCTAAGTTGCTTTCCAGAAAGTCCTGCTTCTCTCTGGAAAACAGCCTCCTCAGCTGTCAAGCTGGGAGTGGAACTAGAGGGTGGAGAAGCTGACATCAGTAATTAAGGTTCAGAGACATTTCAAAGCTAAACATTACAGCTTCAGGTCACCAAACACATTTCCTCTGTGTTCTTCTGCAAATTACGACTCTGAATAAACAAAGCAGCTAAGATACAAAAATGCAACAGAAAATAATGTTACTGGAACTTCCAGATTACAGGTATTTTAAATTTCAAAGTGATGGGACACAGTAGAGAAAAGATAAAATGTTGAGATCAATCTAGTCTACTCAGTTATCTGATTACTGGTAATTATAGAAAGAGAAATCAGAGGAGAGGAAATTAACAAATCAGTAACTATTTTGCATAAAATGTTTAGAAAGGAAACTGGGTGTGGTGGTGCAGCCTGAAATCCATGTGCATACACATGGGAGTAGGGGCAGGAGATCAGAAGTTCAGGGTCAGATTTATAGCTACAGAGCAAGTCTGATACTAGCCTGAGCTTCATGAGACCCTGTCTCCAAAAAAAAGGGAGGAGGCAGTAGGATGGCTCGGTGAGTAAAGTACTTGCTGAGCAAACCTGACAAATGACATTCAATCCCCAGAATGTGCTTAAAGGTGGAGGAAGGGAATCATCTTTATCAAGTAGTCCTTTGACTTCCACACAGCTATGACACAGCACATGTACACCTACTCTCACATATCATATGCATGCTATAATAATAAGTACATGAAGATTTAGTAATATTTAGAAGACCAGGACATGATGCATGGCATGTTAGCTCACGTCAAGATTTCAGGGCTCTCAAGAGAAGACCTATTGTACCAGTCTTCTGAGAAGAAAATGAAAATCCCCGAAGGACCCAGGCCCAGAGTGATATCAGAGTAATAGACAACAAAGGAGCAGAGCCTTCAAGATTCTAAAGGTATGTTGTTTTGCTGTTTGTTGGTTGGTTTTGAGACGAGGCCTCACAATATCACTCTGCATAGGCTGGAACTCTGTATGTAGACCAGGCTAGCCTCAAACAAAGAGAAATTCTCCTTGTGTATCATTTCTTAGGAAACTATCACAAGAAAGATAAGTATGAAGTAGACAAACATGGAAGCCACACTGATATGTCAGGGCTGCCATAATAAAATACCTTAGAGAGGGTAATGTATAAACCACAGAAATGTATTGCCCACCTTTGTAGAGGCCATGAAGTATAACATCAAACTGTCTTAATCTTGGTAAAGCATCTGTTGAGACCCTGTTCCTTGTAGAGTACTCGCATAGTGGAAGGGGTCCAACAATTCCAAAAGCCTCTTTTAGATGGGCACTGATCATATCCCTAGTGACCTAATCGTCTCTTAAAGACTCACATCTTAGTATGTTTGCATTGGAGATAAGGTCTCAAGGAGTGATATTGAAAGGTCACAGTGACAGACTGTGGAGAAGTGTTCTTACTTATATGTCTACTCTAGGTTGGTTATGGCTGTGCTCCATTTTGTCTTTCCCCTAAGTCTGCCTGATTGTAACATATTTGAAATATAAACAGTCATTATGACTAGGAATAAAAGAAATCATGGCCAACCTTACTGTGATACACACCTCCCCCCCCCCACATACAAATTCCTCTCAAATTTCATCAAAGCTCAATACAAAGAACTAAACCAGATATCAGTGGGCTATATCTTCATCCAAGGAAAAAGAGGAGATACACTTGAACACAGTTTACTACACCCTACTAAATCAAGTATGACAGCTGTGTATCAGACTAGAAAGCAGTCTTGGCTGGAACAAAATGTGGAACACTGAGCGGGAGAGTTACACATGGAGAAAAAATGATATTGGCAGATTGTCTGCTTTTCAGAAACACTTGGGAAAAAAAAAATGATTAACAAGCCTTAAAGATAGAAAAATCAAGTCCGTGAACATAAACCCGTGTAAAGAAAAGGAAGGAAATAAAATGATCAACTCCAGAAGAAGCCAGAAAGAAACTGTATATAAAAGAAAATTAAGGTTTGGGGGAGGTCATTTTGCAGTGTTAGGATTAAACCCAGGACCTCTAGCATAACAGATAACTGCTCTGTTCACAAGTATATTCATTTTCAGTCCCCAAAGCGGTTTCTTTTTCCCCTCAACCAGCCTCTCTCTTCTCCCCTTCCTCTCTTTTCTCTTCTTTCTTTTTTTTTTTTTTTCTTCTCAGCTTCCTGAGACAAGGGTTTTTGTATAGCCCTGACTGTCCTAGACCTCACTCTGTAGACCAGGATGGCCTTGAACTCAGAGATCTTCCTGCCTCTGTCTCCCAAGTGCTATGATCAAAGGTGTGTGCAACAACCACTAGCCCTCAAAATGTTTTCAATATAGAACTTTTTTATGAGCAGTGTTTCCAGGACAGAAATGAAAATACTACTAATTGAACTTGAAATTGTAGAATGATTCTTTGAGGAAAGTGGAAAGAGAAGAAATTAGTCTTAGTTGTAAGAATGCGTTTGTTTGTCTGTTTGTTAATTTATTTTGTTACAGAAAAGGGGGTGTGTATATCACAGCAGTCACGGAAGTCAGAAGACAACACTGGTGAGTTGGTTCTCATTTTCCCTAATGTGGTTCAACTCCATAGGATCTAGAGATTCAATTTGTGTTGTCATCCTCTGCACCAAGCACTTTTACCCACTGAACTACTTCATTGGTCCTTAGTTATAAGAGATTTAGAGCCACAACAAAGTAACTTCATGTTTAGATATTCCCTTCCAGAGGTTAAGTTTTGTAAAAGTTGTTTCTGGATGAGCTCAACCAGGAATCAATAACATCTGTCAATCAATTCAAACTGTACCAACAGCCAGTACAGATAAATTAACAAATTTTAAAATTATAAGTAAAATAATAATAAATATGTATAAGTAAATAAAAGGCCAGACCTCATGACATGGTCTATAATTCCAATGACTCAGAACCTGAGGCAGGAGAATCACAAGTTCAATCCTGACTGTGTTACAGAGTGACCTCTAGGTCAAATCTTGCAACTTAGTAAGACTCTTCATATAAATAAAAAATATAAAAAGTCAATGAAAAGAATCCAGGGAGAGCTGGAGATACAGTTCAATCAAAGAATACTTCACTTAGCATATATGAGCCCCTATATTCAACCCCAGTACCAACACACACATACACACACACACACACACACACACACACACACACACACACACAGTATGAGCATAAAAATGGCCTGGAATGGTGATATACATATGTGGCTCCAACACTTAGGAGCAGGAGGAATGTGACATCTTGGACAACCTAAGCATATCAGCCACTCTTCTGTTGCTGTGATAAAATACCATGACCAAAAGTAACTCATAGATGGAGGCACTTATTTTGATTCTCAGTTCCTGAAGGATGGGATTGTATTTGATGGAAAAGCATGGCAGTATGTTGCAGGAGCAGGAAGCTGAAAAATCATGTCTCAACTGCAAAGAGGAAGCAGAGAGAATGGAAGAGGACAAGGCCATAAATTCTCATATCCCAACCCTAATGACATACTTCCTCAAGCAAGGCTTCACATCCTAAAGGCTAAACAGCTTTGTTCAAATACCTGAGCATATTGGGGACATTTCTCATCCAAACCACCATACTATGAGTTACCATACTAGTCTACATAATGACACCCTGACTCAAATAAAAAATTGTTTTTCCACAGTATCACAGAAAACTGGAAATCAACTATATACCTTAAGTAACTTAAAGTGCTACAGTTGGTTGCCTTCAGAGAGTAAATGTGAGGGACCAAGGGGACGATGTTTTTGTTGATAATGATATCAAAATAGTGAACCTTTTCCTTTCACAAAAAGAAAAATCCCAAGAAAATCCCATTTATATAACCACACATATATGGTATTCTATCTGTGACTTGCTCATGAAGTCATCAAAGTGTACGCACAAATAAATAATGAAATATATATCCTTCAATGATTCATCTCTGAGGCTTCCAGATATCATAAACCAGGCCTGGCATTCCAACCACCCTGGAGGTAATACAATCCTTCTTTGATGATTCAGCAGGCATTTGGAGGCCTTGGTCTTCTTACATAAAGATTGGCTCAAGGTCACCTTTTTTAGAGCCCTTCTTATTCTTTCCTAATTGGTTGATTTTGTAAGAACTGAGTCTATGTTGGTCATTCTAAAAATCCTAAAGACTACTTTCGAATTGGTCAATGCAAAGCCTCTTTGCTCCTCGGCTGTTGAGAAAGTCAAGGGCTTTGGCCCCTTCAGAGAGGTTTGTGTTGCCTGAACTAATGAGGAAAATGAAGCCTGAGAAAGTCTTGGTCTTGACATCCTTAGGGGCAGAGAGGGTCCAAGAGAGTAAGACTCTAAGGAAGACAGAGACTAGAGATCTCTGTTGAGAGAGTCTAGACAAGCTCTCAGGGCCACATAAACTTTCTAAGTTTTTAGAAAGTTACATTCCTTTTTTAAAAAGTGAGGCTCATGCTAATGCACCTGGCTGTAAAAGATTTTGTTTGGGAAGCAAAATAAAGCCAAACTCTGAAATTAAAAAAAAGCATATATGTATATGATATATATGTATATTCATGCATTAAGACCAATCATTACACAAAAGCCCACACTGTGGTTGTTTAAATAAAAATGGCCCCCATAGGCTCATAGAAAGTAGCATTATTAGGAGGTGTGGTCTTGGTGGATTAGGAGTGGCCTTGTTGGAGGAAGTATGTCACTGGGGGTGGGCTTTGAGGTTTCAAATGCTCAAACCAGGCCCAGTGTCACTCTCTCTTCCTGCTACCTGCTGATCCAGATATAAAACTCTCAGCTCCTTCTCCAGTCACATGTCTGCCTGTATGCTGACATGTCAATACTACATTAAACCTCTGAAGCTGTAAGCCAGCCTTGATTAAATGTTTACCTTATAAGAGTTGTCATGGTCACAGTGTCCCTTCACAACAATAGAAATCCTAAATAAGACACACACACATAAAAATAAAAAAACAAACAAGCTAGTGGCTCCACAGTGACACTATCAGAAAGTGATGAAACTTTCAGGGGTAGGAATCTGTAATAGAGCTTTAGGCTATTCAAGGAATGTATATAAGGGAGATTACAGGATGCTGATTTTTTTCCACCGTATGTCTTTACTCTATGGCTTGTGTACCCAGTCATGTTCTTCTGCCATGGTGTGCTGCTTACCACTGACCTAAATCAAGAGGCCATCACTCCTGAATTCCTAAGCTATGAGTCAAAATTAACCATTTCTCTTCATAAATCAACTCTCCCAAGTATTTTGCTATAGTGAAGGGAAGCTGATTACCCTAATGTCCATCTCTAAATGATGAGTATGGTCAAAAATTTTAACAGGGAGCCAGTACCAGCCAGGTCTGGAGTTATAAGCCAGGAATCCCAGCAGCTTAGGGGGTGTAGGTGTGGGGTGCAGAGAGGGGATAGGGGCAGGGAGCTGCATAGTGAGAACCTGGTAAAAACGAACAAACAAAAGCTTGGTCTGCTAACACAGGCCTGAACCCCTAACTGCTCCCTGAATAGAGAGGCTTGAAAGTTTCAGGCTTGTGTGGGCTATAGCACGAGTCTTAGGCCAGTCTGGGCAGCTTAGTGAGTCCACGTCTTGAAATAAAAGCAGAAGGAGGGCAGCGGATATAGACCAGTGGTAGAACACTTGCCTAGCATGCACAACCTAAATTCAATCCCTAGTACCACACAAAATAATAAATATGTAAATATATGTATTTTAAATTTTTATTTATTGTTATAAAATAAGTGTGCTTATGATTTATGTAATAGATATATACATTTAAATAAGTACATTCAAAAATGAAGGAAGGAACCCAGGCATGGTGGCACACACCTTTGATCCTAGCATTTGGGAGGCAGAGGCAGGTGGATCTCTGAATTTGAGGCCAGTCTGGGTCTATTAAGTGAATTCCTGGACAACTAGGGCTACACAGAAAAACTGTGTCTCAAAGAAAAGAAAAGATAGAAAAAAAGAAGTCAAAGTCATTCCAATAATTGTTTATTATTGTAGACAGATTGCTAGATGAAACAGGCAGGGAGGATCTTAAATTTAGTTCTGGTTTACTAACCATCTTAGGGCTTTGCAAATTCATTCGCCTCTTCCGTTTCTCACATGTGAGATGGAACAGCTGACAAGGGAAGTGACAGAGTCTTCCATCTGGGTGCACAATTGCATAATCTCTAAAGTCATTACAGACTGTGTTTTACAATGTTTTTTCTTTTTCTTTTGTTTTTAATGAGATAGGGTCTCACTCTGGAGCCTTGACTGACCTGGAATTCACTGTGTAGTCAGGCCTCAAATTTACAAAGCTCCACCTACCTTTGCCTCTGAGTGCTGGAATAACAGGAATGAACACCATACCCAATTAATTCTCTTTAGTACAGACTGTGATATAATCTAGCCTTTTTTCTCCTTGCCTCAGGATCAGCAAACTCAAGGCCAAAGACAGTCCTGACCTGGGGTCACTACTCCATTCAATGACTTAGTATGTTTATTCTTTTGCTGCCACACAAGGAGATTCCCATCCTTCTCATAGTTTTTATCTGTCCCTCCCCCATATCATCTTTTCTTCTTTTCATATTTGGAGAATGTTTCACTATAGGGTCCAGGAAAGTTCAGGATGTCTGGCCTACTGAAGCAAGTAGGTTGTTAGCCTGTGTCCTTGAGGACTACGTCTTGTCCTGAGTGCTCACTACCCTTCTGTGTGCACTGTAAAGAAAGTATACTCTACTTCATGCTGACACCAACATGTTGTTCTGCCATCAGTCTAGAAGCCACAGAATCAAGGACTGTAGACTAGATCCTCTGAAACCATCAACCAAAATAATTAGATTCCTTCATTAAGTAGTTTCTCTTATATCCTTAACACACCAACAGAGAAAATGAGGAAAACATCCTTGACTTCTCTATCCCATTCTGCCTCATCTCCATTTTGAAACAATGCCCAGTGTATCCCATCAGATGGCTCTAAATGTTCCAAAGAAGAACATTCAACAGGGTACTATCCCTAGAAAGCAAGCATGAGTCCTAGTCACTCTTCAGTGAAACTGGCTTGCTCCAATCTTGTCTGGAATCTATCTTACAGCTGCAGTCCATCAGGGGATTTCCTTTTTAAGTTGGGATGCTAGGATTTGTACCTGATAGCTATACTAGACCAGAGAGAGTTCCTGTGTGGGTGGGAGCATGTTGCCCAGAAGCTCACCCCTGGACTGGGTTCTAGGGTTTCTCACCCACAATTTTCTTTCTTCATATATCCTTTTACCAACGTCACCTAAGACTTCACTGTCAAACCCAGCAGGTTTAGTCAGTCTTTCCCTCTCTATACTTCCCTGTTGAAATAGCCATGTTGACTACCATTTCCTTTCAAATATATATTTCTTCTTTATGAAAGAAATTCCTCCCACATCTCTGGATCTTCTATGTACACCCCTTCATGAGCCATTTTGTACCTTAGATGTTCCTCAGGGTCTCCACTTTAACCTTCTCCTTCCATGACCCAAATGCCTACTTTAGTCTATCAGCACCACCGACTCTTCCCCAGTTCTCTCTTCTGTGGTTTATGACCACTATGTACTCTTAACCACTGAGACATCTCTTCAGGCCCTGTCCTGCTTCTTAAAACCTAGATTTTCTCCTTCACAAGAACAAGAGCCTCCTTCCTCATCTCCTTAACTTCTCTCCTTGTCCCAGAATCCTCTGCCAGATATCCCATAAAGAAGATCAGATTTATTCTTCTGAGTTAATATGTACTCATCCTCCACAACCAAGTTGAACTTCTGCTTTCTCTAGACACTTTCCATGATTACTAATCTAAACTGATCCCCATTCTGGCTTCCCAAAGAAGGGAGGGAGAGAGAGCACCCATGTTTGTCTTTGAGTCTTGCCATTTATCGGCTATATGACAGGGAATATGCCACTGATTATTGGACTCTCTGTCTGCACATCTACAAAGGGAATCATTTCATATATAAAGACAAGTATGTTTTGAGCATCGTTCCTGTGTGAAGCACAATGCTCTTCTTGGTATTTGTTGTAAGTGTAAACAGACCTTCTTCTGTGCTAAGACCATGCGGTTAGGGTCATGTTTTCATGGCTCCATTTTGCAGCAGAGACAGATGGCTCATTCGAAAGCATTTGCCATAGCTCTTCCATTATTTATGTGCCCCCTGCACACCTCTCCCCGGTCTCCTGAGCTCTGTAAAAAGTGTGTTTCTAATCCCAGCTAGCTTTCTGTCCCACTGTACTGCAAAGAGAAGAAAGGACAGCTTTTCTAGTGCTGTCCTGTGCTGTGGAATACATCTGACTGATTTGTGGGTCTGCTTGTGCCAAGCATCTTTTACATGGATAATTTTAGCCTTGAATTTCATGTTTTCTACAAGTTACCAAGAAACAGTTCTATCTTGCCCTGACTTCAAGACTCTGGGCTCTAATTCTATTTCTAGTATATTCTCCGTCTTCCACATCATCAGTGGTAAGGGCCATTCTTAGGAGAGATGCATTGTTTATCAAAATGCCTTATAACAAGCATATTACCTTTAAACAACAACAGCAACAAAAAAATCATGTTCCCAAATCTAGGGTCCAGATTTGAAATGATGAATTAGCAAGAACTGAGAGGGACTCAGATACTCCATCCCCATTTTATCCCCAACACCCAAATACCTCCAAAAATTTCAGCTGCAGTAGGTGATTTCAGAATGCTATCATTGAAATGTTCCAAAGGATCTAGGAAAGTGAATAATACCAACATAACCCTAACAACCATTCCTGAGGACCAGAAACAACAAAAACAGCTCACTATGGGTATGTTGGGAAACCATGCAATCCCAGACCTCAGGAGACCAAGGCAGCAGTCTCAACTCAGATTTCTTAGTGAGACCCTGTATCAGTGAATAAATGCTGAGAATAATGGACCTCTTCCCTAGTATGCACAAAGCCTTGGAGTCAATCCTAGCACTGTCAAAGTAATAAATAAATGAATGGATATATGAACAATTGAACTTGGCAAAGGTGAAAATGGAAAGTAGGGTAGTTAGAAGAGAATTTTCACCCCTGCCTTATCGTGATTTGCCCTATCATTAGCTTTGTCAACTTGAAAGAACCTAGAATCATGTGGTGTCTCAATTAGGATTTCTATTGGTGTAACAAACAGTGTGACCAAGCCAACTAATAAAAGAAAGTATTTAATTGTGCTCATGGCTTCAGAGGGTTAGAGTCTATGATGGCAGAGCAAAGACATAGCTATACGAACAGCTAAGATTTTACATGCTGATCCACAAGCAGGAAACAGAAAGCACACTGGGAATGGTAAAGGCCTTTTAAAACCTCAAAGTACACCTCCAGCGATACATTTCCTCCAACAAGGCCACACCTCCCAATCCTTCCCAAACAGCTCCATCAACTGGGGATTAAGTACTCAAACATATGAGCCTATGGGGCCACTCTCTTTCAAACCACCACACCTGGGAAGGGTCTTGATGAGAAATAATCTATACTTTGAGCACGTCTATGGGAGACTGTCTTAATTCAGTGGGGGGAGGGGGGGAAGACCCAGCCCACTGTGAAGTGCACTATTCCCTAGGCAAGCAGTTCTGAACTGTAAAAGAGTAGATACATTTACATCAACAGAGTTTGGCACAAGTGAACAAGCTAGTGTGCATACATTCCCATCTCTGCCCCTGACTGTGAATGTGCTCTGAGCATCTGCTTTAAGTTTCTGCCTGCTGATTTCTCTGCTATGATGTACTTGTAACCTGGATTTTTAAGCTCAAATAAATCCTTCCTCCCTTAAGTTAGGTTGCTTTTTTGTCAAGGTATTTTATCACAGACACAGAAATAAAATTAGCATACCCATACTGAAAAGTTTACAGGTTGTTCCTTAAGCTGTCACATCAAGAAACGATATGCTGCTAAGAGAGGCAGAGGAAAATGACAGGAGTCAACAAAAAGTTCAGAGCTGTCACCTCCGAGGAGAAAGAGATAGGGAAAGGCTGAGGGGAGACTTCCTGTTTCCTAAGAAGCCTTGCAGAAAGTTTCAAATGCGATGCTTTTGTGACTTCAATGAGCGATGAATGAAAGGAAAAATAAATCCTCACCGGCAAGGTGAAGTCTGTAGCCTGGATTGTCTCTCACTGACGTGTGTGTGTGTGTGTGTGTGTGTGTGTGTGTGTGTGTGTGTGTGTG
>JANHMN010000010.1:45414080-45432828 GCA_030674055.1 Rhabdomys pumilio | reverse complement strand
AGAGAGAGAGAGAGAGAGAGAGAGAGAGAGAGAGAGAGAGAGAGAGAAACAACTTCATCTTTACACCTTCAATAGATAAAACCCCAAATTCTAAAAGGATTAAGAAAAGCAGGATTTAAGCCTGAGCCTGAAGTCTAGACTTGGCCATGAAAATCACTCGTGGTTCCCATGTACCCAAAACTTTAAAGTTAGAAATTAAGTCATTTTATTATTTTGCAAAACCTTGGACAGTCTAGATGTAATGGTATACATCTTTAACCTCAGCGTTCGGGAAGCAGAGGCAGTCTGACCTCTGTGAGTTTTGAGGCCAACTGTGTGTGTGTGTGTGTGTGTGTGTGTGTGTGTGTGTGTGTGTGTCTGTGTGTGTGTCTGTGTGTGTGTCTGTGTGTGTGTCTGTGTCTGTGTCTGTGTCTGTGTCTATGTGTCTGTGTAAGTTTTTTCTTACAAGGTCAAGGTCTTATAAGTTCTAGAAAATCCTAGAACTTGATATGAACTCCTCATGTAGTGAGAGCCTTTGGGAAGTTGAAATAGCTACAAGTAGTTAACAAGTAGTTGGTTATGAGCCACCTGAGATAGGTACTCAAAACTATCTGCAAAAATATTATGCACTGAACCATCTCTCTAACTCCAGACTGAAGGAGTTTGGACCATCAGTGTGATACGAGTGGATCCAGTGGGATCTGACCTAACTAATAGATAGATCCTTTCATAATACGATGACATTATCATGAGTAGGGGGATAAGTAGTGACAGGGTCTACATGGAAAGAATGTGTGCCAGGGGAAGATAAATCATGTTCCCAGTCCCTTCCCCTCTCCTCTCTGCTCTCTGACTGCCATGATTGAAGATGTTCACCATACCCTCCTTGCAATAATGAGCTAAGTAAGCCCTCTGAAACCATAAGCCGAAAGTTGTGTTTTCTGTCTTCAGTTCTTTTCTTTGGCTGTGTTGTAGCAGTAGTAGAGTCTGGCTAACACTTAAGGTTAATGTTTTATCAGGATTATTTTCCAATTCCCAACAGTTCAAAGACACTAAACATCTCTATTGTTTCTATTGTTTTTCTGTGTATGACTATGTTTCTCTTGCTTTGCCCATTGTCTTGTAATTAAATGGCCAATTTTATATCCTATCATTTCTCTTTAATATAACATAGCCATTTTCCGGTGTTTTTAATAGATTCCATAAACATCCTTTCAATTAGTATTAAAAGCATCTATTATGAGGCGATAGCAATGTGAATCCCCCATTCTTGGATCTTTATCTTGTTTCCAATTTTCCCATAACATGTAAACAATACTATAGCATAGATACTTGTTTATGTATCTATTTCCTTCAGAAAATTTTCTGAAGTAGAAACACTAGGTCAAAGGGAATAAATGGTTTAAGATTACTGATTTGAGAAAACAGCAGTAAGTATACTTCAGAGCTCAGTTGATAGAATACTTGCATGATGTACACAAAGCACTGGGTTCAAACCCCAGCACCACTCAAACCAGGTGTGATAGTACACGCCCCAAATCCAAGAACTTCAGAGGTCCATGCAGGAATATCAGGAGTTCAAGGTTATACTTAGCTATACAGCAAAGAGGACAACAACTTGGGCTATGTGAGATCTTATCTCATAGAATAAATACACGAGGTTCTATGAAGATGATTCCAGCAGTAAAGCAATTTCTTTGAGAGAATGAAAACCTGGATTTGGATCAGCAGCACCCACTTAAAAAGTCGTCACAGACAGACAGGAGGATCTCTGAGCTGACTGGCCAGCTAGTCTAACTGAATCTGCTAACTACAGAATCAATGAGAGATCTTGTCTTTAAAAATGTGGGCATAAAGGCACTTGCTGACAACCTGAATTTGGTACCAAGGACTCTCATGATGGAACTGACTCCCCCATATTATCATCTGATTTTAATACACACACACACACACACACACACACACACACACACTCTCTCTCTCTCTCTCTCTCTAAATAAAAAATAAATAAATAAATAAATAAATAAATAAATAAATAAATAAATAAATGTAATATAAATAGAGGTAGAGAGGCATTGAGATAGACCCCCTAATATTGACTTTTGACTAATATTGACTTTTGACCGCCATACACACATGCATATATGTACATGCACATATATGTACATGTACCCACACAAACATGCATTCACACACACACACACACACACACACACACACACAAAATAAATATACTTTAAAGATTCCACACAGTATCAAAACAGAAAGACATGTTCCGTATCACTGGTTCAGTGTCTGCTCTCTCCAGGGAAGAAAGAGACAAAGGTGCTACATAATTGTGGTCAATAGTCACTGCCAATTCAACCCAATAACCCATGTCCTATCTGGTCACCTTTGGATCACTTCTCAAAACATGGTTGCATTTAGCCCTCATCTTCTTCTCTTGGCCCATTTCTACTTATGGCATCAAAGGCACCAAGGCATCAAAGCTAGGAGGTGGTCATCAGCACCTCTTTGCCTATCTGTTAGAGGTAGTCATGGCTTGTGCTTAGACAAGGACTGACTCTCCAGGTTATGAAGTACCTCTAGTGATGCCCCTTCAACTCCAACCCCATCCCACTCCCACAAAGCTGGGACACTGCCTCCCGTGGAGATCATCACCTTGATCCTGCTGTCTTCCCACTCCTCCATTCTTAACAGAATAAATGTAGAAATATGCTCCCTGGATTGGCCCAGCCCCTCCAGAAACCAGATTTTTCATTTCTTTCCTCACCATGAGGGAAAGGGTTACCTGTTCAGCCAGAGACCCAAGTTCTATACAAAGTTCCACAGGCAAAGAGAGGCCATGGCATAGTAGGTAAACTGCGCCACATTCTGAGGATTAGGAAACGGAGAATGTGTTCTTCCAGGGGTGACCTGTAAGACATTCTCCCTTTTCTAATCAGTATAATTTGACTCTATCTACCTACCCTCAAGGAGTCATCCATCAATCAGCGGAAGGTAAAAGGGTGAGAATGCAAGGGACAATCAGAAATGGCAGTGTCCCCCCCCTGCCCCCCCCTCCCTGCCAGCAATGGCTCTAAGCTAACCGGGACATCTTTGCCAGGAAGCAATATGTACAAAGACACTGAGCCTAACTGTGTAATTATGCTAGGATCCTTTCTAATAATTAGCTTTCCCTTACGAGAAAGGCAAATAATTATCTTTCTGCACAGATTCCAGACAGCACATTCAGAAGTATGTATCCACACATCCGGGGCGGGGGGTTGGGGGGGAAGGTGGGAGGGGATGCCACCCAAGAGAACACAAGGACAATTTGGAGGCAGTAAGTGTTTTCAAAATGTATTTGCAGATAATGCAAAGCACTTTGGGAGGACAGTGACATTTGATGTTTTGCTGGGACATTTGTAAATGACATCCTGGGATAGCCTGTCAAGAGAGGATGGTCAGTGTGTGGACATCCCCAGGACACGGTAGATGAGTACAGCTCAGAGACCATGCCAATAGACTAGACAATCCTTGTGCCAAAATGCAATACTGTATCAAGGGTTGAAGCCTCCTTCATCTATACCCCGACCCCTTCCTTAATGCCAAGGTCGTTTCATAGTCTTTATAACTTCAAGCACAATTCTCTTCCTATCTTTACTTCACCAGTTAAGGTTTTTTCTTTAAAGCTCCAGGAACCTTCGAGAGTAATACTATCCATCAGATCCAGAGTCTTCTTTGAACATTTGCATACACAGTCCTGGCCCCTTCCAAGGACACCCTAGAGAAGTGTTTTGTCTTCCTCATCAGAAAACTTCCCAGGCGACCATCTCATCATTGACCACACAAAAATAATTTTCCTCCTGGCAGAGACCACCTTGTATTCATTTTTTATCTCCTTTTAAAACTTAACAAGAGCTCCAAGTGTTTAGCAAAGCCTCCGTGGAATGAATACATGAAAGCAACTCATTGGCTGACAACTCATTGTTTATAGATTGCAAATGACAAAAATACCTAAGTGGATAAGCACAGTGATGGAATCCTTTTTGGATCGTAGTAAATGGGGGGCCAAGATGGGAAACAGAAGGGCCTGTGGCTCCACCCACTGCAGAGGGAACTCTGCAGAGGAAACTCTAGGTAGATTCCTAGAGCATTGGCACAGGGCAGCAACAGATCTGGCAGGCTGCCTATAGGCAAACTCAGATTTTCTGAAGAGGTCCAGAGACAAATGTCAATACCGTAATCTAGAGCAGACAAAGAGGCTGTATTTGGCTGCTGTTTAACGCTTCGGTGGAATTCCCCGTAGCCACTAATTGGGATTTCTATTGGAGGAAGTGGATTGAAGGTCCCAAGCTACACACGGTTGCCTAATAAATTTCTTGTGACCATTTACACTCCTCTCAATAAGTTCAGCCTTGGCTTTAGGGTGCAGCTTTCTTCCTCTAGGTGGAATTCAACATGCTTAGAGTCTACCTGCCACTAACCTTCTGGAAGATTGTGATTTCCTGTATGTGTTGTGATCTTAGCATTAGCGATGATGGAGCAAATCCCAGGGAGCTACTCCATTCCTATTCGTACAATTTAGGAAACAGGGCTGGGCATGTAGCTTCCTTGGTAGAGCACTTCTTTAGTATGAGTGAAGCTTGGGGCTGGATCTTCAGCACTGTATAAAGTGTGTATTGTGGCACACACATTGTAGTGTCCCAGGCTGACCAGGAACTTGCTTTGTGTCCTATTAGGTGCTCCCCATCTTGTAAGAAGACATCCTGTCTCAAAAACTAAACTAAAATAAAGGGACAAATGAATTGAATCTTTCATTGGTTTTAAAAACTCACCGAGATGGGTGATAGTGGTACACATGTTTAATCCCAGCACTTGAGAGGTAGAGGCAGGCAAATCTCTGAGTTCTGAGTTCAAGACCAGCCTGGTCTAAGGATTGAGTTCCAGGACAGCTAAGACTACACAGAGAAACCCTGTCTCCCAAAATAAATAAATAAATAAATAAATAAATAAATAAATAAATAATTAAAAAATCAAGCAAACAAACAAAAACAGCAACAAAAAACCCCACCTCACCAAGATCTTTCTAGTACCTCCGTCTCTTCATTCTTCCCTAGATCTTGACTTAACAGTTCCTGCCTAGGCTGTAACATTTCTTCCCTCCCTCCTCCTCCTTTTCTAAATTATTTTATAGGGTGTTTTGCCTACGTGCATGTCTGTGTATCACATCCATACCTAATGTTTATTGGTCAGAAGATATATCAGGTCCCCTGGAAGTGGAATTACAGACAGTTATGAGTCACCTTTTTTTTTTTTTTTTTTTTTTTTGGTTTTTTCGAGGCAGGGTTTCTCTGTGTAGCCCTGGCTGTCCTGGAACTCACTCTGTAGACCAGGCTGGCCTCGAACTCAGAAATCCGCCTGCCTCTGCCTCCCAAGTGCTGGGATTAAAGGCGTGCGCCACCACCGCCCGGCGTTATGAGTCACCTTATAGGTGCCGGGGATTTAACCCCAGTGATCTAGAACAGCAGCCACTGTTCTTACCTGTTGAGCCATCTGGGCAGCTCCTAGGATACCTTTTGAAAATATTAGAAGTCTCCTATAATTGGCTCAAGATGAGGAAACATTTTACGTTTTTGTCCCTGTTGGGACCATGGTACTTATCTGACAGTGAAGACATGGCATGTGCCTTCACTTCAGCTATGAGGGCAAGTAGTTACAAGAGGCCTTGTCAGAGAAAGACAATCCTGTGCTGTAGGAAAAGAAGGACTTCTACATAAGAGGGGTGCTGGGGACAGCACGTGGTGGAGAAGAGAGAGCTGGATGGTCCTGTAGAACACTGGCTCTCAACCTCCCTGGAGCTGCAACACTTTAATACAGTTCCTCATGTTGTGGGGACCCCAACCAAAGAATTATTTTAGTTGCTACGTCATAACTGTGATTTTGCTACTGTTATGAATTGTAAATATCTATGTCTTCGATGGTCTTGGGTGAGCAGTGAAAGCGTCATTTGACAACCCCCACCCCAAAGAATCATGGCCCACAGATCGAGTACTGCTGCTGTGGAGGGCAAGGTGTCAAGAGGGTAGAGTCCTGGGAAGGGTCCAGAGCTAACGGGAGAGCCGGAGACAGGCCAGGTACCGAGTGACACCAGGAGAGGGTGGAAGTTCTTAAGTAAAGTCCTCCATTCCTTCCATAAAGACTCTTAGGCTTTGAGTGTGGAGGAGGCAGGAAGACTCACTCAAAGCTTCTAACCAAAAGAGGAACTTAAATACTTCCCATGAAACCAATCCTACCAGGCTACCAAAGCTTGGGTAGTTAAGTGCTTCCAGACTACTGACTCTGCCATTCCCATGGCACACTTCTAGGTGTCTGGCTAACTACAATGGCAGCTTGGAAGCTAGACTCTAGGTAAGAAAGACTGAAGTTCCAAATCCACCCCCCAACCCCCATCCAAATTACAACATGCTTATGAAACTGGAAGAAGAGGGAGCCTTGCTGTGAGGAAACAGAGGCAAGTGTTTTCCCCTGAGCAGACACAGAGGGATCCAGGGGAAGAAAACAAAGCTGGTGAGCTCAGACTGAAGGGACACTGTGCTGTGGAGAGCAGTCCAGCCTGTTTTTTGGCCTGGGAGTTAATGTAGGCTATAAAACAATAGGAGCACTGACCCGGCTGCACCTCTAGGATGAGAGCACAGTTCGGTCAGAACAGCCTGACCCTGGAGAGGTTAACCAGATCAAAGCCACTGTTGACTGCCTAGTATACCAGAGTCCCTAAACGGCTAGAAATTGATGTTTCCCCAGCATTTTTTTCCTAGCCACATTTTCAGATAGCCTTAGAGAAGATGCAGGAACCACTGAGCTAAGGGACCCCCTTTCATCACCATCTGACTTGCTTCTCTTGGTATCCACCAACCCACCTCCCTCCCCAGCTCCTCCATACACACACACACACACACACACACACACACAAATGCATGGGCACTTTCCTGCTCTGTCTTCAGTGGCAAAAATAACAGCCAGCTTTGAACTTTATATGAGTTTTGTTTTGTCTATTATAAAAGTCAGGCACACCCATTTTAAAAGATAGGGGTTTTCCCTATCTTTTTTAAGGAAAATAAAGTAATAGTCAATCTAAAAATAAGCACTGGCTAATGTAGTGTTTTCTGTGTGTGACCAACCCCTGTGAATTTGTTCTTACACAGCTGCAGTCATTTGTGATTGTCATCTCTTACTGTGCATGTCACATCTTTCTCCTGATACTTAATTATTTTTTTAATTCTACTCATTTCTTTTAGTGAGTACATAAAATAATGCACTATAAGACTTTCATATCTATCTCTTATTTTAGTCTTTGTACATCATTCTTTCATTGTAATATACACTTCCCATTGCCTTCCATATCCCTCCTATCCCTTCCTGCTGGTCGTCTTTCTTCTCCCAATTAGTGCCCGCTCTGACTTGATGTTAATATAGTTTCAGCGAAGAGAAAGCACACAATATTTACCTTTCTGAATGTGACTTAGTTCTCTTAATAGAATGATTACCAGTTCTACCTATTCTCCTGCAGAATACAGAACTCTATTTTTCTTTGCAACTAAATACAACTTTATTGTATATATATATATAGGTACCAAATTCTCTTTATACAGTCCTCTATTGATTGCTATCTAGGCTGGTTCTATGTAGGGGTGGTTCTGATGCTAACGTCCTGTTCCCCAATTGGTTCTTGATCTATCAATGAAGATGCCACGGGCCAATTGCTGGGCAGAAGGAATAGGAGGGACCTCCAGTTCCCCTGCAGGCAAGCTAGCAGACCCAGGAGAGGGAGGAAAGGATAGTTTACTATGCTTTGGAGGGAGAAACACCAACCAGCCATGGTTGGGCAGACAGACCACATGCCACTTCTACAGGTGGAAGGTTGGGGTGTTGAGCTGGAACTGAAGGTGGCTGAGTAGCTGAAATTGAGTTTAGATTTAGGGTACTGAGCTGGGAGTGCTGGGAAAGGCACACTAGCCAAGGTAGATTGGGGGCAGCCAGCAGTTGAGCCGATAAGGCAAGTTGAAATTGAATAAGTGTGTGTGTGTGTGTGTGTGTGTGTGTGTGTGTGTGTGTGTGTGTTTCATCTATGGATCCAATACGCTCTAGATAGGGCCTGGTAGCGCAGTCCCTTCCTGGAGCTTAGGCAGGATAGCAAAAGCTACATGTGACAGTCCTGTGTCTTGGCTCTTGTGCAACAGTAAACATGGCCATGCAGATGTCTCTGTGGTATGCTGACTTAGAATGGGTTTGGGGTATAGCTGGGTCACACATAAGTTCTATTTTTAGTTTTTGGAAGAATTTTCACACTGATAATAAGAATGGCTACATCTATTTATACTCTGCCCCACACGGTGAATATGAATTACTAATTTGCCACTTCCTTTCACCTGTATCAGTATTTTTTGTCATTTATTTATTTAGTCTCTTTTTTATAAGATCTCCCTATGTAACCCAGGCTATCCTGCTAGCCTGGAACTTACTGTGTAGCCCAGGATGGTCTCAGACTTCTGTTCCTCTTGCCTCAGCCTCCTGATTGCTGACATTGCAGGAATGGTCCACCACACTATCTGCCAGGCTCCAGTTTGTCTCCTTGATGGTAGCCATTCTGATTGGTTAAAGATGCTGAAATTTTGTTGTTGTTTTGTGTTGTATTTATTGACAATTTGAATTTCTTATTTTGCGGATTATCTGATCAATTCACTTACCCATCTGTTAAGTGAACGATTTGGGTTTAGTTTTGTGTTTGATTGTTTTTTGTTTATTTATTTTGGAGCTGTCTTTAAGTTCTTTATATATTCTAGAGTGTGCCAATCTCTTGTCAGTTGTATAGTTGACCAAGAATTTCTCCTATTCCATAAACCCTGGCATATTTTGACTTGATAGAATATCCTAAGAGTATTCTCATATGATTGCACATAAGCCATAAACGCACTATTTAAAACCTACATCAGATTTCACTAGTCATGTCTACAGGAGCATAAAATGGCAATAATATGATTAAGTACCACCTTCCAGGTTTTACTTTGATTTGAATAATTAATTATCAGTGTGTGTGTGTGTGTGTGTGTGTGTGTGTGTGTGTGTGTGTGACGTGGAAGGTGATGTGTAGTTGCCAGTTGCACATGTGAATGTCAGAAAACAACTTCTGTGGAGTTAGTGTTCGTCTTCCACCTAAGGTCAGAGATGGAGCTCTGGTCATCAGGCTTCTGCGACATAGTTTCTTTACTGGCTAAGCCATCTTCATTTTTTCTTTTTTTTAAGACAAGAATATGAATATTTCTTTTTGAATATTCATGAATATGAACATTTTGGAAGAATTTTTTTTTTCTAAGACAGGGCTTTTCAGTTTAGCCTGGATGTCCTAGAACTTGCTCTGTAGCCCAGGCTGGCCTAGAACTCAGAGATTTGCCTGCCCCTGGATCCAAGTGCTAGAATAAAAGGCATGCATCACCACTGCCCAGTTTGGAAGACATTTTTATTTAAACTTTAAAGAAATATTAAGAATCAATGGGTGGGGATTAAGAGATGGCTCAGCACTTAGGAGAATTTACTAGTCTTGCAGAAAACCCAGGTTCCATTTCCAGCACTCACATGGCAGCACACAACCACGTGCAATTTCTGTTCCGGAAGATCTGACTGTCTCTTGTGACCAGCACTGAATCCCACTTGCACACAGTAGACATAAACTCTTGTTGGCTTACACACATACACAAAAATAAAAAATAAATAAGTTATTAAAAACAAAGGAAGGGCTATGTCGAACAGTATGAAGACAGATACCAATCATATGGCCTCTATTCTTGGAATTTCCATAACACACACATGCACACATATACACGCACACACATACATACACACCTCTAAACTCCATGGAACATGGGCTATCATATAATAAAAAACACACTATAATGTTGAATACCATGGAGTAGATCTCACATGAGTATTTATCCACCCATGCAAGAGTCATTTCTGTCAAATGCTTTATCTGAGATCTATTTTCCTTGGAGATCGGTAGGTAGTTCTATCTCCAACACGGGTCCCCATTACCTTACCCACCAGCTTGCTTCCTGCTTCTGTGCTTTCCTTCCTTGTACTATCGTCAGCCTGGAAAGCCTCTCCCAGCCAAATATTTTATGAAGTGTCAAATATCATATCCAAGCCCACTCCAGATATCTCCCCAGCCTTCCTCAGTACACACTGAATTCCATTTGTACCCATTATAATGATCACAATTGTCTATGTTCCTGAGATAGTATTTGTCAGACCCAGATCTTCATACATAATAAAAACTCAGGAGAAATTCCATGAATGCATCCAATGCCATATCCTACCCTATTCTACTGCCTTAGACCATTATGTACTACCCTAACAGAATGCTTGTGGCTGGGTAGCTTTTATGAAGTAGAAATGTATTGGCTGACATCTCTGGGGGAAAATCCAGCCTCAGTCATCAGCATTTGGCAATTGTATTCTTGCTTCTTCATAGTGAGGAAAATCATTAATAGAGAGCCAGAGTAAAAGGAGACACACCCACACCCATGGTCACAGACCAGTTCTGTTGGCACGGGTCCTCCTTCTCGTGAGATGATACTCTCATGACTACATATCTCTTAAAGATCCCGTCTTCCAACATCATCACAAGAACAGCTAAAATTGCAGTGAGCCTTCAGGGGGACAAGCCTTCAAATCATAATACCTACTTAGTTATGTCTTGTGTGCTAATCTTGCCTCTTCAGAATTGACAGTAACATTTAAGATCTGGACTTGGATGATGAAGACCACACCCCAGCTTCACTGACCTCTGCTGGCCTTCTGGCCTAGAACATCCTCCATTTCATCTTTGAAAATACCGATGGTAACCCAGGAAGTGGTAGCCCGGCATGCCTTTAATCCCAGCACTCAGGAGGCAGAGACAGGTCAATCAATGCGAGTTTGAGGCCAGCCTGGTCTACCAAGTGAGTTCCAAGACAGCCTGGGTTATACAGAGAAACCCTGTCTTGAAAGAAACAAAACAATAACAAAAACCAAAGGACTTGAAATGTTAAATATGTAACAATTTATATGTTCGTGATAATTTTTAAAACCTCATTGTTTAGTTTACAAGTTGTTTGCAATTCAAGGTCTTTCTGAAATTGATAAAGGACACATCTGGCATTTTAAAAGAGAATTAAGCATACAACATACTTATACATTTATTTGCTAGCACACACTGAGTGGCTAGTAATGCTATGGTCTACTAAACAATGCGAACAGCAAGTAAGTTCTCTTTCTTTTAAATTCCTTCCTTCCTTTCTTCCATTAGTCATCTCTCATTCACTGACAGTTTGAGTTTGGCCTTAGGTGTTCAACAAGCACCTGTCTGTCAGTCCCCATGTCTGAACACAATGAAAGTAAGATGAAGAATTTCCCATGGGCTAGAGGAACTCTTGGAGGCAGCACTGTGATGCAGGCAGACACTTTCTCCCTACTTCCCTCTGCCTCTCTTCTTTAATAGGAGCACAGGAAAGACTCTGTTCTAAGAAAGCCTATCATTAGAGCCAAAGAGTATATAGCCAACATCCCACCGACTTCTTCATTTTACAGATGAAGGGACTGTGACTCCCAAAGGTTAAGTGACTTGCCCAAGATCACAAAGCTAGCCAGCTGGGCTCCCAGATGACAGCTTTCTACTGTGCAGTGTTCTGTAAGTGGTTGGAAAAGAAATTCAAAGCTAAGCTTTGAGATGACGGAGATGGCTCTGCTCAGGCAGCCAGTTCAGCCTTCCTTCTGGAGAAAGGGAAAAGAAAAATGGAATTGCTCTTGCCTATGCTTCTTCCTGCATGGTATTCTGCCCAGTTTTGCCTAGGATGTTGTCAGGGAGGCTCCCACGGCTATGTCAAAGGAGATCACATCTACTCACAAATGATCCTGGGACTTAAGAACATAAAAAGACTCTGGAGGACTAGAATCTTGAGAGATCCAAGGACATGCACAACAAGCAGAGAAGAGCAACAATGCAGATCCCTGGGCTATGGACCCAGGACAATGGGACATGTGCTAGTCTACAGGTCCAAGGATGGCCAAACTGACCTTAGGGGAAGAGAGTCTTCACTAGTACCACAGTTTCTGTGGTGTCCCTGAATGATGGTACCTATACCCAGGCATCAATCACCTTCCCTGAGCTCCAGGCGTCTCCTCCTAGGTGTCTGAGTATTTCCTCAATATGTCTCATTGACCTCTTATCTCTCTTCTCTCATCTAGCTCTTATTCTAGACCTTTCTAGCCACTCTTCCCCCACTTTCTTGTTTGTCTAGAAATGGCATTGTCTACTCCGAGCTAAGGTTCTAGGAGTCGTGGTGGCCTGTCTCTTTATGGAGCCTCTAGGTTTTAACTGTCAAGGCCTGGGTCTCTTCCTCCAGAGCCCTCTGGCTTCCAGATTTCTCCACCACTGCACCTTTCCATTTATACCAATGTTTGGGTGCACTTTCAATCCCTTACATCCTCTCCCTGTGCTCATACCTCCCTGCACAAGTCCCATAGGCTATAAGCCAGAGCTAATCCACTCCCCGGGCCAAAACCTTCACCCACCCCATGACAGCTCAAAGAAATCCCCAGCATCCCCCTACAAAGACTCTAACTCACTCTTCAGTATGGGTCCTTGCTCTTCCTTCACTGCTGGCTCTACTGCTTCCTGGCCTTTGCTTATGCAAACCAGTCCCTCTGCCTGGGGGCTGCTCACACAGGGTACCAGCTCTTCTCTGGACATTGCCTCCTTGATCCACACATTACTGTTCACTGTTGTCCATCTTCTCCTGTATGTGTCTACATCCACAGTCTAATGTCATCTCCATGGAGATAGGATTTCTGCAGCCTTGTTGAATGATATACCCTCTGGACTACAGACACCAAAGGTGTCAATAAGGATTTGTCCAACGTTCAGCTGGATGGAGTTGAGAGGACAACCCTACAGCTTAATAAAAGCTCCCCAAAGAGGCCTCCTCTGGCCAGGGTTCGCTGGAATCTGACAGCCTGTGGATACTTGTTTCTTACCTTGGCTTAAGTGCTAGGGTCAGGAGATAAGGTGTTCTCATTACTCTGTCTTATTTTGGTTTTGTGTTTTTGTTTTTGTTTTGCTTTGTTTTGTTTCTTTAACAGGGTCTTGTTATGTAGCTCAGGCTGGCTTCCGATTAGAGATATTCCTTACTCACCATTCTGAATGCTGGGGTTACAGATGTGTGTCACCACAGAAAGCACAAGGTTTTGTTCTTTAGAATGAGGATACGTGAGTTCCTGTTCCTGGTGACAACGTTTGAAAGGCAAGGCCAATGAGACTGAGCACACAGTGTTAGTTGAATGCTGCTTATGCAGTTCTGTAGTGGGTAACCTTGTGTACTATTTCATTAAACCTTGTTAACAGAACTGTGAAAAAGGTGCTACCTATTTGTCAAACCTTTAGCTTTTTCAGTGTGAGTGTGTGCATGGGTGTGTGTACATGTATGTACAGATACACACGTGCATATGCGGAAACTAGAGGTTAATGGCCATTTCTTCAATTACTTTCTACCTTGTGTTTTGAAGGGTCTTTCACTTCCAGACTGGCTGACCAACATGCTTCAAAAACCCTCCTGTCTTACCTCTTTGGCTTAGGGATTAAATGCACATGGCTTTTTTTTTTTAATTATTATTATCATTACATGTATGTATGTATGTATGTATGTTATGTATGTATGTATGTTGTGTGTACATAGGGATGTGTATATACACGTCATGATCAGAGGACAACGTCCAGAGAGTAAGTTCTACCATGTGAGGACAGGGGATGATCTTAGGTTGTCAGGCTTGGCCGTAAACATCTGTACCTGTTGAGCCATCCCATTTGCTCCACACCTGGCTTTACATATGCTGGGATCCACTCTTAGGTTCTCATACTGTGTTTACCGACTGAGCAATCTCCGCAGCCCCCAAACCTTTAGTTTTGTTTGTTTTGTTTTTGTTTTTTGTTTTTTTTTTTTTAACCAGGCCCTGTTTTTAGCTGTTTATACTATTAACTCATCTAAGTGTCGTAGCAATTTCACTGAAACAGGAATTATCACTCTCCTTCTTCCCACACAGGGAACTGAGGTGCAGAGAGGTTAAGACCCACATCTGAGATCACACAACTGAGAACTGCCAGAACCCTATCTGTTTCCGGAGTCTAAGTATGTAAACTCTTGTTATCCTGCCTCTATTACTATCTCTATTTGATAACCAAGCTGCAGCTGAATGGCATACAGTAATCCATTCAAAGTCCCGAAGAACACAAAGTCGTGTCCCACTTCAAATCCTGTTCCCTACTTCTTTCATATTCTCAGCCAGACGCTGAGATTTGACCGCTGAGACCACATATTCAGTATCATCTCTGTCCCCTAAGCCTGCTGAGGTGCACAGAACACAGTAGCTGCTTCATAAACGGCTGTAAAAGCGGAGATTGCAAGATTGCCCCAAATCCACGGAGGCAGATCAGTTTCCAGTACGTACGGTATTTACAGTCAGGCTTACCACCTGCCAGAAGTTGTTCTTTAATAATAAGATTAGAATGATTTGCAATTAACACATCAAAGCACCAGCTGACAGCGCCCAACTCCCTGCTCATTAATGGAGGCTCCTTCTTTATACAGCAATGAGAGCCTTGCAGTTGGTAAAGTGCTCGGGTAAATTGGTAAACAATGGTAATAATGATTTTAATAATTGTATTAGTGTGTTGTCATGATAACAAGCATATTGGGATGGAGGAGGAGCAGCCGCCCCACGCCGTGGGAAAAGCCCCACTCTCAGATCTACTTCCTTTATTCTACCTTTCTTTTTCCTCCCGATTCAGAAGGGCAGTTTCAACAACCCAACATTTGTGTCATTTTCTCTCTCTCTTTCTTCCTTTCTTCCTTTCTTTCTTTCTTTCTTTCTTTCTCTTTTTTTCTCCTTTCCTTCTCCCTCTTGCGCCATGCTCACTCTGGGCTCCACTCACTCTGGCCCCCACCCTGTTCATCCCCCCCCCATCTCTCTGGCCCAACTGTAGCTGTCTTCAGACACCCATATGAGGGTGTCAGATCTCATTACAGATGGTTGTGAGCTACCATGTGGTTTCGGGTATTTGAACTCATGACCTCCTGAAGAGTAGTCGATGCTCTTAACCGCTGAGCCATCTCACCAGCCCCATTTGTGTCATTTTCATTTCTGCAGCCATTGTCATAGTGCTCAGGGGAGGGCATGAATTCTAAAGTAATCTGCTCTCCTGTTCTCTCCTCTGTTTCCATGTGCCAGCCACTGGAATTTCTCTGCTCATTGAAAATTCTACCTCTCAGCTAGGATGCTCTTGTCGATATGATTGACAGGGCTCTTGCTCACTCGCTCTCTCTTGCTCAGTGTGTGTGCAGTGTACATGTGTGCGTGTGTTCGTGCTGATGGATGTTGTCTGAGCCAGAAGACAAAACATTGACTGTATTTCCTCAGCTGCCTGCCCCATTTTTTTAGAGACAGGGTCTCAGATTGGCCTGGAGATTGGAGTGTAGGCTGAGCAGACTGGACAGAAAGCTCCAGGATCTCCTGAGTGAATCTGCATACCCAGCTCTGGCTCTATAAGCGTGTACCATTGTGCCTCACATTTTAAAACATGGATCATAGGGATGAGACTGGGGACCTCGCTGGCTCAACCCTCACCCCAGCCCATACCACAGCTTACCAAGTCTGACTTTTCTGGGTTCCCTTCAAGGTATTTGTCATTACCAGAATTATCCTAAGCAGCTTGCCTAGATTCATCCCATTCTCAGTGGTGAAGCAGATGGGAACCCAGTGTACCGGCCTTGGAGGGGAATGTTCTTACCAGGTGTCCTATTTTGCTTTTGATTACAGCCATAAACACCACAGCCAAAAGGAACTTGGGGAGGAAAGGGTTTATTTCATCTTACAGCTTCCAATCCATCACAAAGAGCAGTCAGGGAATGAAGTCAAGATAGGAAACTGAAGGCAGGAACTGAAGAAACCACAGGGAAGACTGCTTAATTGCTTGCTCCCCCTGGTTGGTTCAGCTACCTTTCTTATACAGCCCAGGACTACCACCCCATGCATGGCACCACCCACAGTGGCCCTCCCACACTAATCATTCATTAATCAAGAAAACACCCCCTAGGCTTGCCTATATGACAGTCGCATAGGGACATTTTCCTATTGAGTTTCTCTCTTCTTAGATGACCTGAGCTTGTGTCAATCAGCACATCAGATGTCTACTGGGGTTCAGATGAAACTCTCTGCTTTTGTTTGTTTGCTTGTAGAAGACAGTATCCCAGGCTGGTCTTGAACTCATGGAGATCTTTCTTCCTCCATCTCCTAAGTGCTAGGATTAGAGGTATGTGCCTCTAAGCTCAGCTAAGAATCCTTGCCTATAGACATTATAGAGAATCCTTTCCAGGTCTCAGGTTTCTTCACATATAAAGTGAGAGAAGAAGTAACTCCTTGGGGAGGCTATTTGTGAACATGAACTAAACTCACCACTCAAATGTATGTTTCAAGCCTAAATCTTTGGGCTACGTGACTCCTGAGAGCTATTTAAACTCATCAACCTTAGTTTCTTCATCTATAAAATGGGGATAAAAACATTCTTCAAGGTTTCCTGGCCATTATGTGAAGTAACATATTTGAAGAGCTTAAAGCCAGTAGACAGATGCTCAATAGACTTAGTTATCACCATTAACATCGTCGTTATCATCAGCACTTTCTCCCTTTGGCCCAGTGCAAGTGTTTTCTGGTTTAATCAGCATAGATGGATTATTTTGGTCTCTGCAATCTGAGTGGATCCTATATTCCAGTTCTTCTTGAGTCTCCATATTTGGTCATTATAATTGCTATCGATGTTTAAAACAGGGTCTCACATCCCACAGATTCCATATGGAGCTTGGATTTATCTAATTTCATATGAAAGAAGTTTATTAAAGGTGGCTTTAAACTTGTGATCCTCTCGACTCCGACTCCGAGTGCTAGAATTACATGTGTGTGTGCCATCACACCCAGTTTTGTGGTAAGGGGGGTGGAATCCAGCACTTTGTACAAGCCAGGCAAGCATCCTACCAGCTGAGCTCCATCCTCACCACCGCCCCCTGAAAATGTTTTTATTTTTTAAAATGGATCTATTAACAGAGATTTTAATATAGAGTATAACCACAAGAATTAAGAGAAGAAGGCACTCAGAAAGGTATATTCTGTATCTGAGCTTCCCAAAAATAGGTCGGCAAGCTTTTTTGTGTTTCCATGTTCGTTTTGATTGACATTTTAACTATGGTGGAGCAGGTTATCAAACTGTTCATGCACATTATCTGATGGATTTTCATTCAATAACCATCCTATGAGCTTATCCCAGAGCCTTCAGAATATACATACATCATACATACATACATACACACACACACATGTTCTATTCCTTATACTTAGGAAAACTGCATCGCAGCACGATACCTACCTATAACCAAGTTTAAAGAAAAAAAATTTTTTCACTCACTCATGGAAAGAAGAAATCAATTCCATCCGAAGGGAGATTTGGATTTTCAGACTGAGAATACCCCTTCTAAAGCTGCCTGCCGCTGGCAAACTTGAACTAGAGTCCTGCAAGAATGAAGTGAGAAAGCATCCCTGTGACCTTCAGGTCCTGATGTCCCTGTCACAGAAGTAGAAACAGGTGTTCAATGAAAGAGGAGAGTTGTCAGGCAGAGCTGTGGTGCTGTCGAGGGAATGAAGGAAGACTTCCTTTCTTAGCTAGTATGAAGAAAGTAAGAATTTGGGGCTTCTCAATGGGAGAAGGGTCCTCCCAAGACCAGGGCTCCACAGACCTGGAGGGTTACCATACTTTTCTGACTTCAGTCACCAAGTACATCAGCATTTAGGATCTAATTAAATTTAACCTAAGGCTTTGGGGATATAGCTTGGTGGGGTTCTTGCCTAGCACATACAAAGTGAACACATACTGTGTTCACTTCCCAGTACTACAAAAATAAGTTAAGGAAAACGTAGTAGAACCATGGAAACCTGCTCTTAATCCAGAATAAGTTTATTTAAAAATAAAAATTTTTAAAAAGCAGGGGTAGGGTGGAGTCGGGTGGTGCAGGGTGGTGGTCGCATGGTAAGGAGTTGTCTCAATCAGTAAAATGCTTTCCTTGTAAGCATGAGGATCTGAGTTTGATACCCAGAGTCCATGTAGAAAAAGTCAAGCATTGGTAACAGGTGCTTGTAAACCTAGCACTAGGAAGGCAAAGATACACAGATCCAGCCTACTTGGCAAGTTCTGGTGAGAAACCTGTCACAAGAGGTAAGCCACCTCTAAAGGACATCTGAGATCACCCTTTGGCCTCCACACACATGCAAACACAGTGCACATGCATCACACAGAGATAACTGTCCACATATACATACAAACATAAGAAACAAAGATTGCTAGCATCTAAGAATTGGAATCAAGTAAAATATAGCATGTGCTCTTCAAAGTATTGTCTTCAGTCCTTTCATTGAATTGTAGCACTGGCCAAGCTGACAGGGATTCTGGAAGCAGGTACACAGGGATCCGGTGGCTTGTCTGAAGTTATCCTAGTCGGAAGAGCATTCCAACTCCAGCAGCCTCTGCTGAAGCCATCCATACCTCCTTGCTCTGCCAAAGCATCTTTCCTCCTCTTCTTCCTCCTCTTCCTCTTCCTCCTCCTTCACTTCTTCTTCTTCTTCTTCTTCTTCTTCTTCTTCTTCTTCTTCTTCT
>JANHMN010000010.1:45385929-45414070 GCA_030674055.1 Rhabdomys pumilio | reverse complement strand
CTTCTTCTTCTTCTTCTTCTTCTTCTTCTTCTTCTTCTTCTTCTTCTTCTTCTTCTTCTTCTTCTTCTTCTTCTTCTTCTGTTCTGCTTTGTCTGGAGTTTTGCAATTGTTCTAACAAGTACATCTTACCCCTAGAGTTTATATCTACACTGTGGAGAATTGGAATAGTATCAATAAGTTAAAAAAATTCTTACATATGTGTGTGTGTGTGTGTATGTGTGAATATATATATGTGTATACACATATATACACATATATATGCAAGTATGTTCAGGTGTGTACATATTCATATGTGTCCATGGGTGTACATATATGTGTATGCATATGAAAGTCAGAGGTCAGACCCAACAAACATTTTTTTTCTTTTTCATTGTTTTGCCTGCATGCATGCCTGTGTGAGGGTGTTGGATTCCCTGATACTGGAATTTCAGATAGTTGTGATGTGCCATGTGGGTGCTAGGAATTGAAACTGGGTCCTCTGAAAGAACAGCCAGTGTGCTCTTAAACCCTGAGCCATCTCTTCAGCACACCCCTGCAACAGAAATTCTTAATCATTTAAGATTCAAGAATACCTATGTCATTATTTTATTTCAACTATTTTAAGGTATTATTAGTTGCTGTGGAGACCCCCATGAAACCCTTTGGCCTTCTGTGTATTTGAAATTTAAGTACAGCCCTGGGTCATTGATGGTTCTACATGGTGACTCTAATGAAGGAGGCAGCAAGCCTGTCTGTACATTTTTCAAAGCATCACAGTGACAAAGGTGTCAGGGACCTAGAAGGCAGGTTTTCTCCATTCCTTTCAATAGCAGGAGAGTCCCCAGGGAGGGGAAGCTGGAGCTCTGGGCTTGCTTTGATGCTTCTGGGTGGGAGGCCCTCTGGGAAATTCCTGGAACGCCCTCAAATTGGCTCCATGTCAGACCCCCAAGACCAAGGAGGCATTCAAAGGGAGGTCCTGCAGGAACCATTTATATGGAGATATCCTCACTAGCTGTTCAGGGGCTTGGATGCGGTCCATAGCTAACAGGCAATTTCTGTTCCAACCAGAAGTTGCCTAACTATCTCCGGCTTCTAACCAGTTGTAATGGCTAAATACACCCACTTAAAGAAAAGAAGTGGGGATGGAGAGAGAGAAGGAGAGGAGAGAGAAAGGGAGGAGAAAGAGAGAGAGAGAGAGAGAGAGAGAGAGAGAGAGAGAGAGAGAGAGATCCCTCTAGTTTTTGCTCCAAGGAACATTGTATACAGCTGAAAAAGACCTTCTTTCTTAGCTCATCCAAATGTCCAGACGTTTGAAGCTGTCAAATCCTGATTTCTAATCCAGAAAAATCCACTGACCTATGGAGATAGGCAAGGGCATGAATGGCCCACATTAGAAATCACCATGTACAGCACCTCCCAAACTGGACTTCCAAGAGCATCTCTGTGCTTAGTGCTCCCACCCAGCAAGCACCCCTCTTGCACAGGGGTTCTTCTCCTGTTCTCTCTTGTACCATTCACCTCAGTGAATCTCATGGGGTAAAAAGAGCAAAGCCCAGGAGCTAAAAAATGTTAGACAAAACAACTTTACCACATCTGTGTGTGTGTATGTGTGTGTGTGTGTGTGTGTGTGTGTGTGTGTGTGTGTGTGTGTAGTGTGTGGTACACGCTAGTAGGATTTGCTGAAGGAGGCAGAGGCAGGAGGGATCACAAGTTCCAAGTTCAAGGCCAGCCTGGGCTACACATTTTAAAAAATAAAGACTGTCACCCTGACCTACAGAGGTCAGTGCAAAGTATCTGATGCTGAGGAGGGGCCCTATCTATAATTGCATCAAGCCTTCTCAAGAGAACAGTACTCACTTGAGAGTGTGTGTGCACATGCTATCATGCGTGTGTGCATGTGCATGCATGTGTGTGTGTGTTGGTTCATATGTATGATGGTGTGCATGCCTGTGAAGGTCATCCTTACATGCTGTCTGCCTTTTTAATACAGCTTCTCACTGGCTGGCAACTCACAGATCAGGCAGACAAAACAGGTTGGCCAGCGAGTATCCGAGATCTGCCTGTTCCCACCCTTCCCTGCCCACTCCTCCTTCAGTGGTAAGATCAGGCCTGTGCTACCATGTCCAGTTTGCCTGGTTGGTTTGGTTTATTTTTTTCACACAAATTCTAGGATTTAGACTCTGGTCCTCATTCTTGCATGGCAAACACCTTACCAACAGAGCCATCGACCCAAGCCAGGAAGCCAGCTTTGGGAAATAAAGTCCCTTCTTCCTTTTCTGACCCTCAGCTTCTAGATTCTGTTCTGTTTGCAAGCTAAGAGTCAAATGGGGGCCTTCTGCATGCTAGGCAAGCACTCTACTATTGAGCTCCACCCCCAAGCTTTTACACCAAACCAGATAGGACCGAGATCTGGGTTACATTGAGAAGGTGACAACTGAGCTACAACTTACAGCCTAAGCTAAGCACTAAATAAGGAAGAAAGTCTAGAACCCACGTTTCCAGGGTAAACAAACCACCAGGACAACAGGTAAGAAAACCAGAATCCACTTTGGTTGGCATTATTAGGCCACCTCTAATTTGTTTTTGTAATAGCAAAAGTGTCAGCTTGCCATTCCATGCAGTCAGCCCAGCCATCAAGAAGTACAAGTTGACCTAATGGGTAACTAATTGATAGCAGAGAGTTCCTAGACTCTGTCTCCTCATTAGAAGCCTTTGTGATATTGACTGAGCTATCGACGGAGACCCTGGAAAGAATGTAGCCTCTCCGAAGACTGCTGCTCTGGCCAGGTCTTCTCGCCGTACACCAGGCAGGCTTATCCCAGGAATGATGTGAGATCCAGGAGCCCCATCAACCACAGACTGGGGAAGTACCATTCCAGAGAGCAGTTACTGCAGGACTCGGATGCTTTACAGCAGTCTGAGCGAAGACAACCTCTCACTCTTTTTTTCTCCTCATTGTTTATGATGAGCTCTGGGATCGGTCCAAACAAACCAAAATTTTGGGGAGGTGGAGCCCTCCTTCACTTCTGACCCACAGCACTGCTAGTCCCTTCTTTTTCTCTTTTTCCATTCCCCACACCCAAGGCTAGCAGAAAGATGACTCTTGAATGGGAATGTGCATGTAACCCAGGGACATTTTGTTTTAAATGTGATGATTGTGGCTCAGCCATTAGTGGCACCGGCACTGGCACCGGCACTGGCACTGGCACTGGCACTGGCACTGGCACTGGCACCGGCACTGCTTGCTCATGCAGAGAACTTGGGTTCAGTTCTCAGCACCCGCATGCTGACCCACAACTTTTGGTTAGCTCCAGTTCTTCTTTCTCCTTTATTCACTTCAAGACCCGAGCCAGTGCACTCACTTTCAGGGGTAGGGGTGTCACCTCCCACTTCATCCTCTCTGGAAACACCTCCACAGACCCACCTAAGGGCATGCCTCAATCACGTTCTAGGCCTTATTAATACAATCAAGTTGATAGTTAAATTGAGACACAACAGTGAAAGCAAGGGGCTTCTACAAGAGTGCCTAAGGAGGTGAAGTCAATGCCACCATGTTCCCTCATATTGCCCTCTCTTTTTAAGGGACTCAGTACACTTGTCCAACCTTTCAAGTAATCTGAGTTGAACCTACGCCCTCTGTGCTAAACATCTTCCTTGCCTCTGCTCTTGTCTTCAGTCCTCATAACAGCATTTCAAGAATAGATTCTCTGTTTCCCTTATACAACTGGGGAAAATACACACGTCAAAAAGTTCACCTACTGATCAGTCTCAAAGGAAGCTACAGAGCAGAGCTCACGGTCAAGGTCCCTAGACACGCAACTTTGCCTCCTGATAGCAATCTGTTTTTATCCCTTCCATGTGTTAGCCATGCATTCACTTCTGCTTCTCACTGTCTAGTACTCCACTCTTCTAGAAGTGTCCACAAACATCCTTTGAGTGTGGTTAAATTGAGTTGCACTGGATGTTGTTTGCTAAGACATTTCAGGAACTTATGGACCCCCGAGGTGACCGAGATATAGAAACACAGTGTTCCATAGTCTAAATAGGGCTTCATGCCTATGAGGTTGCACAGAGGAAATTTATACAAGGAAGTGTTGTACATCTAAATTGAGGACAGTGCAGGCATAGTGATTATATGCCTCTGCTTCACACTTTCTTAGGAATAAAAGATCTATGCTGGCTAGTTTTATTTCATCTCTACACGAGTAGAGTCATTTGAAAGGACTGAACCTTGATTGAGAAAAGGCCTCTATGAGATCCAGTTGTAGGGTATTTTCTTAATTAGCCATCAGTGGGGGATGGCCCAACCCATTGTGGGTGGGGCCACCCCTGGCCTGGTGGCCCTGAGTTCTATATGAAAGCAGGCTGAGCAAGCCATGATGAGCAAGCCAGTAAGCAGCATTCTTCCATGGTCTCTTCAGCAGCTCCTGCCTCTAGGTTCCCCGTTTGAATGCCTGTCCTGGATTCCTTCAGTGATGGACTACAACATGGAAGTGTAAGCCAGATAAACCTTTTCCTCCTCAGCTTGTTTTTGGTTATGGTGCTTCATGGCAGCAATAGACAAGGTCTAAGACAAGGTTTTTTGTTTCATTCTTAACAATTGTAAGTACAAGTAGTAATTACTCTCCCACTCATACACACACACACACACACACACACACACACACACTATATCAGGTAACCTTGCAAAAATCCAAGGGTGCTGGGATTATGATCTCCAAGCTAAGAAAACCAATCTACAGGCCTGGTTTTCTAAGTCAGTTGGGAAATAGGATCAAACTGAAATCATCTATGACTTCTATGAGAGTAGTTTCCCATGGTTATTATCTCCCATTCTCTCCATTCGAAGCCATCCACCCTAGTGCCCAGCCTTTGGCATTGTTGTGCCTATGGCTAAGTGAAGGTGAAACAAGGTAAAGCCCAGACAAAGAGTCTGGTCAAAAAAAAAAAAAAAAAAAAAAAGAGTCTGGTCAACAAAAGCCACCAAGGCCAGCCACCAAAGAGACCACTTGACTTGGAGATTATATTTTCAGTCTCAAATTTGTATCAACTGTTTTCCTTCCCTTTTCCTTCCCTATTGCCCTCTCCTGTTTGTCTGTCTGTCTTTTTGAGTTTTTGTTTTGTCTGTTTGTCTGTTTGTGTTTTTCTGATACAAGGTCTCCTGTAACCCAGGTTAGCCTTAAACTCACTGTGTAGCTGAGGGTGACCTTGAACATCTGACCTTCTGGCTTCCACCTCCTGGGTGCCTGGCCTATCTTTCTATTCTTGCTGAGACACAATCATACTGTTGTCGAACAAATTCTGTGAAAGACTGAGAGTGCGAAGAGAAAGAATGAAGTTATTTGGGGAACGTTATTACATGGGTGTGGATTTGTGAGCGTGACAATATGAACATTTTGGGACTAGTTCACAAAATGTCATTGCATGAATACCTCACTGCCTCATTCACTTGACTTAGCTATTGGCTGAAAGAATATAATACGGCTCCTAAAAAGGAGTTTTGTTCTGGTACTTGCAGCGGGAAGAGGGAGCAAGAGATTGTGAACGCTATCTGGGTAATTTTCCTTCCCTTTTTTTGGGCTTGTCTCCCTGTGATGAATCTTCTGGGAATGAACTCCTCTGAGGTCCATGTGGCAACTCAGACAAAATGAAACACTGAGGGAGTTTCTCATGGTGTCTTAGTTCCTGTTCTATTGCCTGATCAATCATAGAAAGGAAAGCATTTAATGGGGGCTGACTTACAGTTTCAGAGGTTTAGTCTGGTATCATCATGGCAGGGAGCATGGTGGCATGCAGGAAGATAGTATGCTAGAAAAAAACATAGGTGAGGGCTTTACCTACTTATCCTCAGGCAGCAGGTGGCGGGGGTTAGGGGAGGGAGAAAGACTGGGCAGGTGTTGGCTTTTGAAACCTCAAACTCCACCCCTAAGTGGCACACCTACTCCAACAAGGACACACCTTTTAATCCTTCCCTGGCAGCTATCAACCACGGACTAAGCATGAAAATATATGAGTTGATGGGGGCCAATCTTATTCAAACCATCATACGTGGATTGTTTAGCTCAAGGGTATCTGTCTCTGATTAAAAACAAACAAACAAACAACAACAACAACAAATGCCTCCAGCTAGATGATAGAGACGGTTCTTCTCCATCTCCCTCCAAGGGAGGGATCTTATGGTACCATGGCAGAGAACTCTGACCCATGTCCTGGCATTTGAATGGATGAAGGAAAAGAAGGGGAGTGGCTGGGAAAGAAACCTCGTTTTACTCAGTGGGACCAGGAGCTGGAAGAGCAAAAAGACACAAGTGAGCCACAGCAGATCTCAGGGCAACCTAAAAGCAGCTCATGGATGGACTGTGAGGTACAGGTACGGTGGCTGTGATGACTGAAGGCTAAAGAAGTCCCAGACCTTGGACCACAAGGGTTTCCATGCCAACTTAATGAGCTCAGTCTTCATCTTCTAAGTGATGGCGGCTGGGCATTTAGTGCTTTCAAGAGAAGAGAATAAACTGGGAAAAGGGCTTTTGCACTGGTTGCAGTGGCAGAAGATGGGCAGGAGAGTTAAAGGAGGAAAGAAAGGGTTCCGCAGTTTTTAGCAGATCGGCCAGAACTGGAAGGCAGGAGAACATGAGGTCTTGGTGTCTGTTCAGCTGCAAGGATAAAGAAAGAGGGAGCCAGGGCTCACACACAGATTTCTCTCTCAAAGCTACCATAGAAGAAGCGTGTTTCCATGTGCAGTTGGGAATGGGAGAGATCTCCATCCTGTTGCTATTCTATTTCCCTTTCATTTAGTTTGGACAAGGGAGGCCACACTCCTTCAATAAGGCCTTTCTTTCCCTCAGCCGAGTGGGTCATTCACTGAAGTCTGTGGCAGGGGAGCTGACGGGAGGGCTGAGGGCCAGGGATATCAGTAAACATGGAGTGAAGACTCGGATGGTTGCTAAACAGAGCTGGGCTGAGCTGGGAGGTGGCAGCACCTGCCCTGTGTCCCGTGTTCGTGTCCTGTGTTTCAGATGCCCAGAGCCCTGGCAGAGGCCTAGGCCTGGCCACTCACTCACCCAGTGGGCAGTGAGAAGCTGTCTCTAAGCCCAGGGTGACAGAGGCAAAAAAAGAAAAAAAAAAAAAAAAAGACAGCATCCCCAAGGGATAGGTTCTGGTATGCAATAGGAGGGAGGGTATCAACTCAGGCATCAGTATACCTTTATGACAGTGGGGTTCATTTGTCTGTCTGTCTGTCTGTCTGTCTGTCTGTCTGTCTGTCTGTTTTCAAAATGTCTGCTCACTTCAGACACTGGAAGATCCTCAGTGTAGTCATCAGAAGGACACCATAGCCCTCATGTCTCAGGCAGCATTGCAGAATAGAAGCCCTCATCCTCTAATTTCCAGATAGAGGCTAGCTCAGAGTCCAAACACTGAGCCTAGCCTCATCCCAACACATCCTAGCCTCCAGAAGGGGGAAAAAAAATCCCTTTTCCTTCTTTACTTTCTTTTAAAGTTTGCTTTTTGGTTTTTATTTTATTCAAGTGTCTCCTGCTTCTATCATTTCTGCCATCTTCCTGTCTTATACAAGACAGGAGGCTTACTCCTGCAATCCCATTATTAGAGGCAAGAGTATTGCTGGATTCCTGGGAAATCTGGGATGGATGGATATATATATATATCCAAGTTCCAGGCCAGCCTAGGCTACAGAGTAAGACCCTGACTCAAAACCACAGCCACAAATCTCCTTGTCTGTCCATCAGTCTGTCTGTCTGTCTGTGCATATCCCTATCACTCTGTCTTGCTCTCAAGTGTGTTTCTTTTTCTCTTTCTTCAAATTTCAAAGAAAACCCAGTGAATAACTGACTATTCAGGACCTGCAGAATGAGGCCTCTTTGGACTGGTCTGTAGTCAAAGCAGTCCACACTTCTTAAAAGGGGGCTGCAGGCTGATCTACCCAGAGCAAGGCAGTGGCTGGGGCAGCAATGCTTCCTGCGCTGAGACTGGCCATCTGTATGCAAATCTCAGAGACCCAGCAAACTTGCATCAGCCTGGCTGGCCTGGCAGGCTGTGCCTCAGCAATTACCAGTGCACATCGAGTCTTTGTGCCCATGGCCGGGCTTTGTGGGCGCCGAGGCTGCCCAGCACCTGCACCTCAGAGGTGGCAGATGGCAGGACTTGGCAGCAATATGGAAGTTTGCCTGATTGTGGCTGAGCTACAAATGGACATCTTTTATTTCTTCCTGGGGGTGGGGAGCTCAAGAGAGAGGATTAGTGCTAGATTACCACCCATTTATGTGCTCCACAAATATTTATTGAGTGCTTACTAAGTGTCCTGCCACCAGTGGCCTAAGAAGGAGCTCCTCAAAGGACAGGCATGATGTGAGTACTTTATTAAGAGAAAGAAAAAGATCTGGAAATGAACTATTGACATTCAAAACCAGTTTATAGGGAGTTGGCAACAGAGTTCCACGAAGGTCTTGATTTCATTCCTGGAGACTCTGACCAACACAGTATGGCACATGGAGCTCCTCCTGTCCTGTAGGTGCACAGAGCCCAGATCCTGCCTGATCCTTGTTCCACAGGCATGTGCAAGCTGCTAGAAGGCCACAGTACGACAGCCGGGGCATTCCCACCCATGTGTTAAAGTAGCATTGAAGGAGCCAGGCATGGTGGCACATACCTTTACTCCCGGCACTCAGGAGGCAGAGGCAGGTGGATCTCTGAGTCAAGGCCAATCTGGTCTTCAGGACAAGTACCAGGATAGCCAGAGCAACAGAGAAAAACACTGTCTCAAAAAGCCAAGAATAAAAAAAAGAAAAGAAAAAAAATAAGAATGGGAAGGGGAAGGGGAAGGGAAAAAGAAAGGAAAGAGGAAGGGAAAGGGCAAAGGAAGGGAAGGGGAAGGGAAAGAGGAAGGGAAGGAAGGCACTGAAGGTCCATTAAGGGAAAGCTGTTGTCTCCTGGTCAATAGAACAGAATTCACCCCTGGATGGACACAGGCTATTGTCTGGTTGGTAAAGAGTTAATCCAGTTGACCTAGCCAAAGGATAACCCTTAGGAAGGTGGCTAAAGAATAATTAGACCTTTAATGAGACAATGTGCCTTTTCTTACCAGAGTTCTCGCTCCTCTGTTAGTCTCTTCACCCTGCCATGAAGTTCCATGGGAACTGTCGAACTCAGAAAGATACAATCTCGCCCTTCTCTTCTGTCCTGTTCTACCAAGTGCTGACCAGAGAGGGAACGTATACTTTCTCTGGCACCTCAGCATGTTTTCATCCTTCTCTTCTGCTGCCCTCCCGATATGTGGCTGCTTGGCTGCTGTGTACTTCACCTCGTGCCAACTTAACTAAAACGGCTTGGCTTTATACTTTTCTCACTCCATCCTGTCAGTGCTGATATTTACAGCTTGCTTGTTTTGGAGTTTTTCTTTTAAGATTGTCCTTAAGCTTCCACTTGAATCTGTTCTTAAATTCTTTTGTTAATGAGGCTAAGAACCCCAAGGGGACCCCAATTCCCCAGTATCATGTGGATACATATAATTTTTTATTGAAGTTACATTAATTAATTAACAATTAATGTGTATTATTAAAATGTGTAAGTGTGTGCACATGCATGCTTAGGTGGACTTGTAGAGGTCAGAGAACAGCCTGTGGGAATTGTTCATTACCTTCCACCATGTGGGTCCTGGAACTTGAACTCAGATCGTCAGGCTTGGCAGCATGTACCTTTACCCACAGAGCCATCTCACCAACCCAAGGGTATATATATTCTTGAGCCAGGCTTTGGCTGCTAAGTTGATTTGCATTCACTTTGGAGACAGCTGTAGTCACTCGTCTTCTGGGGATAGACTGACTTTCTCACTCAACCTTTCTGGAAATACTTTTGTAGATTCACACATAGGTGTGTTTCAACAGCGACTTATAGGAAAGCATCCTTCTGCAGAGCTCTAAAGGGTAGAACTGGCTGTATTTGTTAATCTCCTTGTTGGTGTGATGAACTATCTATCAGAAAAGAGCCTTGTGGAAGGAACTTTATTTCAGTTCAAAATATGAGGGTACTGTCTGTCCTTGCAGGAAAAGCATGGTATGAGGTCATGCTGCATCTACTGTCAAAGTACCAAGAGATTAATGGGGTGGGGTTGCTCAGCTCCCTGCTTTATTCACTTTGGGGCCCTAGCTCATAGCATGTCTGTTTTCTGCTTGTTATAGAGCATAGGTTCTCAAGATGTGGGTTGTGACCCCTTTGGCCAACCTCTGTGTCTAAAGATATTTACATTATGATTCATATCTGTAGCAAAATTACAGTTATAAAACAGCAACAAAAATAATTTTATGGTTATGGGGGTTACCACACATGAGGAACTATATTAATGAGTTACAGCATTATGAAGGTTGACAGCCACTGTTGGGAGGGTACTAGGGACCAGACTTAGGGGTTTGTGCATGCTAAGCAAGTACTCTATCACTCAGACACAGTCCCAGCTCATAAATTATTGGGTTCTTTGTTTTACAGTACACTTTCTGGTTGGGCTGAGCATATTCTCCTTCAAGGACAGAACATCTCTGCTTCATAGGGTTATTGCAATGTCAGGATATTTTAAAGGCGCTATTTTAATAGGGCTTAAAGAGTCTATCTATCTATCTACATATCTATCATCTATCCACATATCTATCCACATATCTATCATCTATTGGCATCTTTCTATCTACATATCTATCATCTATCTACATATCTATCATCTATCTGTCTATTTATCTATCTATCATCTATCTACATATCTATCATCTATCTATATATCTATCATCTATCTGTCTATTTATCTATCATCTATCTACATATCTATCTACATATTTATCATCTATTGATATCTTTCTACCTACATATCTATCATCTATCTACATATCTATCTATCTATCATCTATCTATTTGTCTATCTATCTATCTATCTATCTATCTACATATCTATCATCTATCTTTATCTACCTATATGTCTATCATCTATTTGTCTATCTATCTATCTAGTATATCTATCTACATATCTATCATCTATCTTTATCTATCTATCTATCTATCTATCATCTATCTATCTACATATCTATCATCTATCTATCTAATGTATCTATCTACATATCTATCATCTATCTTTACCTATATCTATCTATCTATCTATCTATCTATCTATCTATCTATCTATCTATCTGGTTTTTCCAGACAGGGTTTTTCTAGCTATCCTGGAACTCGCTCTGTAGACCAGGTTGGCCTCAGACTCACAGAGCTGCTTGACTTCTCCCTCCTGAGTGCTGGGATTAAGACAGATGCTATCACTCAGAATGAGGAATACACTTGCTGTCATACTACACACCTGAGCCTAGGCTTCTGTACAACTCTACTCCCTACCCTATCCCTGGTCTTCATGCCACCTCTCAGTCTCTTCCTGCTCTTCATCTTCATTCTGGGTCACACTGGCCTCAAACTCATTCCTGTAGAAGCCAAGCATTATGGTGCTGCATCTATAAAACTCCTGCTCTAAGTTATGAACTGTGGGAAAGTGAACAAAAATGTGCTCAAGAGGGATGCTTCTAGATTTCTTACTTTGTCATTTGTCTTGGTACATTAGAGCTGCTGTGACAAATCACCATAAACTAAGTGAATTCCAACAACCAGTATTTACTTCTCCCAGCTGCCAGCTCAAGGTGAGATGATAGGGAGGGGACATATGGGAAAGCCCCTTCCCTCACTTGCAGTTCTTGTTGTCACCTCCCATAGTGGACAGCTGAGAGGAAACATGCTTCTTTCTCTACCTCTGAGGAGAGCACTAATCCCATCTGGAGAGATCTACTCTCCCAAAAGGCTCACCTCCGAGTATAGGAACAGTACTTCTCAATCCAGCACTCAATCTATGATGTCATGGAGAAGAGAGGAGTCTCCTCTGCTGTCTGAAATAAACATGACTCAGAAGCAAACCTGGAATCGTTGTCAATCCTTACAGAATGAAGGTGAATCTGGAAGCAACTAGATAACTGAGTCTAACAGTAGGGTTAGGGTCAGCAATTGATGAGGAGAGAAACTGACCGACCCTCACCACCCCCCACACCGAAAGGCACCAATTGCCCATATCTCCTGATAATAACAAATTCTTTGGTGCCATTTGGGATCGTGCAGTTAAAGTACTCATTGGAGTGGCTCAGTGTGAGGGCTGTTGCCATCACAGAGGCTTTTCAGACTCCTGGGGGTCAAACCTGAAAACTGGCTCCTGCCTGCTTCTCACTGCAAGTAGGAAGTAGCTCTCTGTCCCAGGTACCAGGAGCTGGACCACACTACAACCCTGTATCCCATAAGCTCTGGAAATGACCTTCTGCATATTTCCAGAATGAAGGACAGTGACCACCAGGATGGGAATCCAGCTTAACAGTTTATAATAGTTTATTCTGTGCAGTGCGTTGTTTTGGGTTTTGGTGGGTTTGCTTGTGTTGTGTTTTGAGACAGGACTGTCCTTCTTCCTCAGCTTCCAGAATTGAAAGGATTATGGATCTGGATCACCAAGCACTCCAATTAGACACCAGTTTAAAAGAGGTAAGTAATTTTAAGTAGACTATTTTGCAGGGAAAATTTAAGTGGAATTGAGTGGGAAGTGTGTCTCCTAATTTTAATTAAAATAAAAGTGAAGGAGAAGAAAGATGAGAGTTTTAAGAATTAAAAAAAAAAAAAAAATAGGGGCTGGAGAGATGGCTCAACAGTTAAGAGCACTGACTGCTCTTCCAGAGATCCCGAATTCAATTCTCAGCAACCACATGGTGACTCACAACCATCTATAAAGAGATTCAATCCCCTCCCCTTATGGTGTGTTTGAAGACAGCTACAGTGTCCTCGTATGCATTAAATAAATAAATAATCTATTTTTAAAAATTAAAAATAATTTTTTAAAAAATGAGAAGAAAATAAAACAAGCTGAAGACAGTTTTAGTAGCTTGCTCAAGATCTTGAGTTTGGAGTGGGACTTGGACCCCAGTCAATGAGAAATCTTGTGCAGTTCTGGCCTTCTTCTAGTCTGCTTTAGATAGACAGGCAAGTAATGGTTTGAAAGGATTGGAACTGGGAAGTGAAGCAGCGGGTGAATCGGGATGCTGAGGCCAGGGGATACAGTTCTTGAAGATAAGTAGATGCCTCTTCCTTGGTGGAAGATGAAATAGGCCTGAACGGAGAAGAATTCCGTTTGCCTGGAGTCATCATCTTTCTCTCTGGATCAGATGCAGGAGCACTGACCTGGTAGTATATGGGTCTCTGTCCCACCCCGCCATTGGGGTGTGAGAAAGCTGCTGGGGAGCGTTAGGCTGTGTTTACCCTGCAGTGCAGCTGATGTTGGACTTCAGGGAAGTTCAGAGACTCCACTCAGGGTGTAGGAAAACATAGCCTAGGATGTGCGAGACTGCAGCTGGGGTTCCCAAGCACCTGAGCATCCAGACGCTGCTAGATATTCAAGGATCAGCTCTGAGACTGTATGCTAGGAACAGACCTCACCTATGTGCTGTGGGTAGCCTTGGTGTGAAGCTGTGAGGGAAACAAGGTTTTTCATGCTGAGCATGGCTTCAAGCATTTACCAATGCACCCCATTCCCCCTACCTCTCACTTTCAACCTCAACCAGAAAGATTGGACTGTGCCCTGAGAAGTCCCCAAGGGTCATAGCTGAATGATCCCCCAGAAACTTGGTTACCACCATTTCTTATAAGACCCAGCCTGTATTTTTATGAGAAAGTTGGCTTTTTGGTTATGAGTCCTTTAAATGTTTAGAATACTAGGTACCCAGGGACAGCAAGGTAGGGGCATTTTGAAGCCCTGCCTATATCTGCTCCCAACAGTTGGGTTGGTCATGTGACCCCAAGTGTCTGACCCATCTACTTGTCACAATTCCTTTCTTTTGAGTCAGTTCACAGGGCAAAGTGGCAGTGCAAACACTTCGGAAGTGACTCCCATAAAGGAAGGGGAAAGAATGGGCGGCATTGTGGCAGTGTGATTCCTAGCCAAATGTCATGGTTTGGGAAAATAGAAGGCTGTGTGTGTGTGTGTGTGTGTGTGTGTGTGAGAGAGAGAGAGAGAGAGAGAGAGAGAGAGAGAGAGAGAGAGTAGATGATGGAGAAAATGGTCCTGGATAAATCAGTCTGCCTCTCTGGGTGACAGCTGAGATCATAAGAGGTCAGACAAGACAGTTTCTTTGCTTCTGTTAGTGCCTTGGGAGCAGGATCCTATAAGTGCATCACCGCCTGCTCTACACATCACAGATATTTGTGAACATGCTTAGTCCTCTCTGACCATCCAAACACTTCATGCTTCCTGGCTTTGAGCAGGCCATGAATTTCCCCAGTGTTTCCCAAAAGAGAGAGTTTGCTTTATCTACTCCATATGGAAAGGTGATTTCCAAATGAATAAAAAGTAAAGCCAAGAAAGAGGCCAAGGAAGGAAAGATCATTCTGGAGCATGTGCTATGCATCAGATCTCAGACCCGGCAGTTCCATATCCTAATCCTCACAATACCCCTGAGAAACCAAGAGGTGTTATTTTGATTTTTATTGTAATAAAAAAGATAACTGAAGATTTCCCTTTAACCTTAGGTCTAGCCTAATTCCAAGTCTGCCCCCCTCTGGGATACAGTGCAGGAACTGAGGATGGATCTGTAAGCAGAACAACTCTGTGAGAGCCCTTCTGTTAAGAGGCCCCTACCTGTGTGCCAGTTCCCAGGGAAGTTCCCAAGAAGTCGTTGGATCTGAGCTGTCCCCAACAGGCCATCTTTTGAATGCTTGCTCCTCAGCTTGTAGTCCTATTTTGAAAACCATGGAGCCTGCGAAATGTGGGTCTGGGCTGATGAAAGAAAATTGCTGGGGATGAGTTTTTAAAGGTTATGCCCAGCCCTGGGTCTAGCCTGGGCTCACTGCTTCCTGTCTCCCAGCAACTAACCAAACACAACTTGATGCTTCCCCCACAAGTAGATCCCCTTCCATCATCATGCTTCTACTCTGACATGACTGTGTGAATTTTTTGTTTGGTTGGTTTGGTTTGGTTTTGGGTTTTAGTTTTTGGCTTTTCGAGACAGGGATTCCCTGTGTAGTCTTGGCTGTCCTGGAACTCATCTGTAAATCAGACTGACCTCAAACTCAGAGATTCGCCTGCCTCTGCCTCCCCAGTGCTGGGATTAAAGGCATACTCCACTACCACCCAGCTTTAAATTTTTTGAAATATATCTGTTCTTCCTTAATTTGTCTGAATGGGACATTTTAGTCACTGGACAAGAAAAGTGACTAAGAGCGATTTTGTTTTAATCAAAAGCTCAGTCCTAGAAACCCTTGCTGTGAGATGAGGTAGAGCTCACTGGTAGAGCACTTACCTAGTGTAGGTATGTGAAGCCCAAATGTAAGGAGCTGAATTTGTAACCTAAAACCTATGTAAAAAGACCAGGATTAGTGGTATGCTTAATTCCAGCACTAGGGAGCATAGACATGCAAATCCCTGGGGTTCAATAGACAGCCCACCTATACTAATTGGCAAGCTACAGGCCCGAGGAAAGATACTGTCTCAAAATACAGGATGGGGCTGAAGAGATGGATCAGACTAGGGAAAGCAATGTGACTTCCTTTGCTCTGCTCTGCAGATGTCACCTAGTCTCTCAGGGATGGCTTACCTACACCATTTCCTTCCTGCTCTGCCGGGTCCCTCTTCAGGGAAGAAACAAAGCCAGTCTCTTCCCTGATCCAGGGCCCTCATATCCTGCACTGCCGAGATTAGATGACCTCTCAGGCTGACCTGCTTCGGGTTAAATAAGCCTATTCATCGAACCTTTTCCTTCTCTGAACTATAAACGGCCCACCTATCAGTTTCCTGGCTCCTTTCTGGACTCCCAAGGTGAAGAATAGAATTCAGAAAATGTTCCTCTTGTGGAGGCTCTTACAAAGTCTCTCTTCTCTAGTTTTCTCCTGGGAAGCCAGGCATATGCCATGATCTCTCTGTTAGGAAAAGAGCAATTAATTGCTCTGTTCTCTCTCTGCCTTAGCTTCACCCTGCTCCCTGCACGTATGTTGTAAGTAACTGGAGAAACTTCGCCATCACCATTATGAAGCTATGGAGTGTGTTTGAAGATAATCTATTCAATTTTAGAGACTCGGGAAGGAAGCATGCTAACAATGGTTCTATGTGATTCCTATAGTTAAGACTCAGAAACTGACATATAAAGGGGGTGGGGTTAGGGTAGCTTCTGTTTCTAATTAATCTATTACCTCCTTTCTTTCCTGACTGGCTTGCTCTCCTCCACTTTCATGACACACACTTTTGGAGTACTCTTCCATTAATCCATGGCACTTGGAGCCGTCATTGTAGGCTCTCTCTTCCAGGTGTAATTTACTGTAATCACCTCGGAAAATGAAAAGCCATTTTCCAGAAGCCGGAGAGTACCCGGCACTCATTTGTATCCCACATTTCAAGTCCTAGATGACTGTCTGGTTCCCCAGAGGTCAAATGACAGCAGCGCTTGTCATTTTGCTTCCGTCACATGCCAGACTCTTTCAGCAACCTAGTGGCTGCCCTGGTAAAGAGAACATTTAATCCTAGCTTTCTTCCCAGGCTCCATAATTGGAAATGCCCATGGGTTTTTTTTGTTTTTTTTTGTTTTTTTTGTTTTTTTTTTGGTTTGGTTTTTTTGTTGTTGTTGTTGTTTTGGGGTTTTTTGTTGTTGTTGTTTTGTTTTTTTCAAAAAAGGGTTTCTCTGTGTAGTCCTGGCTGTCCTGGAACTCACTCTGTAGACCAGGCTGGCCTCAAACTCAGAAATCCACCTGCTTCTGCCTCCCAAGTGCTGGGATTAAAGGCATGCCCATGGTTTTTGTATTTTGTTGTTGTTGGTGGTGGTGGTGGTTTTTTTGTTGTTGTATGGTTAGGGTTTTTTTTTTTTTTTTTTGGGTTTTTGTTTGTTTCTTTTTGTTTTAGTTTTTGTTTTTGTTTTTGTTTTTGATTTTTTTGTTGTTTGGTTGGTTGGTTGGTTTTTGTTTGTTTTTTTTTTTGTTTTGTTTTGTTTGGGGCTTTGGGGTTTTTTGTGGGGTTTGTTTGTTTGTTTTGCAACCATCTGAAAAATAACAATTGACCAGTGTAGCCAATCACCAGGATGTCCACTGACGTGGTGACATGACTGAACTGATTACAATTTGGATGTAACACATCGCCCACCGGTTCATGTGTCTGAATACTTGGTCTCTGGTGGATTGTGCTGTTGGGGGAAGTTTCAGAATCTTTAGGAGACAGGATCTACTGAAGGAAATGAGTGGAGGGAAGGCAGGCCTTGAGGCCTATAGCCTCACCCAGCTGCCAGCTTTTCTATCTAGTCAGCCACAACATGAAACAGCGGTCTCATGTATTTGTCTTCAGTGCTGACAGCTTCTTCCACTGCTGTTTTGCTTTTCCTTCTCTGAACTCCCCTGCCTTGGTGAACTATACCCTCAAACCATGAGCCTAAGTAAATCCTTCTTTTCTAAGTTGCTTCCTGTTAAGTCAGTCACGGTGACATAATAGTATCTCCTCTGGGAGGTTTAGTCTGTAGAAGAGAGCACATGAAGAGATAAAAAGTTACCACAAAGGGCTGGAGAGATGGCTCACAGGTAAAGAGCACTGACTGGTCCTCCAGAAGTTCTGAGTTCGATTCCCAGCAACCATGTGGTGGCTTACAACCATCTGTAATGGGATCTGATGCCTTCTTCTGGTGTGTCTGAAAACAGTGACAATGTACTCACATACATAAAATAAATTTATCTTTTTTTTAAAAAAGTAAGAAATAAAAAGGTACTACAACACCCCAGGCTGTGTGTGAAAGTGAGTTTGGTCAGAGGCCTATGGTCTCAAGGAGTCATGAGAAGTCATGACGCACAGTGTGACGTAACAGACTTCACAAACTGGATGAAAAATATAAACTGCTACTTCTCGAATTCCTACCACATGCACATGCTGGTCATGGTACACTGTTTCCCATAATAAAATCCTCCCAAACAGCAGAATCCCAAACACACTGGGATTACCCATGATTCACAGCTTCAGAAGCTGAGGCTCTGAGGGCAGCAGGGCCTTGGCCTCGGTGCAGAGTCCCAGAGCAGCAAAACAAGGAAGGGCTAGGTAGGAATTCAGAACTTTGGGATTCCAAAGCTGGTCTCAGGAGGTGCTGGCTCAGAAGAAATGCCGTGAGGATCTCGTGTAGACACTCTCTGCCTTGAGAGACCGCAGTACACAAGTCTTCAAGACGTTCTAAGTCATCCTTGAGGTCTCTCAAGCCCTCACACAATCCTGCTGGGTAGTTTGTACTAGATTCACTGGCCTCAGAGAAGCAAATGACTCAGCCAGTGCGTGTCCAGGCAGTGAGTAAAAGCACTCACAGTGAATGTTTACACCATGAAGGAACAGAACAATGCTCAGAAGCAGCCTTCCAAGGGCAAACCAATACTTGTGTTCTGACCTTGGCTCTCAGCTACCTTCAAAGCCACCTCTGAGTAGTAACATAATACCCATCCTCTTGCATCTTAATACCCTACTCAGCCGGGCGGTGGTGGCGCACGCCTTTAATCCCAGCACTTGGGAGGCAGAGGCAGGTGGATTTCTGAGTTTGAAGCCAGCCTGATCTACCGAGTTCCAGGACAGCCAGGGCTACACAGAGAAACCCTGTCTCAAAACACCAAAAAAAAAATACCCGTACTCAAACATCTTCATCTGTAGGTACAGACAGTTGCAAGGGGCTAAAGCATTCAGACCCTTACCTGGCACATACTAAGTGCTGCTTGAGAGTACTTTTATCTGTGTTGAGCTACATACTCCAAGGTAACCCTAGAGAGTATATAGGACAAGGCTTCTTGACTCTCTGGTGTGTTCACTAGGATTGCTCACCTTTGATCCCATCTTTCCTAGAGAAGGAACCAACATGCCACATCCCTCTGGTTCTCAGATGCTCTCAAGGCTGAAGGAACAGTCCTTGGTGACTATAGACTTTCGAGTGGCCTCCATGGACCCTTCTTGAAGTTTGTTTGTCAGCATGAAGAGGGAACCAAGAACCAGAGGCTCCTTCGTGCCAATACCCAAGCACGTTTGCTGTCCATGTTAGGAGAGATATTGTCATCTTAGGAAATGAGTTGCATCTACCCCCACCCCCTAAATAATTTTTCTTAATATTTATGTGACAGCTGTCTTAAGAGGTGTTATTGCTGTGCTAAAACACCATGGCTGGGAGCAAGGGGGGAAGGAAAGGGTTTATTCAGTTTATGTACATCATAGTTCATCATCAAAGATAGTGAAGACGGGAACTCAAATCGGGCAGGAACCCAGAGGCAAGAGCTGGTGCAGAGGCTATGGTGGGGTGCTGCTTACTGGCTTATTCTTATGACTTGCTCAGCTTTCTTTCTTACAGAACCCAGGACCACCTGCACAGGAATGACCCCACCCATGTTGGGTTGGGTCCTCACACTAATTAAGGAGTGAGGCCCTTAATCACTAATTGAAGAAAATACTTTACAGCTGAATCTCATCAAAGCATTTTCTTTTTGTTCAGAAACCCTTTTTGAATCAGGGTTCTACTGACTGTTCTAGAACTCACTCTGTAGATCAGGCTGGCCTCGAACTCTGACTGCCTCTGTCTCTCAAGTGCTGTGATTAAACGCCTATGCCACCACCTCTTGGCTTGGAAGCATTTTTGTAATTGAGGTTCCCTTCTTTTTGATAGCTCTAACTTGTATCAAGTTGACATGACCATCCAGTTCAACTGATCCGTTGTCACACTGACAAACACATCCCTATCCTGCTACAAACTGTCCCTTCTTATTCATTCCCAAGATATCATGTTAAAACCATACATAACTTCCATCATCTTTACGAATTCAAATACATTAAAATTTCAGTACCTTGAAAACAGCCAATCTGTTTTAAAATTCAAACTCTTTTAGAATTCGAAGTCTCTCAACTGTGGGTTCCAGTAAAATAAAAAAATAAACTAAATACTTCTTACTTCATGAGGGAAGAACCAGGGCACAGTCACAATCTGAACAAAGACAAACCAAGCTCCGACAGTGTAAATAACAGAATGCCCAGTGTATGTGATTCACTCAGTGGTCATAATCATGGGATAGTGAGCTTTGGGGCTCCTCCAAGGGGCTGGGGTCACTTCTCCAACTCTGTCCTCTGAAGCACACACAGCTTGTTGTCTAGACTCAGGCCAGGTCCACTCCACAGCTGATGGTTATGCGTGGTACTGGCATCTCCAAGGTGTTCGTGTCTTCTGCTGCAGCCGGGCTGCACTGTCACCAATAGCCTATTCTAGACTTTCTTCATGGTACCAAGTCTCAAGTTCTCTGCATGACCCCTTCAGTCCTGGTCCTTCAACTGCCACTGAGGCTGCACCTTTACCAATGGCCCTTTCTCACCTCTCACAGTGCCAAGCCTCAGCTGCGTCTCCATGATACCTTCATGCCTTCACAGCCACCTGGGAGACTCTTATATTACCGAGTTCATTTGTTAGCACGAAGTACATTGACTGCCTCTGGAACACAGCTTCTGTGTGCTGACTTTCAGGAAACACTTCCCAGAATATTTCACCTCAGTGATGCTGGTCTCTTCTTAATCACCTCTAATTTCTCAGATCCAGCCAACCAGCACTGAGCATCCCAGCAAAGCCCAGGCTTCACTTTAGTAGTTCTGGTGTCCTGTTAGTCACAGCTGATGCTTCAGCCCCAGCTGACCAGCATGGACTCTTCACACACCTGGTAAAAATCTTTGCTTCCCTCTGACATTTCACATGCCAGGCCTCCACTGCCTACTCTGCTCTCAAACCTCACTGGCTTTTCTAGCCCCAAGTTACAAAGTCCTTCTACAATCCTCCCAAAAGCAACAGGGCCAAGTCTGTACGAGCAATACCCCATTATCCTGGTACCACTTTGTCTTGGGTTTCTATTGCTGAGATGAGAAAAAAGAAAGTTAGGGTGGGAAGGGCTTATTGGGCTTGAAGTCCATCACTGAAGGAAGTCAGGACCCAAGCAGGGCAGACAACCTGGAGGCAGAAGCAGATGCAGAGGTCACAGAGGAGTGCTACTTACTGACTTGCTTCCTATGGCTTGCTCAGCCTGCTTTCTTATAGCAGCCAGGACCACCAGCCAAGGGATGGCACCACCCACAGTGGGCTAGGCCCTCCCCCATCAAATGGGAATTAAGAAAATGCCTTATGGCATTGAGGTTATAATTGAGGTTCTCTCCTTTCAGATGTCTAGCTTGTATCAAGTTGACATAAAACTAGCCAAGACAACAGCTCATGCCTATAATCCCAGAATTGATGAGGCTAAAGCAGCATGGGTGTAAGATTAAGACCAGCAAGAATAAGAAGACTATGTGTCAACTAATATATTCGTATGGCTGAGCTCTGTTATGTGCTAGCATTTTATATTCCTTATTGTAGCAGTCATCAGAATGATGAGAACAGATGATGGGAGGTTGTAGGAGAGGATCTCTAGAGTACATAGGTGGGAAGGGAAGGGAGCAGAATTAGAATCCAGGTCTAACCACTCTCATTTGCTACCCAAGACACAGAGGCCTCCGTCTCTAAGCCTATACCCAAGCATCTCTGTTTTAACGATATATTTATTCAAGCCTCCCAAGTCTGCTTTTTTCTCTGTTTTCTCGTAAAGAACTTCTAGGCACGTAAATGCCTGAATGCTCTTGTGTGGTGTTACTGTTGAGCCAAGACAAGTAAGTGTGTAGGCTAGAGCCTTGGCAAGAGCTGGCAACTCAAGAGAATGCGGAGAGCCACCCTTATTAGACAAGAGCCCAGGCACAAGGCTTCACATCAGCTCCCCCTGGGACATACTAGCGAACATCCTCCGTGTATAGCAACATCAACTTGGCAATAGCAGCAAACAGCTGTGCCAGGGAAAGGTGCAACCCAATCCCCCCCCTCATCCTAAAGAGAACGAAGGAAAGCTCAGACTGTCATCCACCCCGCTGCAGAGACCAATCACTTCTCCTTGGTACTCAGTGAAGAAATGCCTCTCAGGGTGCCTTTGGCTCCTTACAAACAAAATAAAACAAATCCTTCCTATGGATTTCATTTGCCATTTAATGCAACCTAATGATTTCCAATTGAAACCATATTCATGTTTGTATTGACTTATGAATAGCACATCCATTTTCCACACAATAAAGCCTGAACATGAACTGGTGACTTTGACCAAAATGCATTAGGTAGCATTAAAGATTAAATAAACACTGTTACTATGAGTAATGGTTAATGTCCTCTATTTGTCAGGCTATTGAAAATTGATCTCTGGGTATTTTGAGCAGGGGTTCCACAGAGTGCATTCTGAGCATATTATGAATCATGACTATGTATTAGGACATGGAATGTTTTCCAGGCCGTCAGTGGAGCTCGTTACAACGTTAGAATATTCTGGCTAATTTGCACAAATTGTTCCAATGTTCGTGGCAAAAACCAAGCAGTAAAAGGGAAGAGCTGAAACACATGTGTGATTAAGCAGCGACATAGATGATCCTGAGGGACAAAGTCTTTTTTTTTTTTAACCTCTAGGCCTGTGGTGGGCCAGCCCACATTGCTGTATGCTCACTCTTGGTTTTTTGTTTTTTGTTTTTTTTTTTTATTTCTAGAACTTAAAGCAAATGACTTGACACACCGGAGACGTTGACATAGTCAGGCCCTGGCAAAAACTTATAATCCCAGCTCCAGGAGAGATTGAAACAGGAATATCCAAAGTTCTAGGCAACCCTAGAGCATACACAAGACTCTGTCAAAAAAAAAAAAAAAAAAAAAAAAAAAAAGGCAAAAAGGATGGAAGTAAGACTTCCAGAAACATGGCTTCAATAGACTCATTGTAATCGTTACAATTACAGTAATTGCTACCTATTGAATGAATACCTTCTTTGGGTAGTCAAGTTGCTAGGTATGTGATACCCGTTACCTCCAATTATCTCAACAGTCCCCCCCCCCAATATTATTCCCTAGATGTACACCAGGTGATTCATTTGTCATAGTTAATGTTGTCACTGGGACCATTATCAGGGATCTTATGGTTTGAATATGAAAACTGAAGTAGAAATTTCAGGTTTCTTCGGAAACTCAGTTGTGTCCCGTGATGTTTTTCTGGACGCTGTCTTATGAGCGGATGTTTTGCTGAAGCAGACACATTAGAGGATGTTTTGCTGAAACAGTTGCTTGAGAGGGGGGCATGATGTTTGCAAAGAATACAAGTAGAACTTTACAGATAATTTCCATTTCACAGTGAGTCATCGCTCTTGCTTTCCTATACCTTATACTTCACCGGTCTTCACTGATCTCTGTTTGACCTGGCTTCGTAGAGAGAAACGTGCCAAAGAACTTGTGGTGTTCCGACGGCTTCTTTCCTCTTCTGCTGACTCATGCTGATTTGGAGCCTTACAGTTTCTGCTGGAGAGAGCCGATGCTCCTGGTTTGTTTTTGGTGCTTGCTATTGGACTGGATTGCTGATATCCTGGTAACAAAGATTGAAATCGCGCCTCCCCCCCCCCCAAAAAAAACTACTAAATAGGTCCACAACGTTCTCTGTCCTATTAACCATCTTTCTCCCCTACCTTTCATCGGTGGGCTAGAAAGAAGATTGAAGCATTAAAGAGCCTAAATAAAATAGGTTTTGAAAAATCTAAGCCCACAATGAACACTACCCCCACAGGCACATGTATTAGATATTTGTTCTTTAGCTGGTGATGCTGATTTGAAAAGAGGTTGGAAAGCTTAGAAGGTAGAAGTCCTGGTGGGAGAAAATGGGCCCATGGTGGTGTATCTTGGAAGGTTATAACTGTTCTGCTTCCTTTAGCCTTCCTGTCTGTAATAGGCTCCCACCACCAGTATTCTTTATTGTCATGATCCCCAAAAACACAGAGCTGAATGATGGATCAAACTGTCTGAAACCATGAGCCAAATCCCAAATCTCCTCCTTTTAGTCATCCACTCATGTATTGTGGTCACAGCAATAAGAAAGATGAGTAATACAAGAAGACTTGATGCTTTTTGCCATACTTTATCCTCTCTGTGAAACGGCTAGGTTGGGGATTTTCATATGCGCTTTGCAATTGTGAGACTTGAACCCAGACAGTAAAATAATCAGTTGTTTTCTCCCTGCTCTTTCTGTCTTCTTTCTTCTTCCTACTCCTGACAGAAACAATGTAAGAGAGAAAGGATCTATTTTAAAGGCCTCTAGTCTATCATGACCTGGAAGATTCTCCAGCAGGCAGAGAAAGCGTGGTGGCAGGAACAGGAGGCTTACTGGCCACATTGTATCTGTTCTCAGGAAACAGACAATGAACAAACAGGAAGCAGGGGCTGAACCATAAAATCTCTTAAGTCCTGTTCCTTGTGACCCACTTCCTCCAGTGTGGCTCTGCCTCCTAAAGGTTCTACAGCCTTTCCAAATGTGTCACCAACTGAGACCAAGTCTTCAAATACATGAGCCTCTGACATCAAACCACAGTACTACTTCTTGTCTTTCTTCCTCTTGGATGATTAGTATCATTCTTTTCCATGTACTTTCCAAGTACCCCAAATTCACCCCTTGAATTGTCTCTTTGATGTGAGAGGTCTTTATATCTCAGGGGATCAGGCAAGGCGAACCTTGACACTTTTCAATGGAAAACAGTTGGACAGACCCAGGCTGAGATGCTCCCAGGTGTGAACCATAGAAGGATGCCTGACCTGAGATCAGAAGCAGGCTCTAGAGCAATGGCTCTCAACCTGTAGGTCAAAATTCCTTTGGGGACACATCTCAGATATCCTACATATCAGATATGTACGTTACTATCACAATAGTAGCAAAATTACAGTTATGAAGTGGCAAGGATAGTATTATAGTGGGGGGGAGGAGTCACTGTAATATGAGGAATTGTATGAAAAGGTCTCAGCATTAGGAAGGTTGAGAACCACTGTTCTAGAGGCTTCCAACTCTGTGTGATGAGAGGATAGGTAGGAAGAATGTGATGTCTTGTACAACGGGCAGCCACAAGAGGTATAAGCTGACGGAGTGACATTGTCAGATGAACTTGGAGCCTCTAAAATGGTACTAGCAGGAATCATTTCAGCCACAATCATTAAAAGCCACTTACCATATGTGGGAAGTATCTGTCTTCATCTCAGCATGCTGAATCCAGAAAGGCCTTTTAGCCAGGAGCTTTCCTAATTCATGAGGAAGTCAAGGCCAGGGAGCATTATTCCGATTAGATGCCTCTGCTAAGGGATCCCTATTTCCTTGTGGCTAACTTATCCTTAAAGACTTCTACCATCGACATTTCCTCCTTCTGTCTTTCCTCTAGTCTAGTCTACAGGCGGTGAGGATTGCTGCTCTCCCATGGGACTCCCACTGTGGTCTAGAACAACTTGTGCCATAAGGAATAGCTTAGACAATGGACAGGGTGTCAGTTCTTCATGCCATATGGCTACAGAAACCACAGCAGCAAACAGCCCTCAGGAGATACTGGAGCCTCACCTGCCCCCAGTCTCCAAGAAGAAGCTGAGCATTCCCTCCAGGACCAGCATTGGAATCCCCACAATAGGAACTAAAGGAAAAACACGGCCACTATAACTGTTCAGGCTGCTGTCTAGTCAGTACTCAGAATGGGACTGTGCAAGATTCCCAAGAGAGGTTGGCATTATTATCTAGATTAAAGGGTGCAGATCCCAAGACAATTGATTGAGTTGCTCACAGCCACATGGTAGACAAGAATTAGCACTAAGATTAGAACCCAAGTCCAGCTGCTTCTCCTGCTTGAGTAGTCCTGATAACTGTTTCTGATAACATTGCTGATGACTTAATTCCACATCCCTACTCAATCTCAGCTAACTTTTCCTGCCTGCTAATTCAGCAACAAGCCAACGCTACTGACCTTACACCCCACCTTCCAAATTCTTACGGTGCAATTGGAATGATAATAGGTGGCAGGTAGCTCCTTCATCTAAGGCTTGCCATTCAAGCTTAGGGCCAGATTTAAATACTGGGTGTTGTGGCATGCCTAGTGATCTCAGTGTTGAAGAGATAAGAGGATCCCTTGAGATTTCTGGCCAGTGGCTCTCACCAATGTTCCCAGTAAAATCGAGAAACCTTGTCTTAAAAAAGTCAAGTGTATGACATGTGAGGAATTACACCTGAAGGTGACACACACACACACACAGAGAAAGAGAGAGAGAGAGAGAGAGAGAGAGAGAGAGAGAGAGAGAGAGAGAATAGGCAAAACACACATACTGTGAAAGATAATACAGGAAAATACAGTTGGTGAGATGGCTCACTGGAGTCAAAGCATTTGCCACCGAGCTTGACTGCCTGAGTTTGATCCCTGGGACGGACACAGTATAAAGAGAGAAGTGACACCCACAAACTATTTTCTGAAGTCCACATTCAAACTTTGATATGCATGTCCATGAGCACACACATACATAAATGTAACTCAAAGTATAATAGTCCTTTGCTCAGTGAACACCAGGGCCTGACACTGCTTCTTCACAGGTGGTTTTATTCCTTGGAAGGTCCCAGTTGGGATGAGTGGCTCACAGTGCCATGATATATGTGTCAAAATGCCAGCATTCAGAGCCCAGGCCATTTTCTTTCCACCACAAAACCAAGTTGGGGAGAGGAGGTAAGCCAACCCACGTCACTATAGGCAGTCCAGGTTCTGTTCCCTAGGGAAGGGAGGTTCCAGTATATATTCTTGAGTGGGATCACTGGAGCTGGGTCTCAATTCTGAGGAATATTTCACAGACCTGGGGCAAAGCTGCACCTCAGCCAGGTGAATGGTAGGAACCAAAAGGGGCCAACAAGAATAGTAGCTTTGTCCACTATCTATCTGACTTAGGCAAAAAAGAAACCTCCTAAGTGTTTGCCCACACATGGTTCATGCCTACTGTCTGCAGCTGTTATCCCCTGTCATGCTGTTCCTCCCAGCCCTTGAGGAGTGCTTACCCCCTCCCTTGACAGAGAACCTACAGGTACTAAGAAGTTATACATTCTACCCCAGACACAGATCAGGCCTAGTTACAGAACTCTGCACAACTCTGGGCATCCCTCTGTCTTCTAAAACGCAGTGTGTAACACAAGGAATCAGTTGCTTGAACTGGGAGCTCTTGAGACAGACTCTCTGAGCCCAAGATGACTGTCAGTTCTGTCTTAAAGAAGACCTAGGTACAGAGGTCATCCCTCGGATCCCCGCCTGACCTTGTCCTTCTGTTCTTAAGAAATGAGAGCATCTGTTTATGTCCTGGGAACTGAGAGGGCACAGTTAGCTGGTCTTCCTCCCAGGCATTCCTGTTAGATTAATCAATCTGTCCATGGGTGAAGGGCATAAGGCTGAAGGCCAGAGAGCAGTACCCAGAAGGCTGGGAATTCAAGAGAAGTGTGACCGGGCCACCACCCTCCCCTGTCATCTTTTCTCTCTATGCCAAAATTCAGTTTGGAGGGTTTTTTTTTTTTTTTTCATTTAGATATTTTTGTATGTATATATGTATAAATGTTTTTGGCTGCATGTCTGTCTCTGCACCACATGCATGCCTGGTGCAAGCAGAGGTCAGAAGAGGGTATGGGATTCCCTAGAACTGAGTTACAGATGGTTGTGAGCTGCTATGTGAGGACAGTCAGCGTGAAGAAGGTATGGTACAGAGGGATATCATGACAACATTCTGCCCCAATCCCAAAGCCTAGAGAAGAAGAAAGTCCCTGAGCACCCCCTCCCTCCCACACACACACATGCACACACATGTACACACGCTCTCTACCATAGAAGGAAACACTTTCCTCCATCCTCCAGTACACAACAGCCCCTTCCCTCAGGCTTCCCCTCCTGGCTCTGCTATGTCCCTCCCTGTTCTCCCTGCTGGCCTCACCGTACCCACCTATGCAATAACACCAAGGCCACTTAGTGATACTTCCACAGGGGACCTGAAACCTGACTCTAAAGCTGGAACGGGTTTTGTCCTCGGTAGAGAATGCCAGAAATCTTTGTGCCGGCCTGGCTCCAGTCCCTAATGTCATATCCACACTCCATGGAAGGAAAAGAGAAGAGCATCCATGGCTTGAGTTCCAATCAGCTTGCTTTCCTGGTCCTTCTGAAACACACACACACACACACACACACACACACACACACACACACACACAC
>JANHMN010000010.1:45309307-45378403 GCA_030674055.1 Rhabdomys pumilio | reverse complement strand
CAAAAACAAAAAAAGAAAACAACAACGAAAGGCGGGGGGGGGGGGATGCTGATGAGGGGAGGGGGGGGGAGGGGAGGGGAGGGGAGGGAGAGGAGGAACCAGTAGACACAGTCATGGACAAATGATCTCCCTAGCTATCCCTGCCAGCCTGGTATCTACAATGAAACCTCAGTCTCTTCTTCTCAGCATCTCTGTCCAGGGGCTGCCTGACCCTGTATTTCAGTATTATCTTAACCTCCCAACAGGCTACTTATTTTTTCCAGGCTTTGCCTATTTCTCATCTTCCTTCTGAGCAGGTTAGTGCCCTAGGAAGATAGGTATCCTGGAGGCCGGCTGGATTCCTTTAATGGAAAGTAGGAAGACTTGCCAGTTGGCCTGGTGCTACTGTCTACACCAACGTCTAGTTCAGAAACAAAACAAAACAAAACAACAACAAATTCTCAGAAAACTCTCAGGAAATAATGCTGACACCTAGGTGAAAAACCCATGACATCTACAGCCAAGTAGTTCAGGGGCCCAGGGCAGAGGATAAAAAGTGGGGATGTAAGGGCCTGGAAATATTTCTAGGCATAGAGTTTTAAAGGAGAATACAGAGAGGAAGCAAGAGGAACCGGGCACACTGGGAACAAGGAAAGGCTTGAAAAGGAAAAGGAAGCCTGGGTTGAAAGACAAGCCTATGGCCCTGAATCCAGAAAACTGATTCGGGATTAGCAGGTTCCAAGCATCCCCACGATGGACACACACATGACCCATCTTCCTCCTCCCAGCATCTACTCCAGGAGGCAGCATGACAGATGAACAGCGGCAGACATTAGAAGCGCAGTAGGCTGGAGCCAGGCTCTTCAACGTCTGCAACCCTCCCTTTCAGGATCCCTTCTAGAAGCTTCTCAAGCTCCAGGAAGCCATCTGCACTGGCCCAGACATGGCAGAGAAGGAATTAAAACGTGAGAGGAAAGATCAGAGAGAGACTTGCTCCCCCTCAAGAACTGCTTTAAGTAAATGAAAAAAGCCCAGCAATTTTTAATCATCACAAATTGTTTAAACTTCTGAATCTCCAAAGCCTAGGCAGCACCCATTCTGGCTGGTACTCAGCAGCGGTCCTGAGTTTAGCCCAACCAGCATACCTTGTTCCATCTGCCCTCAACAGTCACACACATTTCCTGGACCCTTAGTAGGTCCTCTCAAGGTCCTTGCAAGGCCAGGCCAGCAGGACCCTGCTTATCTAAGGAGATCTGACAAGACTGCAGCCCTGGGGGTATGGCTGCTGGTGAAACATATGGTACATCGTAAATAGGACTTCCTTTTAGGAAATGAGATGCTGTAATTAAATCCCCATTTTTTTTTTTTTTTTTTTTTTCGTAACATACACACAGAGACAAATAGATCTTTATCCTTTGGAAGCTCCGAAGAGAAAAGGCTTGTGGGGGAGCTGAGATTCTCAACTGTGCCTTTTATAAGAGATTGCCTAGATCCAGGTGAAATAAGAAGTTCAAATTCCTTTTGGGGAGTGGGGGTGAGGGTTGGGGAGAAGTCCTCTGTCCTGAACTCACTTTGTTTATTTTGTAGACAAGGGTAGCCTAGAAGTCACAGAAATCTGCCTGCCTCTGCCATCTCAAATTATTGGGATTAAAGGGATGTGCCATTATTGCCAACCAGAAGTCTGAATTCTTAAGCTAGATCTAGTGGGTGAGTGGGTAGGTGAGTGGGTGAGTAGGTGAGTGGGTGAGTGAGTGGGTGGGTGAGTGGGTAGGTAGGTAGGTGAAGTGGGTGGGTGAATGATCAACTCTTCCTTCCCAGTAGGAAATGAGGAAGTGATCAAAGAGGAAAAATTGAATTTGGGCCCAGGAAGTGATTGCTTCTTCCCATTTCATATATATAACAATGTAAACTCCAGGGCTGGAGAGATGGCTCAGCGGTTAAGAGCACTGACTGCTCTTCCAGGAGTCCTGAGTTCAATTCCCAGCAACCACATGGTGGCTCACAACCATCTGTAATGGGATCTGATGCCCTCTTCTGGTGTGTCTGAAGACAGCCACAGTGTACTCATATAAATAAAATAAATGAATCTTAAAAAAAAAAAAAACAAACTCCAGAGTGTCACTAAAATGAGACATATTTCCATTAGGGTAAAGTGGATTGGATTCAACCTCAATGAGCCCCAGCTGGGAGCTGTATACTGTAGCATAGGTACTATGCTGTGACATACATGGGAGTGAGTGGCATCTGAGAAACACCTGGACATGGATACTGAGTGTCGAACCAGTGCCCGTGGCTGAGTGGAATCTGAGGACATGGATACTGAGTTTCTAACTAGTGCCCATTTTCCACAGGAGATGTGGGGAAGGGCATCTGGGACAAACAGGACCACCAGGCTAGAGGACCCATGGGATGCCCTAAGAGACAGGAATGGGAGCTCCTCCCAGGAGAAGGAATGGTACTCGGTGGAAAGGAAGCACAGTGCTGGGGTCAGGCACTGGAGACCTGCATGCAGAAAAGACGCATCTTTCTTATCTTTGGTAGTGGTTGTTGGCAAGACCCAGTATTTGGTTGAACTTTTTTTTTTTTTTTTTTGGTTTTTCGAGACAGGGTTTCTCTGTGTAGCCCTGGCTGTCCTGGAACTCACTCTGTAGAGCAGGAATCCGCCTGCCTCTGCCTCTGGTTGAACTTTTCTTGAATAAAACCAATTAAGTATCTGTCACCCGATATACAGTGGCAAGACCAAAATATCACACAACCCTCCAACCAAACAGAATGAAAAAGGCACTGAGTTAAGTAAAAGATGGGTCTTGGAAGGAAGGAGATCTGCAAACCCTCTGAACTGCAAATGCCACTTCCTTCCCTAGTCGCCCTATAAATCAGTGGGAAGGGATTTGCGAATTGAGATGCAAATATTGGGAGATGGGCTGGGTTTCTTCCTAATTCATTTCTCTATCAGCTCAGAATACACTGTCCACAGTGCGATCGAGAGTGCGCGTGCACAAACACACACTCAGGCTTTGACTGGTTTGACCCCCAAGAAGGTAAAGACCCAAATACCAAGTCCTCATGTATGTTCTGTATGATGGAACCCTGGAAATGGTTCAGTGGGTAAGAGTGCTTGCTGTGCAAGCCTGGGGATCTGAATTCAAATCCCCAGCACCCACATAAAAAAGCTGGCCATGACCTCTAACACACTTAGAGCCCCAGAGCTGTAGAGGGCAAAGACTAAAGTATTACTGGGGTTTGTTGGTTTATGTCCAGCCTAGCTCTAAGTTTAGAAAGAACAAAGAAACAGGACAAAGGACAGTGGAGAAAAACATCTGACAGCTCCTGGCTTCCAAACTCGTGTTGCATGGGCATGATCGCCTGAACACAAATGTCATCCTATCTGTGACAGGGCGAAGACAGTGCAGACGGTCCTCCCACATGTTGCTACTGAGGCCATTTCAGGTTTAACTAGAATTTGATCTCCTTGATGGAGAATCCCATGGAAAATTATCAAACTCTATTTTAGGAACCCAAGGTCAAGATGCCCCAGCTAACTTACCTTAACTTCTGTTAAACTGCCGGCTTGTATGAACCTCCTCCTGTAGCTGCCGAGTGACATGCCAGGGTGTGGGGTTTACTTTTAACAATCCCATACCCTAAACACTTGGTGCTACACTTGAGATACCCTAGTGTAGTCCCAGCTAGCGGGAATAAATAAAGACTTTCAGTTGTCTATAAATTGTCTGAATGGTTATCTCTGGTACACACACACACACACACACACACACACACAAACAGAGAGAGAGAGAGAGAGAGAGAGAGAGAGAGAGAGAGAGAGAAAGAACTAAGGGCCATTGGGAAAGGATACCAGTACTGTTCATTGGACTAATGTCCCCTTATGACATCACACCTACATCAGAGAACAAGCCAAGGCACAGATGAATTCTGTCCATCAGAGAGACACAGCCAATGCAGGACAGCATCGAGCTCCATACTTTCCTCATTTCAAGGCTGCACGGTTGCTCCTGTATTCACTCCATCCTCCCTGTCACCTCTGAGAAGTCCTGCTGTTGCCTTCTGGGTAATATCTTGGTTCCAATCTATAGCTGGACAGCTTCTCTTGCCTACAGGACCCGTTTCATGTGGAAGAATGCAGTGTCTGTAAATGAACACCTCCTCTGGGACACCTCATCACCCTTCTCATTGATTTTCCCCCCTCTGTTTTACACTGAGCAAAGCAGCCGTTTTCACACGCATAATTATGCTTTGCATTCACTTAGCACTCCTGAAGCTGCACAGCACTCTCTCAGCCATTACCTTGTACTATGCTAACGAGTTCAAGAGATTGACAGCAACCCTGCCTCACACAGAGAAAGGAAAGGCACACCGAGATGCCAGCATGGTGCTGCCTGAGTGAAGGACCTGGGAGACTTTCCTATCCTATACTCTACAATCTTTCTGTGGAGCCTTACTTCAAAACAAGTGTCTCAGGCAGTGCAGGAAGCTTGGTTGAAAGAGCGCTTAGCTAGTAGCATTCACATAGCCCTGGGTTCAACCCCAAACACAATGAATGGAGTATGGTAAACCCTACCTGTGATCGCTGAATGGGGAGCAAGAGGATAAGAAGTTGAAGGTTAGGGTTGTCGAGACTCAGTTAAGATGCTTGTCACCAAACTTAAAAGCCCAAGTTTGATCCCCTGAACCCATAACTCAAGCTCCGGAAGTTGTCCTCCAACTTTCACACACAAACCGTGGCATAAGTGTGCATCCTTGCTTGAGAGAGAGCAAGTGCAGGTGTGCTCTAACACACACACACACACACACACACACACACACAGTGAAACAAAAGGTCAGCTTTGACCACATTAAGGGGTTTGAGGCTAGCCTAGGCTACATGAGACCCTGTCTCAAAAACATAATGAAAAAGCTGACACCGTGAATATTTTGAATGTGAGAAATGTCAAAACTGGTAGTTGAAAAAATAAAATGAGAAGTAGAAGAGATGGCTCAGTGGTTAAGAGCACTTGCTGTTCTTGCAGAAGACCTGGGTTCGATTCCCAGTACCCACTTGCTAGTTCACAATCATCTGTAACTTAAATTCCAGAATATACAATGCTTCTTCTGACCAACCCAGACATCAGGCATACATGTAGTGCATAGACATACATATGGGCAAAACACTCATACATGTGAAATTAAAAAAAAATTTTCCTTTTTAAATGAGAACCTGGAGTCAAGAGCCATGGGCCTTCCCAGCTCTGCGTGCCTCTGTCCCTGGGAGTGACCCTGTGCAGGCTGCCCTTCTCTAAACCTCACTTGGAGACCTGAAGGAAGATGGAATAAGATCATACCCTCTAGAGCCGTCAGGGAGCCCCTTCAGGAGGCTTGCAGACCCTGGATCCCATCTTTAGATTTCTGTGATGGAACAGTTTCCTCTATTTTCATGCGGACAAGGTTGCCCAAAATGAGAACGCTGGAGCAAGTCATTTCTGACCTAGTCATCTAGCTGTGGGCAAAACTTATAGTGAAACTGGAATGCCTGGTAAATGATTAAAATGTGAGCAGACATTGTCCTGGCTTTCCTCACGCTACAGTCATTTAATCCCAACACCGCTGTGTGAAACCTACTCCTGCTTGTGTGGGGGAGGCCCATAGGTTTTTAATTCTTTGGGGGGAAACAAAGGCTCTCATTCACTCAACAGTAACTCAAGAGGGCGGTTACTGCACTTACCAGTCAAAAAATGTTGTCTGGCCATGAGATCCCATCATCAAACTGAAGAGGCAGGAGAAAGCTCCCTTTACACTGGGTCCTTTTATGCACAGTCGAGCCTGCCTTTGCATTTCCCTTCTATGAATAAGATCTCAGGTTTATTTTATAGGGAAAACACATCAAGCCACAGGTTTTAATGACAAGATAATGGGCAGGAGAGGACTCTATTTGTTGCAAAGGGTTTTCGTTACAGAAAACAGCGATCTCACCATTTGTTCTGGAAGAAAGACTTGGCGGTTCCCTTCAGTCCTCCACCGAGAAATCAGTTCACTCACGTACTGGACAAATTTCTACCTAATTTACCAAAGTTTCCAGACAGTGCTCTGTTTATTCCCAGGAGACTTCACAGATGTGCCATCTGTGGCCCGATGGTATGATACAAACTTCTCATGGAAGACAAATAGGCTACCTTCAAATAGCCCCTGAGATATATAAGAGAGAATTTTAGCTACATGTGGTAGTATATGTCTGCAATACCAGCAATCAGAAGACTGAAGCAGAAAGATTGCTACAAGTTCAAAGCCAGCCCGGGCTATGTATTTGAGTAACAGGTCAGATGAGGGCTACATTGCAAGACCCTGTCTCACTCAGGGGCTGGGGAGATGGTTCATTGGTTAAAGTGTTTCTCTTAAAAGTGTGAAGACTGAAATTTGAATACCCAGAACCTATGAACACCTACCCATAATTCAAAGTGGAGATGGGGAGCCTTGGGACAAGCACACTGGCCAGACTAGTAATATCACTAAAGTTCTGAGTTCAATTGAGAAAGGCTGTCCTGCAGAATAAGGTTAAGGTGGTGGCATTCTAAAAATGAATGCATACATGTGCCTGGACATGTACACGCGCGCGCACACACACACACACACACACACACACACACGGGCGGGGGTGGGGGGGAGAGAGAGAGAGAGAGAGAGAGAGGAGAGAGAGAGAGAGACTCACACTCACAAGTGAATAAATACATAAATAATGGTGGAGGGCCATTCAAGTAAGACTATAGGCAGGCATCAACTTTGGACCACTACATGAATACCCATATTCAGGTATACACATGACCACACACCACTCCATAATTTAAAACTTGTTCCAATAGATGGGATTGTTATAGGTCCTTAAAGGCCCACTTACATCTTTGAACATTCTTGAAGCTCCATCAATGTGATTATTCCCTCCTTGGGATTCTTGCAATAGTTTGTTTTTACCTCTTTCCAGGCTTCCTCATAGTCTTCATTTTATGGCACTGTATTACATGTGTACTCAATTGACTTCCCAGGCAAAACTGAAAACCAGTGCATGGCTGCATGAGGTTTCAAATATCTGAGCATGCAAGTCCCACCTTCCCCCAGTCCTTAGCTAACTAATGGGCCCTAATCAAATAGATTCCCCTAAAGGAGTGGATGAGACTAGAAGTCTCCACCCTCTGTTTCTCTCCATGAATAAATAATAAATGTCTTCTTTTTTCTTCCACCTTTTCACTGATTTCAGAGATAAGCAGCGATGACCTTTGCCCTCCAAACCATCTTTGCCAACCCTCCAGTAGAAGTTTCTGCACTAAAGAATAAACAATGCCTTTTGAGTACCTGCTACAATGGGTGAGACTGAGGGCATAGATTTTTAAAATCTTCTTTGTTTTGTTTTAATTCAAAAGAGGGTCTTAGACTACTACCTTGTACTCACAAAAATCTGCCTGCTTCTGCCTCCCCAGATTAAAGGCACATACTATCACTGCCAGCCAGAGTTTGACTTTTTTATTGTGGTGAAATATGTATAACATAAAATTTACCACTTTAATCATTTTTATAAAGATATTTTTATTTAATTTTATGCATATGATTATCTTACATGTATGTATGTATGTATATGTGTATGTGTATGTGTATGTGTATGTGTATGTGTATGTGTATATGTATGAATGTACACCATACCTTCATGGCTCATAAAGGCCAGAGGGTATTAGATCTCTTGGTACTAGAGTATCAAGATAATTAGGAGCCATGATGAGGGTGCTGGGAACTGAACAAAGATTCTTCTGTAAGATTAGCAAGTATTTTTCTCTCCTGAGTCATTTATTTATCCCTCATTTTAATGTGTTTGAGACAGGGTCTCACTATGTAGCTCTATCTGGCTAGGACTTGCTTTGTAGACCAGGCTGGCCTTGAACTCATAGAGATCCATTTGCCTCTGCTGAGATCAAGCAGTATGTGCCACCATACCCAGCAAACCATTTTTAAATATTCTAAGGAATGTTCTCACTCTGCAGCAAGGTCTTCATAATTAGTGCCTCTGACAAGATCTATTTTTACAGTGCATGGCTTGCCCTCCCAGACCCCTGCTGACAGCATGGCACGCACAAAGTACCATTGTAGAATCTTGCACCTCGTAAGGTCAGAGCACAGTGGATGAGTGGCCTTTCTCCAGGTTGATTGACAGAGCCAGCAGAGGCAAGAAACTGTGGCCTTCCTCAAGGATGTGGTTGAATTTTGAAAATAGGTTCCTCGTGTCAAATGAGGAATTCAGAGCAATTTCAGGCTTTCATGAAAGAGAATCACCCAACATCTGGAAGATGAAGAGCACCCCAAGTGGGTGATAGAAGAGGGCTGTGGAAATTTCTATTATTGCATTGAAATGGATTAGACTCCCAACAACACACAAGGTATGTAGATGGTGGGTGGTGATGAGAAGAAGCAGCAGAGAGGAGTGGAAGCTTCAGACTGGAGAGTACCAGGGAGCAAGAGTCATGGTACAGCTCAGGACAGGCAGGATATTTTAGTAAAGGTCGGGAGATGGCTCAGCAGGTGAAAGAAGCTCGCTGTACATAAGAGCTTGATAACCTAAGTTTGATCTCCAGAGCCCATGTGAAAAGTCAGATGTTGTAGTTCACATCTGTAATCCCAGCACTTCTAGAGTGAGATGGGAGACACAGACAGGAGAATCACTTGAATGTTCCTGGGCCAATGTGCCTTAAGTTTGCAGTGCAACAGCAGAAACAGGAGAGACTGCCTGGACAGGATAGAAGGTGAAAACCAAATCCTGAAAGTTGTCCTTTGACCCTTTTTTCTCTGACTGTGCACATGCATGTGCATGCAAAATTAATAATAATAATAATAATAATAATAATAATAAATTTTAAAGAGGTGTTATTATTGCTATTGGCGAATGAGGGAATGTAATCTCAGATGTAGCGCCTCCTGAGAGGAAACAGAGCCTGCAGAGAACAGCACCTGGAATTCACAGGATGCCCTGGGAATGGACAGGCATTTGCGACTTTTCTACCTGCACTGTCCTGACTTGCCCTGCCCATGTAGCAGCAAATCCTCAGTAACTGAGTAGCAGCAGGGGTGTGGGTGATGCCAAGACCTTAGGGTGACACAAGTGTAGCAGTTTCAGTGGGAAGAAGAGTGTATACATGAAGTCTGAAAACTTTAATTGGGGACATAGAGACCATATGATGCAGACGTGTAGGCGTGGAAGATGAGCCTGGTTTCAGGAAGTGTCCAATCTCGGTGATAACCAATCATTGCCAAAGATGAAGGGACTCTGGCAAGCTCGAGGTAGTGAGCATGGCCGGCATGGCGGAGATGGCAAGCATGGCTCTGACAGGCCTTGCTCTTCTCTCTGATTCCTTCCACCTTTTAAAAACCATTAAATTTCTAAAGCTAGTCCTCCACAGTTCATTCTCTTATTTGGCCACTTTCTTCTCCTGAGACTGACTGCCAAGGTCTAGCTATCAAAGCATTGAAGTCCAGCAATCAAAAGCTCCCTTTGGTTCACCTAATTAACCATGCCCAATTAAAATTAAACACCTCATCCTAACATGAGATCTCCCTTCTTACATTTATAAATGGCCATTTTTCTATGGGTCATGTCTGTCTTCTCTATCTTTGTTCTACTCTGGGACAAATATCCCTCCTCCTCCTTCCTTGTCCTTTATCCCTATCTATCTATCTATCTATCTATCTATCTATCTATCTATCCATCCATCTATATCTTGTCATCTATTTCTCTTTGTCTCTTATTCCCTGACCTCTGTCTTTCTGAGGCAAGGAAATCTCCTTTATGCTGAGAACTTGCTCTTGGAGTTCCTAAACTGATACAGTTCCTAGCAAAAGAGTATCCCCAACTCAACACCTTTTCTTCTGACAAAGCCACTCAGGAACCTGCAAAGGTGGAATGTTTCTATTTTTCATAGGGCAGAGCCTCTGATTGATCTGTTAGCAATTTCTTTTTTAGTGCCTAGGATTGAACCAAGGTCTTAGCACATGCTACTGCCGAACCCTTTTTAAAAATAGATTTGGTTTTTTATGTTTAATAGTGAGTATATATGTGGGTATATGTATGTGAGTTTAGGTGCCTGTGGAAGTCAGACATCAGAAACATCAAGCATTCTTCGATCTGGAGTTACAGGCAGTTGTAAGTTTGATGTCAGTGCTGCAGACCAAATGTAGGTCCTCTAAAAGACAGTATATGCTGTTAACCATCTCTCCAGCAGTGTTTGCTTGGAGTCCAGTTGCTGGAGAGTCAACTCTCTGGACAGCCAGCCTAGAGTACTTGGTGAGTTCCAGGCCAATAAGAAGTTGTATCTCAAAAAGCAAGGTGTAAGGAACCTAAGAAGTGACAAGCAAAAGTTGTCCTGTGCCCTTTCCATGCATATACACAGGTGTGCAAATACACCCATATACAAGCAGCCTCAAGAACATACCAGAGGAAAGAAATATGCAGCTCAATTTGCAACTGGAAGGCCCTGTGCCTGGAATTCCCTCTTTCCTCCTAGCCCCAGTGAATCTCAAGCATACCCAGCCCCCTCTACACAGGGGCCCACTGAGCAAAGGGTAATATTTCCTCTGCTCGAGGCTTAGCAGAGGAACAGCTTTAAAGGAATGTGGATGTCCGTAAGTGAGCATGTCTTTCCTGCTGTATCAGTTTCTAATTGTGCAGGGGAAGGGTCACAAGGATGTCGGGGGTATGCTTTCATCCCAGGCTAGGGTTTTATTTCGTTTCCTTCCTCCTTTCCAATTGCTCTTCCAGCTCCCTGCCATAAAGTTGCAGGGCTTTTAGAATTATTTATAATCTCATTTTAAATTGAAGTGAACTCTTTAAAAAAAGCATATACATACACACCCCATTCCTCCTCTGTGTTTATTTAGACACAGGTATGGGCATAATGTGTGTTGGGAAGGAACTGCCCTGTAAATATATCTTGACAAATCCTAGTTGGCTGTGGGTTACTTAGAGGGAAACATCATCTCAGAAGGGGCATGATGCTGTGGTGGGTGACACTCTTGAAATAGCTAGCGTGGGGAGGCCTTGAGAATATGATGTTCCATGGAACCAAAGATGGTCAATGTGTGGGACCTTCGTGTCCCTAGGAGTCCAGAATGCAGAGTGGGAAGAAAGGTCATTAGAGTGACAGCAATATGAATTAGAAAGGACATGAACAGGAGAAATGAGCATTTGGACTGAGGTAAGACATGTGTGAATGAACCCTCAAAGTTTGACTAAACGTGCCCAATGAAGATGACAGGGGTGGGGGGCGGTAGCATTAGGATAGTCAGGTACTAAATGTGAGAGGGCCAGATGGGGTCTGGGAACAAGAACAGGAAATAAGAGATAGAAAAGGTCAGTGGGGGCAAAAATGGGGAGGATGGGAGATGTACTGAAGGGAAAACCAAAGGCCAGGAAAAGGAAGCGGTCTTCTGCTGGCCAGTGGCAAAGGACAGCTTTTCTGTCCCATATAATCATCCCTTTGTAGACACAAGAGAATAGTTCCAGGATACTCTGCAGATAATAAAATCCTTGCATGCTAAGTCCTTCACCTAAGGTGGCACGGGCTCTTTGTGTCCTGAATGTACAAGTCTTTGCTTTATCTAGACAGGCACAATCTGTTTCCTGCTCTCCCCAGCATGGATAGGGACTTGTCAGACCACCAGACCTTCCCCGTCATGATCAACTAGAACAGCTGGACTGAGAGACAAAAAAGAAAAGAGAAGAGAAGAGAAGAGAAGAGAAGAGAAGAGAAGAGAAGAAAGGAAAGGAAAAGAAAATTAGCTAGGCAGTGGAGACCCATGTCTTTAATCCCAGCACTCAGGAGGGAGAGGCAGGCAGATCTCTGTTAATTCCAAGACAGCTTGGTACACAGAGCTAGTTTCAGGACAATCAAGGCTATGCTGAGAAACCTTGTCTCTAAAAACAAACAAACAAAAAAAGGGAGAAGGGGTAGAGGAGGGGGCTAGAGAGATGGCTCAGTGCTTAAGAGCACTGACTGATATAGAAGTCTTGAGTTCAGTTCCCAGCAACCACATGGTGGCTCACAACCATCTATAATAGAATTTAATGCCCTCTTCTAGTGTGTCTGCAGACAGCTACAGAGTACTCATATGTGTAACATAAATAAGTCTAAAAAAAAAATCACATTATTTGCATATATTCTATACACTTCTTTCCATATACTTGAAATCATGTCTAGTTTACTTACAATACTGACTTGTGTGCTTTTTATAATTATAGCAAAATACTGGAGGCGGACTTTATTGCAAAGACAAAAGGATCTAGAATGCAAAATCAAAAGCCTGCATCCGGCGATAGGTTTCTTGCTGGCAGAACCCAAGGGCAGCATAGAGCATCCCATCACAAGAGACTTGAAATGTGACTTGTGTTTCCCTCGTGTTCTGAAGCCAGCAGGATTCCATCTTGTGGACTGGATGCTATTTACTTAACCTAATCCTGATCACTTTCTAAATACTCCACCTCTAAATATTCTTCCTGTAAATGTACCATTTCTTAATAGCCGGAAGTGGGTATTAAACTCTTGCTCACATCGGTGGACAGGGAAAAACCAACTTTGACCCACAGTGCTTACTCAATATAAAGGCTGTGCAAAGAACGGTTAGACCTCACATGATGCAGAGACAAGGATATTACGTGGACATATTCAGCCCCAGCAACTCTGTTTTTGGAATGTTTCTTGATCTGTGACCAGTGAGTCCATGATGCACAATACATATACACTAAGGGCTGACAACCTCAAGGCAGTCTAATAAGGACTGGAAAGAAAATAGGTGACTGATAACAGTTGGCAAATCTTTCCTTTAAGCAGAGTAGATTCTCCACTAAACCAATGAATTAAGCTCAGAGTTCTAACTCTACCCACTCCTTCAAAGGCCTCAGTAATAGGCTTGTACACTCTTTCTGGCTGTGATTTATAATTTTGCTGGGTGTGATAGCTCATTCCCAGGATTTCAACACGTAGTAGGCTCAGGCAGAAAGATTGAAAGTTCTAGAGCAGCCAAGGCTAGATAGCAAGACCCTGTTTCAAAAAAGAGAAAACAAGATAGCCTCGGTAGAACATGTCGGGAATTTCAATACTATGGAATTGGAAACAGGAAGATGAGAAGCTCAAGGCTGCCGGGCACACACCTGGAATCCCAGCACTCGAGAGGAAAGAGAATTGGGAGTTCAAGACCATCCTAGTTGCTACAAGCTAGTTCAAAGCCATTCTTGACTATATTAGACCTAGTGTTTAAAAAAATAATAATAAAAGGAAAGAGTGATTTTTTTTTTGACCTACCTGGTCACTCCCCTGGCATGAGTCTCCAGCATGTTTTCCATAACAAACTGGTATGAAATATTGACTCCATATGATAGCCCCAAATTTTTATCTCACCACCACAAAGTGATACCAGTCACAAACTTGTTAATGAAAGTTAGCAACATAGAGTATTTGAGATTAACCACCAGACAGGAACACCTTGAAATCTAACAGCTATTCCAGCAAAGATGCTTGGGAGAGGTTTTTTCCAAACTATTCAATTGCTAAACACTTTTGTAAAGTATATATTTTATTTCAGAAAAGATGGTCTATTTTGTACTTGAGTTGCATTTCCTTTCCAGTCTCTACAGGGAATATCATTACAAAATTGTTGTATAACGAGCCAACCCTCAAATGAAAAGAAACGTTGTTAGAGAGATGGTTCACAGTTGGGCATGATTACGTGAACCTGTAATCCCAGCGCTAAGGATGCAGAGGCAGGAGAATCTGCTGGTGGTGTCATGCAAGCCTGGTTTAAGTGATTAGAATCTATCTCAAAAAAGCCAAACAAACACATGAAAAACGTACATCTCAGTCTATTAATACTGCCAATCTGGAATGATTTCAATCATCCGTAGATGATTTCAATTTCAGCTACTCAGGGGTTGAAGCACAGAAATGCAAATTCAAGGTCCACGGGGCGGGGGTAGGGGGAGACATTCACTTAAGATACTTAGATCCCCATTTGTGCTCGAGTGTATGCGTGCATGCGTGTGTGTGTGTGTGTGTGTGTGTGTGTGTGTGTGTGTTTTAAAAGTTTGGGATATCTATAAATGGTAGAATAGAATTGAGAAGCATATGCAAAAGAGTAATTCAATCCAGTACAGGATGCACACATCACACACACCACACACACACACACACACACACACACATGTACACACACGTACACATAGGTACACATACTAAGGGAAAATACATACAATAAAAGTAAAGGGTTGGGGAGTTAGGTTTTTAGGCAAGGCATGGGGGCCTGAGTTTGTTCCCTAGCACCACATCAAAGGCCAGGCTCGGTAGCAAGAGTGAATAACCACAGCACGGGGAGGTGGAAACAAGTAGATTTTTGGGGTTCAGTGGCCAGCCAGTTTAGCAGATTTGTCACTCCAAGTCACAGCAAGAGAGCCTGTTTCAGAAGACAACATGGACTGCTGCTGAGAAACAGCGCCTGAGGTAGATCTCTGGCCTTCCCTGAACAAGAATACCTATACACGCAGATCCACGCCCCAACCCCACACCAAACAAGTAAATAAATCCAACACAGACTTCCTGGGTATTGAGATAACTAGAAGGTTCAGCTGTTTTGCTTTTGTGTGCTGGGTTTAGAAGACAGTGCTTACTCACGCTAGGCAGGAGCTCTACTCCGGAACTATACCTCAAACCCTGTATATGATTTTGTGTATGATTTCTCTTAACTATTACCTTTTACATTTGACTTTGTTGTCCTAGTTTTGTGAAGACGATCTCAAATCTGCGCAGGGGGTAAACTCAGATGTATCCAGTCCTCAGCCTACCTCCCACCACGGTCAGAAATGTAACCAATGCACGGAGCTGCAGAGACAGCTGGGTGCTGAAGAGCACTTGTTACTTTTCCCAAGGATCAAGGTTCAGTTCAGAACAAAATGGGCAGTATCCACCAGACCGACCTCACTTTCTTATGTCCCAGCTCCCTACCCAGGATCTGATGATGGAGCCAAAAAAAAAAAAAAAAAAAAAAAACCAGCCCACATTTAAAAAGTTTTGTGCTTCCGTGACTTTGGTTAACAATTCTCAGGAAGAGGCTAACACAGCACAGACGCATCTGCCACTCTGCTGGGAAAACCGTGGAGCCCAGACTAAGGCTGAAGTTGTTCTAAACCCAGCCTTTCACTCTCGTGTTGCTCCGTTGTGCAGCCTGGACACCCTGTTCCTAAGACAGCCTCCCCATTAAGCAGGGTGCAGTCTATTTCCAGGTAAACATGCCACTTATTTTCACGTGTGGAACGAGTCATCATTCACAGCTCCAAAAAAGAATCAAAGGAATTCATTAAGGTAGTTGAAACATTGCGACCAACGCTGCACTGCTGTTTTGTTACTGAGAGGTGAGAAAGGCCCATACCTGAGGCCGGCATAGTGGGATTGGGGGATAGATTGGGTTGGGGGGATAGGGAGGATGGGAAGGGAACTGGGGGTGGGGCTCAGTGGTACAAAGCTTGTCTGCAGGCTCTGAGTTCCATACCCAGCAATGGAAAGCAAAGGAAGAGGAGGAGCGGGAGGAGGGAGGAGGAAGAGGAGGGAGGAAGAGGAGGAAGGGGGGCAGGGAAGAGAAGGGAAATATTAGAGGGAAGTAATCCCCTAGGTCACCCAGCAAACAGAAATTTTTCTTTCTAGAGCAGTGGTTCTCAGCCTTCCTAATGCTGTGACCCTTTTAATACAGTTCCTCACGTTGTGATGAACCCGTCATAAAATTATTTTTATTGCTACTTCATAACTGTGAGTTTGCTACTGCTGTGAATCGTAATGTAAATATCTTGTGTTTTTCAATAATTTTAGGTGACGCCTGTGAAAAGGGCATTTGACCCCCCAGGTTGAGAACCTCTGTGAGGTTTAAGTTGTTCATTTGACTAAACTTAAAATCTCCTTGGATGACAGCACCGGCTAGCTGCCTGGATCTGTTTGGCCTGTGGTCATACCTGTGAGAGTTTTCTTGTCTTTTGTTTTGTTTTTCGAGAGACAGGGTTTCTCTTTGTAGCCCTGGCTGACTTGGAACTCACTTTGTAGACCATTACCCGGCCTGTGAGAGTTTTCTTAATTGGTTAATTGAAGTAGGAAGACCCAGGCTGAATGTGGGCGGCACCACTTCCTTGAGATGGAACCTGGATGGTCAAAGATGAGAAGGGACCAGGGGAGCAGGAAACTCTCAGGCATTTATTTCTGTTGCTGTGCTTGGGTGGGAAGTGAGCAGTTGCTTCCAGTTCCTGCCTTGATGGACTATCATCCTTTCTCCCCTCAATCGCTTTCTTATCAGGATATTTAGTACAGGAACTGACCCAGGCAGAAGTGGTTCTCCTAAGCCTTCCTGCGAAGTTTACCCTCCTACGCTATTTTGGAATCAGAAACACTTTGCTTTTCATTTTGCTTGAGACTAGGGTTTCATTTTGTAGCCAGGATGGCTTCAAAGCTGAGGCATGCCCCAGCCTCACAAGTACTGAGGGCTACTTATATCAGTGTGCCTCCATAGCCTGCTTCTTTATCACCCTGTTCCTGCCCCTCCGAGTCACAGGCGTCCCTCTGTGGACCGTCACCTTCTCTGAGACACTCCCCTCACTGCACACTTTGTGGAAGACTCTTTGAAAAGAACCTTTGTCAGCCTAACTGAACCTTCAGGTCCCCGGCACCCTGTTTTACTGCACAATGGCACATACTCCTGACTTCTGGATCCTTCTTCCAGGCTATAAGTACCTCAGGAGATGACTGTCCTAGCTTGTCTGTACTTAGAGAATTCAGCAGATGACCTGGCAAGAACGGATAGTAAACAGCTACCAATCTGAGCCCCTGCTGTGGAGTGGATCTAGTGAAGCCTTGACCTTAGAGTGGCTGCAGATATAATCATTGTAGACGAGGTCAAACTGGGGTAGGGCTGACCCCTAGCCTGGAATGACTGACATCTGTAAAAAAGGAAGGAAGGAAGGAATCCGGATAGAAACAGTAAAGTCATATTTGAGAAAAATGCCATCAAGGATGCAAACACAAAGGACTGCCAGCTGCTCAAAGAAGTAGGAGAAGATTGCAAAAAGACTCTCCCTCCAGCCCTCAAGGAACTACCCCAGCCCCAGACATCCTGACTTAGCTTTCCAGTCCAGAGAAAGGTGAGAACTGAATTTCTGGCTTTTAAGTTTTGTGGATCCAGCTTCTTTGTTACAGTGGCTGTAGGGAAATAATACCACCTCCTATACATACCTACGTCAAACCCAGTTTCTCCCCTCACCGCTGCGTTCTCTCTGAGATTCTTCATTTCCTGGCTTGGTTCTACTATCAAAGACAGTCATTGTTCTTTCGTGGTTCGAAATCTGTGATACAGATGAGGCGAAGGAGATTGGGCATCTGCCCAGTGTGATTCAATGGGAGTATATATCTATGTACACACACACACACACACAACTTTTATTTATTTATAAACTTTTATTTATTATTATGTGTGCGTATGATGAAAGGTACACATACATGTACCCATACATGTGTTATGTTTGTGGATGTCAGAAGACAACTTTGGGAGTCAGTTTGCTCCTTCTACCATGAGAAGGTGAAAAAAGGTACCATGAGACCTGGTGAAAGAACAGAGGCTTTTAGGTTTTTGCATGGGCAGCTGATTGGCTATGTATACATATCCACATACACATATACATAAACGTGTGTGTGTGTGTGTGTGTGTGTGTGTGTGTGTGTATCTGTCTGTCCTGTATTATTTCAAGTTATACTCAGGATGCTGTCATAATTAAAATCTTGTATCATTAAAAAAAAATAAAATTGTGAGCCGTGTGGTGGTGGCACACGCCTTTAATCCCAGCACTTGGGAGGCAGAGGCAGGTGGATTTCTGAGTTCGAGGCCAGCCTGGTCTACAGAGTGAGTTCCAGGACAGCCAGGGCTGCACAGAGAAACCCTGTCTCAAAAACAAAACAAAACAAAACAAAACAAAACAAAACAAAACAAAACAAAACAAAAATTGTGCTTGAGGAAGTACTGTGGAGATGGATGGGTGTTTGTGTGTGCCAATGTGTGGTTGCTACAGCACTCATACATGTCAGATGACCTCTGGTGTCAGCCCACACCCTCTACCTCCTTCTGAGACATGGTCTCTTGTTTGCCACGGCATTCACCAAAGCTGGCTGGCTTTTGAGCTTCTAGCTTTGGGGGATTCGCCTGTCTTCTCTCATCATATGAGTTCTGGATTACAGATCCATGCTACCTAGTCTGGCTTTATATGGCTTGGAGGAATCCAAAACTCGGGGTCTCCTGCTTGTGTCACTAGCACTTTACCCACTAAGCCATCTACCCAGTGTTTTGAAGTCATTTTCAATGACCAGAAGACCTCAGATAATGTTCTACAAGAAGAGAGTCTGGGTTGCCGGACAGTGGTGGCCCATGCCTTTAATCCCAGCACTGGGGAGGCAGAGGCAGGCAGATCTCTGTGATTTTGAGGCTAGCCTGGTCTACAGAGCTAGTTCCAGTGTAGCCAGGGCTACACTGAGAAACCCCATCACAAAACAACAACAAAAACAAAAACCAAACAAACAAACAAAAAAACAAACAAAAAACATAAAGAGGGTTTTGTGTAGCTGGACAGGAAGGGAGATCCTCCGTCTTCCTGTTTCAAAAAGGATTTCCCAACCTCCTGGAGTGGGCTGGTACCAGGACAGGGGAGCCCCAGTGCTGAAATGACAGGAAGCTGGGTGGTATAATCTGTCGTCCACTCCACAAAAGACAGGAAATCCAGAGCCAAAGGTTGAAAATCTGACCTCAGCTCACCCGGGCTTTGTGTTGGGCCCCGTGAAAGACGGCTGCACAAAGGCTGTGAAAGAAGCGATTAGGGCTTTGCCCCAGGGCAGGGAGAGATGAGATAGTCCCTGACTGAGCCGCCAACTCCAAAGAACTGGACAGTGCACTGTCCACACACCCTGGAACAGTGTTTAAGGAAGGTCTCCCTGGAAAAAGTGTACACAGGGCTCTCTAAAATACCCATCTATCTGCTTCTACCCATCCAGTTCCTGGGTTCAACACCAGAAGGGGGAAGGAGAAGGTTGTGAATTTCTAAGAGCAGGTGGCCAGAGGCTCTACCTTGGAATACTTCTGCCCATCTCGGAATGACCCATCACATTTGGTAGCATTTGCAATTTGCCTTAGGTCCTTTATTTCCTTTACACTTGCGACATTGGAATTCTTATGCCTTCTTCAGAAGTAGCCACTGATTCCAAAGATACATTTATTCTTAATATGAGATTAAATTCCCATATAATTACTTTCAGAATATTAAGGAATGGCCTTCCGCAGATACAGAACAGACATTTTTATGTGTGTTTATGTATGGAACTGTCTAGAAAGATCTGTACCAAAATTTCAAGAGTAGCTACCTCTGAAGCTGAGTTACTAGAGATATTTTCCTCTTTCTTTTCATAATGACCTTGAGTAAAGGGAGAGAGGTCCTCTCATTTTCAGAGACAGGAAGAGAGCTACAGGAAAAGCACTGGCTAAAGTTAGTGCTCAGAGTCTGTCTCAAAATCCACCAGCCTGTTCTCTCTCACTCTCAAGTCTTCTTCGAATCCCTCCTGCCAGGGGAAGAAGGCTTTCTGGATCCAGACTCTACTTTGCAAGCTTGCCTTCCCCAAGTGTGCTGCTGGCCAGTGTTATGTCAAGCTGACACAAGCTAGTCATCAAGGAGGAGGGAACCTCAACTGAGAAAACATCTCCATAACCTCAGGCCCATAGCCGAGCCTGTAGGACAGTTTCTTAATTAGTAATTGATGTGGGACAGGCCAGCCCATGGTGAGGGTTCCACCCCTCACCTGGAGGTCCTGGGTTCTATAAGAAATCAGGCTGAGCAAAGTGGCACTCCTCCAAGGCCTCTGCATCAGCTCCTGCCTTTATGTTCCTACCCTGTTTGAGTTCCTGTCTTGACTTCTTTCAATGATGGAAGCATAAGTCAAATAAACCCTTTGCTCCCCAAGTTGCCTTGGTTATAGTGTTTCATCACAGCAATGGTGACCCTGACTACAACACTGAGAGACAGGCAGAGAGACGGACAGCAGTGACACCAAAGACCTTGTTCCCATTCCACACCCCGCCCCCACCAATGTCATTCCCAAGCCCACATTCCCATTTTCTTTAGCAAACTTAAAGAGAAGGGCTTGGGGTTTGACAGTCTCTGTGAAGCCCCTTTCAGTGGAAGTGTAAAGTGGCTCAGGAGAAATTGGGGAGTCTGGCTTTTTATAAAATTGCTGAACTAGAACATGATTTCTCCTGCTAATTTCCATCACTTTTTAATGAGCAAATGGAGAAGCCGAAGATGTTGGGGGCACCTCACCTGTGGTGAGTCTTTACACCCCACCACCACCACCACCATGCCAAGCAAGTTTGTGGGATGACTCCAGGGTCCCCTTCCTTCCCCTTTAGGAGAGAAATCTCCATATTAAAAGACTCCAGAACAAACTCTCAGTCCCAAACTCCAAGCCCTTTGTCCTGGCAGTAATAAGATGCAGGACATTAACATGATAGACCCACTCCCTTCAGGAGGCCGTGGACTACAGCGTCCTTTTCTCCGAATGCTTCTGCCCCCTGGAATAAGGATTCTCCCATTTACAACAGTTGCAAACCAAGTTAACCACAGGTTTGCCCCCAAATTAAATCCATGTGAATACCCATGCTAAAGGCTCCTGGAAGGTCTGCTTACTTCCATCCTCTTCTTTTTGTGAAGAGATCCATCTCCCAAGTTCTGAGGAATGTCGCCCCTCCACCCACAACTGGCTTATGCCCAGGTGGTCTCATCCCGAGAACGAGGAAAGTCACCACAGGAAGCCCAGGGAATGCCCTCCCGGGGGATTGAATAATCCTAGAGCATCAAGGTCCTGACCCACATCCAGGTACCTGAATCTGCAGCTTCTCTTACTAAATAGGGCTCAAGGTTCCCTAGGAACTGGCAGAGCATTTTATTCCACGTGCTTCCCTCATCTCCTCCCAGATTGCTTTGCTCTCTTTTATCTGACAGCTGTTTCCTTTGGTAGCATACAAATACATAATTCTCTCATTCCAAAACATGGAGGCAGAGACAGGTGTATCTTTTTGAGCCAGCCAGGGCTACCGAGTAAAAGCGGTGGGGGCGGGGACAGAACACTAGCAGTAAAGTTGAATGTGGTGGCCTATGCCTGTAATTTCAGCACTTTGGGAATCTAAAGTAGAGTGATCACTGTGAGTTCCAACCAGCCTTGTTTACATAGTACTAAGTTAGTTGGGGCTACATAGCAAGGTCTTGTCAAAAAACAAAAAAATAAATGAGGGAGGAGGAAGAGGAGGGTAGGGAGGAGGAAGAGGAGGGCAGGGAGGAGGAAGAGGAGGGTAGGGAGGAAGAAGAGGAGGGTAGAGAGGAGGAAGAAGAGGGTAGGGAGGAAGAAGAGGAGGGAAGGGAGAAGGCTGGGTTGAGAAGAGGAAGCATAGTTTTATCGTTGCTGTTAAATTGGTCCCTGACATTTATGTGAGACCCACCAGCTTCACATTCAATGTCTCTGAAAAGGAAAATAGATTTCTCTCCTTTTATTACCCTTGGACGGTTTCCAGATCTCTAATCTATGGGCTATCCAACCCCAAGTCCATGTTCCTCCCAGTCTGTCCCGGCCTGGGCCAATCACTCTTTTCCATATCACTTGTCTGCCCCTCAAAGAAGGCGATACTGGCTGACCTACAATTTATGATGCACAATGAAACAAACACTCAGGTATGTGTGTGGCAGGGCAGAATATGGGACCTGAATGTCCCCCAGGACCTTCAGTTTGAAAGCCAAGATGGGTTGGTCAGTCACCCTGGATAAAGAAAGGGAAACGACACATATAAAAGAGATTTTGTCCCAGTGATAATTCTGAATGTCCACTGAGTAACACTAAACATTTTTAAGAAATCTATTTTAATTGTGTGTTTGTGTTTATATGTGTGTGTACACACACTTGAATGTAGAATGTAGATGCCTATGAAAGCCAGAAGAGGGCATCAGTCCCCTGGAGCTAAAGTTGTAGGCAGTTGTGAGGCATCCCTTGTGTGTGTGTGTGTGTGTGTGTGTGTGTGTGTGTGTGTGCTGTGAGCCAAACTTGGCTCCTCTACAGGAGCAGTCTGTGCTCTTGACTGTTAAGTCATCTAAGCACTGTATGGCATTTTCTACTTCAGTTAGCCTGCTCTCTGTAGTCATTGCCTCCAGTGAAAGCAGGGCTGACTTTGTACTTGGACTAAGTAGTATTTCTTTTCCCTAGCCTTGTTTTGCTATGTGCAAGAATCACAATGTGCAAGAAACAATACTCTGGGGTTTTGCTCAGCCAGAATCAGTAGCCACGTACCTAACAGTGGTGAGGCAAGAAGGCAGCAGCAGCCTCCACTCCCAAGGATCTAGGAGGCTGAGGCTGCAGTGACAGACAGGCCTGGTACCTTTATTACAAAGGAGAATTACCAAGTGAGGTTGCACTCCCGGAGAAATCACCTCCCGGAGGTGTCAATGGAAACATATTCACAGACAACATGCAAGTTTGCCTTTAAAGACATCCAAGAAAACCTCCAATTTCAGTATTCTAAATGAGATTTTCAAGGTTTTTCTAGCAGAGAGGTGGTGCCCCTTCAAGACAGATTATAAAATACTAGTTCAGCAAATCCAGAAGTAGGATCAACACAGGATGGGAAAGATTTCCTTTCTTGTTTTGTTTGAGTCAAAGTCTCAGTATGAGGCCTCAGCTGGTCTAGAACTCATTCATGGACCAGTCTGAGCACTCTTCCCTCCTCTCCAGAGTGCTGGGATTGTAGATATGCCACGTGATAAAGATTTTCTTTCAACCCATGGGCAGTTAAATCATTTACAAGAGTAAACTTGGGGCGTTCCTTCCTTGGTGCTCTTCCCACTCTTTGGGGTGGGGGTCCTTTTTCTTTACTACAGCTCAGTTGCTCTGGAAAAAAGAAAAGAGCAAACTTGTATCCAAAGCCTGCCTGCCTTTCCAATAAAAAAGCTCACGTGACAAACGCTCCCGCCTACTCTTGGTTTAAAGCCCTTGTTCTTTCTTGTTTTGTGTCTAAAAGAAACGACTAGCTCGACCCAAGCAAAGACTCAAGGTATGAAATGTCTGTTACCATATTCTGTTTTCATTTGAGTAACCGAATTAAACAATGGATTAAGCATACTTCTCGCTAGTTTCAGAAGAGACCAGCCCAAGTACCCAGTTGGTTTGCAGGAATCATGGTTCTAGTTGGCTTGAAGCAATTAACCAGGTTTTTCTTATAAAAATAACAATTAGACTACCAAGGAGCAGCCACCGTTCCAAGCAAAGCCCTATTCTAGGTACAATGGGATCAACCAGAGGACACCTACAACATAAGGAAAGGAGTTTGCTGCCTGGGGAAACGCACTGAGGGTTGAATCTAGAAGGCGTTCTGTAAAAACTGGAGGGATGCCGGGCGGTGGTGGCACATGCCTTTAATCCCAGCACTTGGGAGGCAGAAGCAGGCGGATTTCTGAGTTCGAGGCCAGCCTGGTCTACAGAGTGAGTTCCAGGACAGCCAGGGCTACACAGAGAAACTCTGTCTCGAAACAAACAAACAAACGAACAAACAAAAAACTGGAGGGATGCCGCTGATGGGTGGTCTGAATCTGGGCAGCAGTAAGAGCTCACTGATTTCCAAAGTCCATCACATCCCTCCAGTGGTTTATGACTTGATCCTTGCAAGAATCTTGCAAAGTCGTGATTCTTATTTTACATGCGCAACACTGGGGATTGATCCCAGGCCCTCCTGCAAGCTAGGGAAGCACTCCACAGATGAAAAATATACCCAGCTCTTTCTTTGAGAGTGGAAGACCGTGTGCATCAGAGGGAAGTGAGTGACCATTGGTTCCGGAGAAGGTGACCAGCAGAGCTCTGGTAAGCTCACAAGGTTTCCAATCACAGTGCTACTGTTTACTGGCACTGTAGACATCTGAGTTTGCTTTTTAATATATAGTCCAGGCTCTGTAGGCAAGGATGGCCTTGAACTCCTGATCCTTCTGCCTACACCTAGGGTTGTGTGTGTGTGTGTGTGTGTGTGTGTGTGTGTACCACAATATGGGGTTTATATTTGCCACACTCGAGACAAATTACCACTTGCTCTACATCCCTAGCTCTTTTAGTCATCTTTTATTTTCAAGGCAGGTTCTCTCTATATAGCCCTGGCTATCCTGAAACTTGCTATATAGACCAGGCTATGCTTTCTCTTCCCAGTGTTGGGATTAAAGGTGTGTGTTACCATGCTTAGCATCTTGTAATGATCCTGAAGGCTGCAGCCGTTCCTCAGGATGAATGTCTGTTGCTCTTCAGAGTTGCAAGCTGGGTCTCAGAGCTCATCCGTCCCAGCCAGTTCCACTCACAGCTAGGGAAATGATACAAACAGAAGTAACTTTCCTGTCCTGAGAGTAAGAAGGTGAGGAACGGAGAGGAGCCTAGGGTGGTTACTGGTCCACAAAGTCTATTGCAGGCCTGCCTCCCAGGCAGCATTCAGTGTCACCTTGTGCTATCAGTGTGTCTGTTCATCATTTCTAAGACTGACAAAGGGAGCCTAAGACACCAAAGTCATACAAAATACCCAAACCTGGTGGGTCAGGTCTGTAACCCAAGCTATATGGGAGCCTGAGGCAGGAGTACAACATGGTCAAGGACTACCTGAGCTACAGAGGGAGTTTACACCCAACTGACAACTTGTTAGGACCCTGTCTCAAAATACAAGACAAAAGGAGAGCTTGGGGTGCAGCTGAGTAGTAGTCAATGCTTGTCTAGCGTGTGTGAAGTTTTAGGTTCAACTCTCAGTATTGAATCTCTGTCTCTGTCTCTGTCTCTCTCTGTCTCTCTCTGTCTCTCTCTCTCTCTCTCTCTCTCTCTCTCTCTCTCACTTTGAAATGAACTCTTCTTGCTTTCCTGCCTCTCAGAGATTCTCTAACAGGGGCCATTGACATGGTTGGTTCAGCAAGAACAGGCTCTTACCCTTGAGCCTGACAGCCAGAGTTCTATCCCTAAGACACACCTAGTCTGGAAATAAAGAGCTGACTCCCTCAAGTTGTCCCTCTGAACTCTATACACCCACATACGCTCATAATGAATGAATGAATGAATGAATGAATGAGTGAATATGTTAAAAACAATTATAGCATAGATAGAGGGCTCATTAGTTAAGAGCCCTTGCTGCTCTTCCTGGGGACCTGGATTTGATTCTCAATCCTCACACAACTATCTCTAACTCGGTCGCCAGAGATCCAATACTTTTTTCTGGCATCTGAAGGTGCATATGGGCACGCGCGCGCACACACACACACACACACACACACACACACACGTGTAAAAATAAAACTAATCCTTTTTTAAAAAAAAAAAAATCCATTAGTCCTAAAGGTCTGAAAAATCTCAGGCCTGCTAGATAGAAGAGGAAAGTCCAGGCTATGCTGCCACTCAGCACACATGCTCCCGCCAATCACTTACCTTTATCCTAGCAGCCTGGGTTGTATGTGTGTGTTCCCCAAATATGCACTGTCCCAGCCAGTCCCCACGCCTCCACCATAAAAAAGGCTCTGTTACTTCTGGTCAAAGGTTTCAGGATGGATGCCTGGTAGTGTGATCCGTCGGTATCAAGAGAGATCAGGTAGCCTTGGTCAGTCGCCTATGAAGAGATTTCCTTTACAAGCAAGGGGAACTAATAAACCATAGTGGAAGGCGTAGATGTTCCATGCAACTCAGATTCCTAGAATCTGTCTCTGTCTTAAAATAGGCTTCAAAGCTTACATTCTCTTTTTCTCAAAGCACCCATTTTTAGCTTTTATAAGGCTTCTTTTGGGGAACAAAAGTCTGCAAAGTTCTTATTGAGGTCAAGCTTATACATTTGCTTTACTGGTCATTTTTCTAAATAGTTCTTTTTTCTAGTAACAGACAGAGGAAACAAAGGACCAATCCTGACGTCACCAAATAACACCCCACCACACATACCTTTCTCTATAGCAGAGGTTCTCAATCTGTGGATGGAAAACTTTTTGGGGGGTGTTGAACAACCCTTTCATAGGGATTTCATATCAGATATCTTGCATGTCAGATATTTACATTACTATTCACAAGAGTAGCAAAATGACAGTTATGAAGTAGTAATGAAAATAATTTTATGGTTGGAGGTCCCCACAACATGAGGAACTGTATTAAAGGGTTACATTGGGAATGCTGAGAACCGCTGGTCTATAATTTTTTTGCCTTGTGTTATGAAAAATAATACAAAGACTCTCACTGAACTTTTAGTCATTGCTCAGCAATGACTAAACTAGGGGACCAGAGAGTTCCAGGGATCCATCCATCCTACACTATCCCAAGTACTTGGGTAGTAGACAAGTACTCACCCTTTTTATATAGTATCAAGGCTCTAAGCTCCGGTCCTTATGCTTGCAGCAAGTGCTACAGAATGAGCCCTCTCTCTCCTGAGAATCAGATTATCCAACAAGGACTTAGTGGGAAACACTCATGTCCAAGGTGTGCGGAAGGGAGGAGACCCTGAGCCGCTTGTTCTGGTGGCTGAGCAGTCCTGTCAATCACTTTGCATTTTCCTCTACAGGTCCAAGGACCAGGTGCATCGGCACTGGTCTGGCTCCCCATCCCCACTGGTGGCAATCTTGAATTCCTCTATACCAGTCTTTTATAAATCACTCACTATCTCATCGGTGCTATTTGTTGGCTTGCTTTGCTTTTTTCTCATCATCTCCTAGATTATATACTACAAGGAGGCAGAAATTAGGTGCAGTTTGCAATTTTGTCTTTTTTTTTTTTTTTTTTTTTTTGTTTGTTTTTGTTGTTCATTGATCTCTCTCAAGCACCGGAAACACCTGGCAAACATTAGCCCCTATGTTAATAACACTGGTTGAGAGGAGAGAGCCAGGGAATTCCATCAGCAAGAAGACTTGGGATATAGCTCAGTAGAGTGCTAGTTTAGATCACATAAAACCCTGGATTCTATCCCCAACACTTCTATCACTAGGTGTATTGGCTCATTTTGTTGCCAGTACCCTGAACATGGAGGCCGGAGGGTCAGGTGTTAAAGATCACCCTCAGCTACATATTGTGGCGGAGGCCAGCCTATAGGTTACAAGAGACCTGTAAAATACCGCTGGGCTGACCATGAGGACTCATGTCAGTCCTGTGTCATGCATTAGTCCAGGGATGCCCCACCTGCATTCTGTGAGGGCAAGTGATTAAGAGATGATTGGACACCCTATGTAAGCTCTTATTTACTCTCTCTCTCTCTCTCTCTCTCTCTCTCTCTCTCTCTCTTCTTTTTGTTTTGTTTTGTTTTTGAGACAGGGTTTCTCTGTGTAGCCCTGGTTGTCCTGGAACTCACTCTGTAGACCAGGCTGGCCTCGAACTCAGAAATCCACCTGCCTCTGCCTCCCAAGTGCTGGGATTAATGGTATTCACCACCACTGCCCAGCTCTGATTTACTCTCTTACCTGGTGAAGTCTCTTAGTTTCAGTATCTTAGTGTTCTGTCTTTCAGACAACTGCTCGGATTCTTCTCTTACTCCAATTATTGTACAGAGAACCGCAGAGTTACATCAGGAACCCTTTCCTTCAGCTAGAGGAGGAAACAAAAATGTCTCTTAACCTAAGTGTTAACAGTTTTTAGTGTGTTTTTATTTATTTTAAATTTATTTATTTTTAATTGTGTGTGTCTATGTGAGTATGAGTCATAGGAGTCCAGAGATGTCAGATCCCCGGTGCCTTAGTTACAGGCAGCTCAGCCACTCGACTTGGGTGCTGGGAATTGAACTCAGATTTGCTGGAAAAGCAATATATGTTCTTTTATTTATGATTCACCAAGTGCAGAGCGTTTGCTGTTGTTATTTTTGCTGTTATGTGATAAAAGAAAGTAACAAAGCTTTAGAGGTGGAAATCTGCCCTGGAGATGTAAGAGAGCAATGGGCTTTATGTATGAACTTCCCAGTAGTTAGCAAAACAAGAATGTGGTAGGAATTTCAATTTAATGGTCTCTGTTCTATTTCTTTTTACACAGTAGAGTTCTAGCTTATCTGTCACATGGGTTCCTTTGGAGGGACACAGATCAGTTCAGTTGACTGTGGTGGGCTTCAAGGCTCTTAGGTGCTCAATTAACCTGAGATCACTTAACTTTCATTTGGCTTCTGGATCTACTGATACGGTGATGGGCTTGTTACTTAGGACTTGTAAGATGCAATAGACAGGAGTTCTTTTGACTAGGACTTCAAAGAAGCTTATTATGTGCTAGTCTGAGACTCGGGAGTTATAGGATTGTAAAGGGCATTTTTCCCAAATTTCAACCTTGTCAAACCACCAGAGAGAAGCCAGGCAGTACCACCAACTCCACAGAAACTGTTAAGACAGCATATGTAGCTGTCACAAGGACCTCCATGGCGGAACCTTCTACCTGTCTGGCCATGGACCTGGGAACCACCTATACAGAGTTCTCATCTCTGTCCCTGACAGCACAGCCACAGGAGCAAAGCTGTCTGGCCCTTTGGGCTGCATTTTTCTATCAAGATTTTTTTTTTCCGACTTGAAAAACCTGCAGTGAATGAAACCATAGGGAAATCCTGTGTGTAGTCTGTTATCCCAAAGAGAAATAGATGTTCTAAGTAAGGTAGATGGCCTCATCTTCAGACTTCCAGAAATTTTTCCCTGAGGGAAGCCTTTCTTCCCTTTAGTCCTGTCTCCAGGGTTTGTAGCTCATTCTTGAGACCTACCCTCCCTTCCACAGTCTACTCAGTGACACCAGTGGGGTAATTGACTGCTCTCCTTCCCCTTCTCAGTCTTCAGCCCTCTGGGAACTGCAGCTATGAGGTTGGTGAATCTGAGATCATTGAAGATAATCAGTAACACCCATCCTCCTATTTCACTACAGTGCTCAGCCCAGAATCCTATACTGGCCCTAGATTTCTTTTGGACTAAGTGTTACTCTGCAGCCTTGGGATCACAATGTAGGAGCCTGCTGTGCTAACAGGACTGGGTGACATTCTTGCCTCTGCAGGCATCAGACACACTTCCACACCCAGCTCTTCCAAGGGGAAATTTTCAGATCTAAGTCCTTCTAAACAACTAGAACAAATATTTACGTAAAATGCAGATACAATTTGCCAATCTTATGGCTTATTTCAAACTTTGGGGCTGGTATCCACATTTTATCTAAAATGCTGAGAGTTCACGCACGTGATAGTGCTTCGATAACTGGACATGGTTGGCACACACCTGTCATCCCAGCACTTGAGAGATGAAGAGATCAGTAGAGCATCCACATTCTCAGCTACCTAGGCCAGGCTGTGTCGGAGAACCTGAAGAGGCCTTAAAAAAAATAAAGGGGTGACAGACAGATCGCTCGGGGCTGAAAGTCACTTGTTACTGTTGCAGAGGACCTCTGTTTGGTTCTTAAGACTTGAACTCCAGTTCCAGGGGATGTGACATTGTGGAGACACTCATACCCAAGACAAAATATTTGAAAGTGTTTTAACACCCATTGATTGCCTATGGAAAATAGTTGGTTCTAATCTGTGGAATCCACAAACCCATTTGCCGCTCCAAGTGGGACCAGCACCCTCCCCCAACCAGGACTCCACATGGACCATTTGCAGTTTGAAGCCCAGCTAGGAAGGAAAACATGGACTTGCATCATTTAATTGCTATTTATTTTCATAAACATGAGGTATTTCAAAGTGCTCTAAGGTGCAGCACTAAATATATACATTTTGAAGAAATTAAACACAGAACTTTGCCATTTTACCCAGTTCTATGCACCAAACATGAACAAATACAGTAACAAGGAAGAAACAGGCTAGGAAAAAAAAAAAAAGAAATATATATATATAGTAAAATTTCTTTACAAAAGTTTCTTAGTTCAAAAAGTGATAAAGTAATATCTACTCAAAACTTCCACAACTCATTTTCATACGAAAATATAAGTATCAAATTTAGTTATGTATCAGCATCATACTAAAGTATACAGGCCGTGTAGGAATTAGTACAGTACATAACAGATTAACAATATATTTGTATACAAAACATGCTCCTCAAACATTGAGGTATTCTTACAGTACTTAGGTGTGAACTTCCAGTCTAATACTGGCCGCAAGAGCCACCTCTCATTACCCAGGACGTATACAAAAGGCGGGTGTATCAATGGTATTTACACAAGTGTTCCCAGGGGCATCAAATGGCAACTCCCCTTCTGTGGCATTTGCTGGAACTTAAGCACCATTGTAAAAAGAAGGAATGACTGTTTGGAAACTTGGACCGGAACAAGGTGACTTCACAGCTTCCCGAAGCTCCTAAGTGTCCCGAACTTCCACGGCTGTCACCAGGTGATATGGAGGAGGAAAACAAGCCACCCAGCATCCCATAACTCAGTTTTTTTCTTTTCCAAGGTCATGGCAGAACCCCGAGTCCTGCCCCCTACCCAGATCCAAACTCGACAGGGGACCGATTTGAAAGTAAACCAACATTCTTAATGTCAACACAATGTTTGTTTAAAAAAAAAAAAATCAAAATGTGCAAAGTGGCAGTGACTGTCCGTGTGAGAAACATTTTAGCAAGTCCGAGCGTGTTCAATCTTCTTTAGCAACTGCTGCTGCCTTGCCTGCAGTTTCTCCTTTTCCAGCAGGAGCTGGTGCTCGTTGGCCTGTAGGGCGTGGACGTACTCAGTGGCCTTTTTCAAGATGACCACCTTGGCAGCCTTCTCGTTCTTCACCAGCTCGGGCACATGGTCCCTGAGCGTCAGGAAGCTGGAACGCAGGTCATTACGGCGCTGGCGCTCCAGGATGTTGTGGTTGCGGCGACGCTCGCTATCCTCCGAGTCTGAGTTTCGGGGGCTCAAGCTCTTGGCTTTTGCTGGAACGACACTTTTGAGGGGGCGTGGAGAAGCCTCGCTCTTGATCTTTTTCTGTGGGGGCGCGTCCTCACTCTCCACATAGGGTGAGGGTGCAGCATAGTTGTGTTGTTGATGGATGGGAACACAACGCTTGAGGATCAGCTCACCGGGCTGTGCTCGCCCCAGGCCCAGAGCGGAGGTCTTGGGACGCACAGTGATGGTGAAAGTGGTGACCGCCTTGTTGTTAGAGGAAGAACGTCTCTTCTCTACGGTGACCACATCGATTTCCTCCTCTTCATCTTCCTCCTCGTCATCTTCATCATCTTTTGAGGCAAAAAATATTTTCAGGTTAATTACTCGATCAACACTCTTTGTTTAGCCTAACATGGAAGGACCCAGGGTTCAACCCCTGGTGTCAAACTTTCGAGTATGTGGCAGACACTCGAGGAAGCCAAGCTGGAGTCATAAAGAACTGTTGTTGGTATGATTCTGGAAAAAGGTTAGTTACTTAACTCCTCTAGTCCTCGGCTTCCTCAGCTATTCAGTGGGGGTAATAACCACGGTGTTTGAGTTTGGCAGACAATATGTAGACTTGGCGACAGATGCTCCGTAATAGGAGCTTTTAGCATAATCACCAGCCAGTCTGCCCCATGGATTTACTTATACACACTTGCACAGCCACCCTTCAGACTGGAGGCTCCTCCTCTGGTAAAACACATGGCTGGGTTTTGATTCTGCCACCCTTAAAACTCTAGGAACACTCCCATTCACCACGACGACAACCTTTTCTTGTGCGAACATGCGTTGTACAGAGTAAGCAGTTTTTCAACTAGGCAGAGATCAGATCTCAATGATAAAGCTCTAATCCACAGTAGCTACGCATCTCAACGGTAGCAGTGCCCAAGCAGCAGCAACAACAACAACAACAAAAACATGTAGCTGTTTTACGTGTATTCTGACTTCCTAGTTTACTGCCAGGCTAGGAAAGAAAATTGTTTAAAAAAATAAATAAATAAAAGCAAGCATGAAAACCAAAACACATCTTCTGCTTAACCTAGTGAGGATGGGAAAGCTGAACAATTGTGAGGCTTCTTCTAAAGCTGCAATGTTAGGCTGCTCCAGTCTGTAGGTCCCTTTAAGGCAGTGTTTTGGTTTTCAGCCAAGAAGACAGCTGTTGGAAGGAACTGCTTCCTAACAGAAAGCTGTCAAGGCACAGACATTAAAGGGACAGAGCCCTTTCAAAGTGCAGGCTTATCACCAAGTTTCCTCCCAGGAGCCTTCGAACGATCCCTCCTCAGTCCAAGAGGAAATTTAGACTTTTTATTCTTTGGCATTGTGAAAACACTGGTTTCCAAGGTCTAATGGGAGGGTTAGATCTACAGCTGGAAGGATAGGGGCAGACAGGATTTGGGTAGTGTGGTAGGTAGCCCCAAGAATAAAGCTTTTATTTTTTAACCTTAACTTCCTTTCCGCAGACAGCCCAGATAAATGCTTATAGAACCAATGAATCCTTCCAGGGTGTGTGCATTCCTAAAGAAGGGGTAGTGGTGGGGACCCGCCCTCAACCTTCAAGGTTTTTGGAACACCACTCAGCTCAATTAGGTCAGAAATTCCAGCTAGGAAACACAACGGGCGCAGCACTCAATCAAAACCGGAAAGAGACTCCCTGAAAACGTACACAACCACTAATGCACTTGCTGCCAGCTGCTGAACTGGAGGGAGGGGTGCCCCCATCACCCCCAGTCTTTTTTGATCCCCTGCCTGACTTGCGTCAGACACAACGCCGCCTGCTGGCCACGCACCAAACGCAAACAGCCCACCACCCACGGAGGGCTCAGTCTTTGGTGGGTGGGGAGGAGTTGCCAGGCATTCTCCTAACTTTTGGAAGTGGAATTGTGCACTGCCCTGGTCTTTCAGGGAGTCTTTCCCTTTCCTTGACCTGGCTTACAGGGACCTCTCCAACAAACTAACATTTCCATCCAGGTAGCTTTCCGACCCTACAGCTTGACTGAGCTAGCCACCAACTTTTCCCAGCGAGGGCAAGCCTACGGCAAGGATTCCCGAAAAAGAGGACAGAGTAAATTTAAGGGAAGGTGTAGTTGGGGCTTCCAGCCTCTTCTATCCCGGGAGAGGTGAACAGAAGAGAATCACCCGCACAAATCTACGATAACAAAGGGACCACAGCACCCCCACCTTCCCAACACCCAAGGAGGTAGCAAGGACCTCATTCTAAGCTTTACCTGAGTCGCTCAAGGTGTCCTCTCCGGAGGTGCTGAGGGCCTTGTGCTCCCCACTGTTGGCAGGACGGCCTCCTGCACGAGCAGGAGCAGCCACCGCGGCAGCAGCCGGAACAGACACACTAGTGACCACAGCGCTGGTCGCCGGGGCACTGGTCGGGGCAGCGGGTACCGACGCCGACTCTCGCTTGTTCACTGGGAAGGGAAAGACCACGGCGGGGTCCACACATTCGGCAGCCGGGTGGGACAGATCGGTAGGCAGGGTGGCCCCGGTGCGGCCAGCACTCGCCGACCCACCAAGGGCACGGCCCCCGGGGCTGCTGGCACCCACTCCGGGAGCCGGGCAGGATGAGCTGGCGCCCGGGGGCCCGTGGCCGTGCTGAAGCTTTTCGTTCACTGCGCGCTCCAGCTTCTCGCGGGCAGAGAAGCCGCTCCACATGCAGTCCTGAAGGATGACCGGATTAGGAGTGAGGCCACCCAGTCCCCCAAGACCGAATGCATCCTCCTCGGCCGGGTTGCCCCACAGGTCGGCCTCCGGCAGCAGCATCTCCGTAGCCCAATTTGAGGGCTCTGGGCTGTGCTCTGGGAAGGCGCGGCTGGGCGACAACGGGGGCGTGGGCAGCAGCTCAAACTTCTTCCAGATGTCCTCCCCTGGTGGGGTCGAGTCGGGACCGCCGAAGTAGAAGTCATCTTCGTCCGGGTAGAAGCAGGGCTGCAGCGAGTCAAACTCGAGGTCTGGGTTCTTGCAGATCATCCCTGGCATGGTGGACGCGGTGCAGCTGGGCATGGGTTCGCCTCTTTTAATATCTCCGCTCTTTTTAATATGGGGGAGTGCTTCCTTCCCGTGGGGAGCAGAGTCGCGCCAATCTCCAACTCTACAACCAATAGACAAACCAAAAGAGAATGAGCCAAAGGGGTGGGTTGGTGGGGACAGGCAGTGGGAGCCCCGAATCTCTTCTGCAAGCTCCCCGCAGCTCTGGAAGGTGGAGAAAGTTGAGCCTCTCCCCTACTCCCTCCTTTTGTGTACAAGCTGTCTAAGACTGGGTTGGGAGGGGGCTTGCAGATGCAGGGGGTGGTGTGGCTCTCTGCAACTTTGGAAACTGCCGTTTCATTCACACAAGGCACTGCCTGGGGGAGGGGGTTCGTTCAAGCTGCAGATCTCAGCTCTTACTAGCGCGACAACCCCACTTGCACTAGTTGCTCAAAGGAAGTCTTTGCTCTCCTAGTCCAGCTACCGGGCATGGGATTGAAGTACCTTTCATTCCCCTTTTGCAGAAATGCGATCACGGGAGCGCAAACGCTAACGGGGCTCAGAAAACTTTATTAATTATTAAGAGCCTTTCTCCAGTCAGACCAACAACAGGCACTTATATACTAGCCCTCTCCACTCAGAGCCTCAACCTTGAAAGATACCCTTGGGAATCTCATCGTCTGCCTATACCTACCTATACCCTTTTCAATTCCCTCCCTTCAGAGACATCGACCTCTTCCACGGGGGGGGGGAAGGCTGAACCCCATTCCTAGGAATGGTGCAGGGGCGCTGGCGCGATGAGGGTCGCCGTAGAGAATCGCGTCTCCTAAGCTGGAGCAGCGGTGACCTACATTATCACCCTATCTTCGCCTAACCCCTTTTCCTTCCTTCCCCGCGGCACCTTTTGGAGAACCCCAGCTTGGGGTGGGGACACACCGGTTCCCAGTCAGCTCACACTCAGACAAATCTTGTGGAGCCGGGCGAATTTCTTTTCGCTAAAGCTATTTCTCTGCCTGGGCCAGGGCTGTAAAAAGGATTAGGGCGGGTCTCTTCCAGCCAGGGTGCCTTCGGGTGCTGAATAGGCTTTTCAGGAAAAAAAGAAAAAAAAAAAAACCCAGATGGTTTTGTTTCGGAAGCAGACTCGGTGTGTTGCCCCCCTCCCCCCGAAAAAGCCCGGCATATTTGGGCGCAGGGTGCGGAGCCGCGTCCAGGGGCTTGCCTAGCCGCAGCGCTCCGCCGTTCCCCGGCGCTCGGAGCTTTGCTAGGACCGCTTCTTACCTCCCGCAGACTGCCGGGGATCCGGAGGCGACTCGGTGCTGGGGTCTCCGGGTGGGCTGAGTGGGCGGCGGCGGGAGGGGGGTTGTCCTCGGGCGGCTGCAGTGTGTGCGCGCTTACGCCTGGCTAGCGCTCGTTCGGCTCCAACCCAGTTCCCAGGAGCCCCCCGCATCCACCCAGCGCGTCCAGACAGATGACTGTCACTGGCTGCGCTTTGAAGCTCGGGGGATATTATTAACTGAAAAAATCTGACACACCCGGGGGGCGGGGAGAGAAGGGGGCTGTGGCGCAGACGAGGGGGAGGGAGAAAGGCAGAGGCAAGCGGCTTTTCCCCGCCCTCTTGATTTCCATAAAAATCAGGGGAGGCGCCAAAGCCTTTCGCGCCAAAAGCCATTTGCTTTTCTTTTTTTCCTCTCTCTCTCTCTCTCTTCCTCCCTCTCTCCCTCTCTATCCCTCCCTCCCTCCCTTCCCCTCCCTCCCCGTCTCCCTCTCTCCCCCTCTCTCTCCCTCTCCCCCTCTCCCCCTCCATCTCTTTTTCTCTCCCCCTCCCCATCCCCATCCCCTCCTCCCCTTCCCCCCTCTCGTTTTTCCGACTGCAAGCTGCAAAGCTGGGAAACCCGAGGCGTGCTCCTCCCTCCCTTTTGGACCCCCCGGGCTTGCACCCGCTGCACTCAATGTTTTTTTTTTTTTTTTAAAGGTCTCTGGGTGTGTGCTGGGAGTGAGAAGAGAGGTTTCTAGCCCGGTCCCTGCGTGGACTGTGTGTGTGTGTGTGTGTGTGTGTGTGTGACTGTGTGTGTGTGTGTTCAAGATGAGCTCCAGGGCAAAGTGGAACAAGGCCTGGGAGAGGGGCCGTTCGTGTGTGATCTCGAAAGGCGATGGGAGTGCAAAATGGGAGGCCGAGGACGCGCCCACGTAGGAACGAGACCGCAGGAGGTTTCTAGTTTCAAATTGAAAGGAAGGGGCGCCCCCCTTGTTTGAAAATAAATAAGTGCGGGCTACGAGGGTGGCGCCTTACTGCTTTCTTCGGCCGAAGGCGACACCTCGCGGAGACCAAGCAGAAAGCGGAGCCGCACCGCCCAACCTCTGAGCCCGAGTGGGGCCACCCCCGCGAGACAGCGAATCCTCTCTACTGCGGAAAGGCTTGTGAAACGCGTGGAGGGGCGTCCCCTAAAGTCGCGCCCATCGTTTCCAAACAAAAGCCTTTCCGAAGCCAGGGTTGAATTCCAAACAGCTGCATTCATTGCCCAAACCACCGCTCAGTATACCTTGAGTTCTTATTAAAAGTGGCATCAAGAAAGCCACTGTCAACTTAGCCTCTTTGTGTCCCATTTGCCTCACGAGATGGCATGAACAGAGAGAGCGCGACATCTTATTTAGACTAGAGCAGGGTGCGTGTATTCTTCGCGCCCAACCGTGGGCACGTTTCCCTCCCTCCCCGTCCCACAGCGTCTCACTTCTGTCTAGGCAAACCTTCTAAAAGGTCTGTTTGTTTCCTAAATGTGAGGTTAAAAATAACTGCTCCTGTCCCACAAAACTTTCCAGGAGTGACCTGGGTCCCCGGGTGAAGCCACTTTCAACACATATTCTCACTATGGTAGGATTTACCCTTAAACCCTTAAGCTTGTTTGTGGGGAAGCGTCTCCATTTCCCTCTAAATTGAAAATGACACCCCTCATTCACCTCCACCGCGGAAGAAGACAATGCCTAGAGCATCAAGGTTAAAATGTTGTGTATTAGCATGTGTGAAAGTCTTCCCATCTGTCCCCGAGTGCCTACATAATTCTGGGGACTAAGGCAGATTCTAGGAAGTACCCCGTGAATGAGGGTGAGCCACCCTTCCAAGATCCTTTATTATTGGGCTCGCATATGTAAAACCCATTACCTTTTTAAAAGCTTTTAACACTCTCATTTTCACACCCCTGGCCTCTTCCAAACCAAGCCCTCCTGCTGAATTCTCCCTCAAGATGTTGGCTCTCTGAAAACTTGGCCTCCTATTGTAATTATACATACACAGCAGGGGCTGTATGGTCGGTGCTCCTGGATGAGAACGGAGGTAGGTAGCATTGAAAGGGATCCTTTTAGACAACCAGATCTGGCAGGTTAGTTTTGTTTATTAGTGACTCGGTGGGAGAGAGATAGGTGTGGCTCCCAGAAGCTTCTCTTTTTGTTGTTGATTTGGAGGGGAGGGGGGAGGGGTGCTTCTGTTTGTTTTTGAGCCAAGGTCTCCTATAGCCCAAGATTACCTTGAACTCCATTTATATCGAGGTTGACCTTGAATTGATCCTCTTGCCATTACCCAAAACTCTGGGACTACAGGTCTATGCCTCCACATCTAGCTTCCAGACTCTTCCTCAGAACCTCAGCAGCACACACCCACATCGAGGACACTTTGACCTGCCTACTGAAAGTCCCTCAAACAGCAGAGGATTGGGAAAGTGGGCCAAGATGGCTTAGTTAGTTATGGATAAAGTCCTCTCTTTCCACACCTGCACTCTTCACTCTGCTAAAAGAGAAGATGTTTCAGAAAAGAGGGGACAGGGAGCCTGTGACCTGGTTACTTACTCTCCATGCCTCTGAGCAAATCGTTTATCTTCCCTGGACCTTAATCTCTAATCTCCTGCTCTTAATGCAAACCAGCAATTACTGAAATTACCAGCAAGTCTGAATCTGAAGGTTAGTAGAATGATAAAAGTCAGTAAGTATTTATTGGTACCTTCATTGGCAGGTAGAAAGATAAAAGACTGTGCATAGAGAAAAATGACCTAATATCCATTCTTGGTGGATTTGCTGAGAGCCCCAACCATTCTTCTTACAAATAAATGTTGATGCACTCACTCCAAGATTCCAAGGGACACACACACACACACACACACACACACACACACACACACACACACACAGAGAGGAAAGGAGTCTTTGGTGGGCTTCGAAGCCAAGACTTTGTTCACATTTTAAGACCTAACATGGATTAGGGCTTCATGGGCCTCACCAACACCAGGAAGAACAGAGACACACCTGACAGGGATGACTCCTTTGAGAATTAGAGAGTGGATCTGGTTCATAAATAAGATGATGGAGGGATGTTGCCTTAATCTTCCTTCTTTCCTTCCTTCCTTCTTTCTTTACCAAATGAAATAAGTAAAACTATGTTACAGGTACACAAACCCAGGAGGATTTAATCCATGACTGGTTAGTAGGCCAACAACTTCATCCAGCTTTAAGGTTTCTCCTAGGACTATCTTACTGAGTCCAAACTTCCCCTGCCCAAATAAAGGCACAGTCCCTTGTGGTATTGTACTTCAGCACTCCTGAGGCTGAGGCAGGGAGTTTGAAGTCAGCCTAGCCCCCCGGCTAGACCACAAGACCCCGGCTCAACAAAACAAAGGCTCTGTACATTTTGCTTAGTAAATAATTGTAAGAATCCCTGGGATCAAGCTGGTAAGATGGCCCAGGTGGTAAGGACACTTGCCACTCTGTCTAACTGCCTGAGTTCAATCTCCAGGACCCATGAACATGGTAGAAGGGGAGAAAAGACTCCCGCAAGTGATCCGCTAACCTCCACATGCATTCTGTGGCATACAGGTCAACACATAGACATTTAAAAAAAAAAAATCCTACAGATCAATTGACTGTTTATCTTTTAAAAAGTTGGGTGTGTAGGGGGGAAAGAAAACAGGAGGAAGTATTGTATGAAAGAAAAAGAGGAGAAAAGAAAATTGACATTTTGTACTGCACAGTAAATAAATAAATAAATAAACAAATAAATAAATATGAAAACAGGCCAGATTTGGCTGCAAAAAGTAGAATTATCAAAAAGACAGATTAATATAGCAGAAAATACACTTAATAATATGTCAATAGATGGGAGTCTCATAAAAGATGAGGCTTGAAGGATGGTCAAGTGACTGAGGCTCATGCAGTGTCCCGAGCTGCCTAGCATTCTGGGAGCTGAGGGAAGGAAACACTGGCTAGTAAAGCTGTCTTCTCAGGCCGATAAAGTCTCAGGTATTATTAACCCTGTCTGGAAGTGGCCCACAGAGTCGGTGAGGGAGAGTCTACCTTGGCTGGGTGTCACGGAGTAAATCTCGACTAGGAGATAAGAAACCTGGAGAGTAGATTCAGAACAACTGAATTAGTTCCCTTTGGAGGATGTCTTTATGTAGATAAAAGGTACACAGAATGAGCTAAGTCTACACTTAACAATTTCCTGTTCCATCGCCCCTTGAGTTCATCAGCACCCAAAAATGTCATATTTGCGATGGCCCTTCCTGAGTAACAATTATATTCCCTGTGCAGGAAGAGATCCTAAAAATTAAATGGAGGTAAGGAATAGCCAGAGAGAAACCTGGTTCCAGATATGAATGAGTAATTGCCAAACAGGAAATGCAAATTGAGAACAAGTGAGGAGAAGGCAACTTCACCAGAGTCAGGGCGATGCAAATTAAATTTCAGGGAGATTAGCAATTCAGTCTAGCAGATTGGCTCAAACGGTGGTGAAGCTGGAGAGTGAGAGCTAGGGACACTCTCATAGACCACTGGTGCTTCTGTCCCCAAAGCTGAAAGAATTCCACTCTAGAGTCCACTCAAAAGGAGCTAATAAAGCAAGAGGTGTCTTTAATGGGTAAGGGAACCTGTGGAAGCCTGGCAAATTGAGTTTCATCCCTGCATTCTACAAAGTAGAAGGAGAGAATCAGCTACTTAAAGTTGACCTGTGATCTCTCCCAGTCCTTAACAAAATAAATAAATATGCAATGTAAAATAGTTTTTTTTTTTAAAAGCCTGAGAATAATGGAGCATATCTGTAAACATCAGTACTTGAGAGGGAGAATTGGGAAGATTGACAAATTTGAGGCTACTCTGGTGGCGCCTTTAGCAAGATTCTGTCTCAAACAAACAAAAAATGAACCAGCACAACACAGCAACAGCAACAACAAACCAGACTGAGACTCCATTAGTGGCGTTCACCTTTAATCCCAGCACTCCACACTGGGGAGGCAGAGGAAGGTGATAGATTTCTGTAAATTGAGACTAGAGTGGTTTACAGACTAAGCCATACCCTGGATGAAAGGAGGGAGAGAAGGTGGCAGGGACGGAGGGAGTGGGGGAGGGAAACAGAGAGACATTAAGACAAATCATCAAGAACTCATACTGCCTCAAGGTTGTCAATAGCAAAAACACTAAGACTTCTTAGTGCTTATCAACAAGCTGGCTATGTTGCCTGTGATCTCAGTGCTAGAGTGGCTGGGTCTAAAGAAATGAAAATTTGGTGTCAGCCTGAGCTAACTAATAGGGCCAGCCTAGGTTATATATAGGAGTTTAAGGGTAGCCTTAGGTGGTGTAGCAAAATCCCATCTCAAAATAACCCCCACATACACCCTCCACAACCAAGACACAAACACTAGGGCCAGAAGAGTGGCTTATTGGGTAAAGGCACTTGTTACCAAGCACAGTAACCTGAGTCGGATTCCCTGGGACCTACACGGTGGCAGGGAAGAACCCTCTACTACAAAATTGTCTTTTGACTTTCACAGGCATGCTGTAGCATGAGTGACACCCGCACCCCCTCCAATAATAATACTTTCTCAGAATCAACAACATATGGTGCTCTTTTAACAGCGCTGGGCAGAGATAGCAAGCTCTACTCTCTAGTAAGCCTTACATCTTGAGGATAAACACCAGATACTCTACACTGCACTGTGCTGCCAGGCTATGGTACTTGCTAGATTTTGAGTTATGCGTATTTGTTTTTAAGTGTGTATATATCAATATATCATACATATATTACATTTTTGATGCCAGGAATTGGACCCAAGGGTCTTCTTCAGGCTAAATGAATACATGCTCTATTACTAAGTTGCTCCTAGCCAAGGTTAAGGGCTTTAAATACACTTTAAAAACAAAACACAAACAAACAAACAAAAACTGGTAGTGGTTTTGTTGGGGTACACATGCCACCTAAATCAAAAAGCATGTGTGGGGGCTGGAGAGATGGCTCAGCTGTTAAGACCATTTGGCTGCTTTCCTAGAGGAACTGGGATTGATTCCTGGTACCCACATGGTATCTTATAACTGTCAGTAACTCCATTTCCAGGGGATCCCATATAAATAATAATAATTATTATTACTGTTATTAAAAAAGAAGCATGTATAACATACTAAAGAATTTAATATACAGTCACTAAAAAGAAAACATGTTACACATACCGTAGGCAACGACTTTGAAACTGTCTGTAAGTACAGAAGAAGATAAGCAGGTCCTGGAGAGGGCTCAGTGGGTTGCCGTCAAACCTGACCACCTGAGTTTGATCTCAGGATCCACGTGGTGGAAAAAGAGCACCAATTCCTGCAAGTCACCCTCTGACCTCCGAGGACGTACATGGCACACACAGACCCCTGTAACATACCCAAACTAAATAAACACAAACAAAATTAAAAAGAAAAGAATCAAAGGATGGATCGGTGTGTCTGGCATTTGAAATATGTGCATTTACATCTATCTATAATACCTGTGATGGTGAGATTAATTATCCACTAGACATAACCTAGAATCATCTGGGCAGGGAGTCTTGATGAGACATTGTCTAGGTCAGGTTAGCCTATGGGTGTGTCTGTGAGTGATTGCCTCAGTTGATGTGGGAAGACCTCGCCCACTGTGGGTGGTACCGTTCTCTGGGACTGGGTCCTGAACTGTATGCAAGTATGTGGCAAATACACACGCCTCACTCTCTCTCTGCTCTTGACTGTGGAGTACCAGCTGTTTGAACTTTTTGCTGCCTTGATTTCCCTGCTCTACTGAACTGTAACATGGAATTGTGAGCTAAAATAAACCTATTCTCCCCCAAAGTTGCTTGTTTTGTTTTGACTAGAATAAAATCAGTGCATTTGGGATGGGAAGGGGGGGGGGCCGCTTTTCTCTTGATGTCATCTTTTCACATTGGTGCGGTTAGTAGTAAATTTATTTTTTAAAATTATTTTTAAAATATTCAGTTGTGTGTATGTCTTTGTGGGTTCATGCTACATGTGTGCAAAGGCTCATGAAGGCCAGAAAAGGGCTGGATCTGAAGTTACAGGTAGCTGTGAATCACCTGATGAGGCTGTGGGGGACTGCACCTGGGTCTTCTTCAAGAACCAAATGCACACTTAAGCCTTGAACCATCTCTTTCCAGCCCCTGTAAATTTAATTATTATTTTTTTTTTCAAAAATTTGCTTACATAGTTAATCATTTATGGGAAGTAAAGGCTCCTTTTGCAAAACCCAAACTCACCCTTAAATCTGTATTTTCTTGCCCAGATTTGCTGTTATTCTCTCTGACCGCTTGCCACTGAACTCAACGTTGAGGGGGTTCAGAGAGGCTGAGATGAGGCAAATCAAGTGGTGGTTGAATTTGGATCACAAGCTGACCACCACAGCTGAATGAAGTATATATTAGTAGAGGTACCCCAAACTAGGTTCATGTGTTTTGTCATTGGAGGCTGGAGGAAACTTCAAAGCCAGCATTGAGAGAGTTTAGCGGGGGTGGGGGGGGGTGAGTGTGTGGCTGAGGGGTTGTATTGGCAACATCATTTTTTTAAATCCTAGGATGTTTATTACAAAGGTAAACCCTGAAATCCTTGAGATGGGCTTATTCGTAGGATTTTTAGTTTCGAGCATGGGCACCAGGACCTCCAAACTTTTTGGATTCGCAGCGACGAAGGGTCCAATAATACTGGATGAGGGTAGCTTTGATCTCCTTCTTAACGGCTTCATCCATGTAATTTTGGTAATAAGCCACAAGGGTTTTTTGAGATGGACTGTCGGACGGCATAAATTTGGGCCACATGACCACCACCCTTCACACTGACCCAGATATCCACATCAGCAAACCTTTCCTTGCCCAGAAGCAAAGCAGGCTCCAGTGACTTGTACTGCAGCGTGCGCGGCTCGATCCTCTCCAGGGGACATCCATTCAACTGGATGAGCCCATTTCCTCATTTGCAGTGGGCCACAGCTATGGCTGTCTTTTTGCGTCCGAAGACCTGCAGGACTGCAGCTGACCCTTGGACATCAGAGCTACAAGTACGAACCTGAGCACCTCACTGCGCTGCGCCGCCACCGGAAAAGGGTGATAACGCAATTTTAAATGCTGGTTCTAACCATAGTTGTAAGGCAGCCATTAACAAGCAAGATTTGACTACTTGTCCTCAATAGGCCAATGATGCAGCCTAGGAATGGTGGAAAACAGAGGCAGAAGGTGCATTCAATGTGATCGCATCAGAGAGAGGAACAAATAAAGAGGTTCAGTGCCCCCCCATCCCAGGCCCCCCAGTTCATTTTTGATGTCCAGAGAAGTATAGAACTAAATGGAAGGAAACAGGTATTTGTGACACAAGAGTCCTAGTCTTTCCACTCACCTTTGATGTAGCATTGTCTCAACTCCAGTTTCTCTTGCAAGGTGCTCTAATAACCATTCGCAAGAACTCTGTGAGATCTGTGTAATCACTTCCCTGAAGACAAGCTCCCTCTCTGCCTGGAACCAGGGCCCAAGGCTTTTTCTTCCCCTAAGATGACACTCCTGGGGGGAAATTCCAACTTCTTGGGGAATCACACAAGGGTCCCTTCAGAATTGGGTTGAGGACAGGACGCCCTAAGATGTGGCATTTGGCTTACTGATTAAGGTCTTTATGATTTTTCCCTGCTCCCCCATCTCTTAGCACCAAAGCATAGACAAGTTTTCTCTGAATCCTCTTTACCTACCTTAGGCAAGATCCTTCTGGATGAATTCAATTGTCCTTAACCCCTGTCCTGGAACAACTTCCTGAGGGAGACTGGGTTAAATAACCCAGAATACCACATCCACCCCAATGTAGGCTCTCACCTCTTCCTCAGGTCCATTCACCCTCCTGTTCCCTCACCAGTCATTTATTTTCTACCAAGTTCCTCTCCCCCAGGAAGAGTCTGTAGGCTTCAGAATTTCATTAGGTTGTTAGATGTTCATGTTTCCATCTCGTGCTTCTCCAAAGCACATAGTAATTGGCAAGCCTATGTCCTTGAATTGAACTAGTATCAGCTTATTTCATACACCTAGTCGGGCAGCCTTCAGTGAATGAGCGGAATCACAATATAATAAAAGGCAAGCAACACTAACAAGACACCTCCAGCCTTATCTTCATTCAATGCTACCAGTTTACTGATTTAAAAACTGGAGAGTCCTGCAAGCTGTGGATTCAAGGGCTGTCTGTTTCCTGGATGGCACCTTCAAGAGACACCAGACTCCCACATATAATGAAGCTTTCTCTCAACCTCAGAATATTCTAGACACTTGGGAAGAGGACTGAGGCGAGGGGAGTTAAGTACTGTTCACTGTGGAAACCTAAGTGGATAGACTGCAATTTTGTTGGAGAGTTGGAATTTCTTTAACACTCTTTCTCTTAAAGATAAAAGATGTCCTTGGATCCAGACTGGCAGCTCTGGGGGATGGGTGTGGGGTGTTGTGGCCCTTGAAGGCTTCTCACATGTGTGGGGAGCCTCAAGCTTCCCCTTGGTTTGTTCTTGGCGTACCAGTCTCATCTGGAGACCCTAGAGAGCCACAAGGAATTCTGATTCCAAATTTGGCTGTCCAATCTCTTTCTCAAATCTCCGGAGAGAAGCAGCCTTCCCTTCCTCCACCTTTGTTCTTTATGGGATTATTTCCTAGGTGTCTTTGCAGGATTGTGGCCTGGCCAGCTTTGCCTGGTACTATTTTTAGAGCCTCTTCTCCAGTGGTCAGCATGTTAGATGTCCAATCCCACCCAACACTTCTTGCTGATTTCACTTTCTTTCTAGGGTAGATATAGGTCCCCTTCACTGCAGGGTTGACCCTGGCCCTCAGAAGGAACTGAGGTGAAATAGTTAAAACCTGCCTGGGGACCTTTCAGTTGTTTTCTGAGTTTAGCTCATGGTTGATGATAATTATCCATGATTTCATCAGCTCATTTCTAGAAACGGCTGCTTCTGGCCCAATAACCCTTTCCCTTTCTTTTCTGCTCATTCAAATTCTTTCCTCAGAGCTCAGCCTTAGGCTGTCCTAGAAGTCATATAGCCTCCCTTCTCCAGCCTTGCTGTCTCTTCTCCTAAATCTTAAATCTCCGTTGCCTGTGTCACTGGGTCTGTGAATATGTAGCTCTCTTAACAGGACCTGGACACTGGAGTCCCCTGCCCCCATCCTTTGTGTTCTCCATTACAGCTGCAGAAGCAAATGTCGGGTGGGAAGAGCCCAGCCCTGGGATCCTGGGGGATCCTGGATCGTCAGGGTTACTTCTGTGTTATGTACTTGTCTCTCCCATTTTAGGAGTAGCAATAGAACCCAGGGCCTTGCACAAGCCAGATGCCAGGCAAGACTTCTACCACTGAGCCCTTATTTTGTCATTTTAAAATTAATATCTGGCATGGATGGATCAACTCCCCCTTATTTGTTTATACTAGAGACTCAGCAAGGTTTGGCTGCATCCTTCCCTTCCAGTCCTTCAACAGGGTCACCAAGAAGCCTGTGTTGGAAGCACTCTAATGGGACTGCAATGATCCTTCTACAATAGTTCCCTTTTAAAGCAACAGTTAGGAATCCTTCCTCCAGACATGCCCTCTCCTTGGGCCGCCCTTCTCCCTCTTAGCTTGTCTAGGAACCCAGGTAACTTTAGACCCGGAACAAGGAATATAAAGTGTAAGATGATAACACAAAGACAGAGACCACAGGGGATGGACAAACTGAAGTTCTTCAAGCCTAGATTGGAGTTTTATTTATTAAAGAATCATGCATCAACCATTTAATGTCTCTTGGCCTCAGTTTCCTAGTTCACAGGTGGGAAAGATGACTATCAACTCATACCCCCCCCCCCAAATGCTTTTATACTACAGAGGGGAGATGGTGTTCATGAGCTGAAGGTACTTGTCCAATTTGGGTTTCCATAACAAAAACACCTGAAGCTAAATACTTTCCATAATAAAGAACTTACTTTCTCTCATGGGTTTCTTCCAAGATGGAAGGGCTACACCTGTTTACACCTTCCTGCTGGTAAAATCCTGAGGAGGTGAAGTACATCATGAGTTAAGAGAAACGGAGTGAGTGGTCAGGAAGCCCAGTGAAATTAAGTTTTCTAATCTATTAGCCCACTAATCAATTCATTAATCCATCAATAGATCAATGCATTCTTGAGACCAGAACCCTTGTCACTTCTTAAAAATCCCATATGGTTTTTCTTCTTTTTGCTACTGCTTCTTCCTCTTCCTCCTCCTCATTCTTTTCTTCCTCCTTGGCTGTCCTGGAACTTGCTCTAGAGACCTTCCAGCAGGAAGGTGTCAACAGGTGTAGCCCTTCCATCTTGGAAGAAACCCATGAGAGAAAGTAAGTTCTTTATTATGGAAAGTGTTTAGCTTCAGGTGTTTTTGTTATGGCCTCAAATTCAGAGATCTACCTGCCACTGATTACCAAAGGCATGCCCCACCACTGCCCAGCCATGGTTTTTTAATTTGTAATAGCTCATAATATGGATTAAATTTCAACATAAGTATTATGGTTGAATGTCTCCTAAATGACCCCATGTATTAAAGATATGATCCCTAGATGGCACTCTCAAAAGCTGAGAATATAAAGGATCTTGGAAGTCCTTGGACCTCTTAAAAGATGGCTCTCATCCTCTGTACCTTTTCCCTTTCTCTTTTTCTCCCTATGAAGTAAGCAATGCTACTTGACTTACTTGCCAGATGTCTTCTGACATCTCTACAAAAGAAAAGTAGAGTTAATGGAACCACTACTGCTGTCTCTAACACCATGAGCCAATCAAATCCTTCCCTTTATATAAAGTTGATTGTCTTGGGCATTTTCTTACGTGACCAAAATCTAACACCAGACACTGGTTCTGAGAAGTAGATCTGTTAGCGATAGCGCCATCTGTGATGTGGAGGAATGGATTTATGAGAAGAGTTTGCAAATGCTTGGAGGGCCTGACTAGAGGTAGTCTAGGATAGTATAGATTGGTGACTGAGTCTTATGGTTGATTTATTTGATCTTTCATTGGTTACTTTTCTATTGCTGTGATAAAACACCATGACCAAGGCAACATATAGGAGGAGATTATGTGGCTTATAGTTTCAGAGGATTAAGAGCCTGTGATGGTTTGTGTATGCTTTGCCCAGGGAATGGCACTGTTATAAGGTATAACCTTGTTGGAGTAGGTGTGTCACTGTGGATGTGGGCTTTAACACCCTCGTCTTAGCTAGCCAGAAGTCAGTATTCTCCTAGCAGCCTTCAGATGAAGATGTAAAACTCTCATCTCCTCCTGTACCATGCCTATCTGGATGCTGCCATGCTCCCACGTTGATGATAATGGGCTGAACCTCTGAACCTGTAAGCCAGCCTCAATTAAATGTTGTCCTTATAAGAGTTGCCTTGGTCATGGTGTCTGTTCACAGCAGTAAAACCCTAAGTAAGACAGCCCATCATGGAAGGGAGACATGGTGGCAAGCAAGGGCAGGAAGCTGAGTGATCATATCTTTAAATGTAAGCAGGAAACAGAGAAAGCAAACTGGGAGCAGCCTGAGGCTTCACACTCTTAAGACTTAACTCCAGTGACTACTTCCTATGTCAAGATAATGTTTCCTAACCTCCTCCAAACAATATCACCAATGGGGGACCAAGTATTTAAATATATGAGCCTATGGGAACATTCCTATTCAAACCATGGAACAGCTCATAGGAATGTGGACCATAAAGGTTGTGCTGATGAGGCTCCAGATGGAAATATGGACTTTACTAGGGATTGGAATGGAGCCCATCCTTGTTATGATGTGGTGAAGAATTTGAAGGTGTATAATCCACGCCCCAAGACTTTTCTGGAGGCCAAATTTAAAGTTGATCAATTCGTTTCCAGGCAGAGGAACTTTAAAGATGATAAAACATGAATGCTACAGAGGTATTACCAGCTGCCTTTAGTCAGGCCCAAAGATCATCAAAAGCAGACAGGGTTGAAATGAACATGGTGTGGTCATGGGTGTTGTGGTTGTTGTTGCTAAGGAAAAGAGGTCATGGGCTTGGCACTGGGCTAACAGAAATCACATATATGAGGTTTAAGTGAGGGCTGGAGAGATGGCTCAGCAGTTAAGAGCACTGACTGCTCTTCCAGGGGTCATGAGTTCAATTCCCAGCAACCACATGGTGACTCACAACCATTTGTAATGGGGCCTGATGCCCTCTTCTCTTCTGGTGTGTGTCTGAAGACAGCTACAGTGTACTCATATAAATAAAAAATAAATAAATAAATCTTTTAAAAAAAAAAAGTAAAAAAATGAGGTTTAAATGAGAATGACCCCACAGGCTTAGTTTTTAAATGTATGCTTTACCAGTGGTGGAACTGTTTGAGGACTGGGAGGTGTGGCCTTGGAGGAGCTGTCTTACTGGGAATGGGCTTTGAGAGTTCAAAAGCCTACATCATTTCAGGTTAGTGTTCTTTGTCCCTCCTCTCTCTCCCTCTCTGTTTGCCTGTCCCATGCTTGTGTATTACATGTAAGCTCTCAGCTGCTGCTCCAGTCTACTAACTGCCAGGTTCTAATCCTAATTAAATGCTTTCTTTTATACATTTTTGTGGCCATAGTATTTTGTCATACCAATAGAAAAGTAAATAAGACACTATATTAGCACAGGGGCAGAGCTGATTCCATTTTATGTTTTCCACTGGTGACAGAAAATTGCTCAAAGGAGTTCAGAGATCCAGCATTGGCTTATGATTGAGCTCTCTGTGGTCAGCCTACAAAACACATGGAGGCCACATCAGCAGAGGCTACATAATTCAGGTGGGCTGATATGCAGCTTGCTCTGGTGGCAGACCCTGTTGTGATCCACGCAACAATACCATAGTCAGTTTAGTAGGCACACAGAATCCAAGTATAGTAAGGCCATGCCAGCTTCTGCTAAGATTTGAAGGGAAGACTGAGAAACTGGGACGTGTATTGCAGTGTTGGAATCTCTGCTAGCAACTGCAATAGAAGGATGCATTGGACTAATAAGAGTAAAACTGAAGCTGCAAAAGAGACCTCAGAAGACAGAGGTGACAACATTCAATACCTGCCAAGGGAAGCTGCCCCATATAGAACCAGTGATATTAAATCTTTATTATCTATCTGACTAGACTTAGAACCACATGAGAACACACTTCTGAGTGTGTCTGTGAGCTTGTTTCTACAGAAGAGACATGATCCTCTCCTAATGTGGGCAGCAGCATTGATGGGGTGGGACCCTGGACTACATGGAAAGAAGATGGGAGCTGAGCAGAAGAGTTCATCTCTCTCTCTGCTTTCAGATTGAGCAGGATATGTGATCAGACACCTCATGCTGTATCTGTCATTCCTTTCCAACCATGAAATATGGAATGCCTTAGAACCATAAGCCAAAACCAGCCTTTCTTCCCTTATATTGGGTCTTTTCTGGTCACAACAATGAGAAAAGTGAGTAACCCAGGAAGCTGGTTTTGAGAAGTGAGGCTGTTACTATGATAAGCCTATCCTGTTTATAGGCCACTGGTTTATAGGAGGAAGGTGGGATTTGGAGATGTGGACTAGGGAAGCTATAGAATTCTGTAAATAGAGCTTAATGGACCATCATAGTGAGGGTTCAGAAGACTGAAATGCCAAGAGAAAAACAAAGAGAAGAAGCTCAGTTCACGGGGTTTCAGGGTAACAACAAGAACCCTATTGTGAATGAGTGGATTATCAGGCAGTCACCTTATAGTCTAGGAAAGACTATGGCCTCACTTGGTCTGTGTCCAGAGAATTTGAAGAAGACTTGCATTTTAAAAATACAATGGACTAAATTTTTTTGGTGGAGGACATTTTAAGACAGCATAACTTTACAGCTGTGGCACGATTACTGCTCACTAGTCTTTCTCAATTCTGCAATGTGAGAGAGCAGGAAGATCTGAAAATGTGCCATTCGATGAAGGGAGGGGTGTTAGCAAGTGTGAAACTGAGGCCAAGAAGGAGACAGAAAAAGCCACAGTGTTTGTTGAAGAGATTAATACCATTAAAGTGGCATCTTAAGCTCTTTCATGCACAATGGGAAAGGTGCTCCAAGAACAAGATCTTACCCATGTGATGCTCCAATTTTTTTTTTTAAAGATTTATTTATTATGTGTTTTGCTTATGTATATGCCTGCAGGCCAGAATAGGGTACCAGATTTCATTAGAGATGGTTGTGAGCCATCATGTAGTTGCTGGGAACTGAACTCAGGATCTCTGGAAAAGCAGCCACTGTTCTTAATCTCTGAGCCATCATTCCAGCTTGTGATACTCTAATTTTAAAAATGTAAATAAATTTCAAAGAAGAGAACCCTAACTGAGAATTCTACCATAGGGCTTCTCTGCTAAAAAAACAAACAAACCAAAAAAACAAAACAAAACAAAACAAAACAAAACAAGACAAAACAAAGAACTCACCCAGGAAAATGTTATCTAGGGTTAGCCTCAGAGCCACAAAGACCTCTACAGCCTTGGTCCGGGAGATCATGGCGCACCTTGAGCTTGCAGTAGAATTTAGCAAGGTCTCCCACAGGGAGTTATGGAGGCTTTGATGATGCAAGAGTGAAGGGGTCATAGACACTTGCATCAAGGTTCTAAAAAGCCACTGAAGAGGTCAGGGAGGTCCTGAGAGCCTATTGTGTAAAGATGTGAGAGTGAACCCTAAATTGCAGAGAAATCTGGAGATGCTGGAGATGACACAATCCTGGGACAATAATGGCTCCTTTCGCTGTTGTGTGCATGATTGGTTCCCACGAGCAGACCTGGTCCCCACTTGTAACTATAGAGTGTTAACAACACAAAGAATGTCCCTGCTTGTTCCTCATCCTCTAAATTGTCATTCAGGTTATTTTCCCACCTGCTATCTACTGTCTGCCATCCCTCAGAGATGAGAAACTCAAGATGTCAGGTTAAGATTTTTTCAATCAAATTCCACAGCTTGACTTCTTTAAAAGCTCTCTTTAAGACAGGCTCTACCCAGGGAGTGTTTACTTCCTTGTCTATTTGCTTTTAGAAATGGTGTCTTGCTAAACCTGAACTCACATCTTCCTGCCTCAATAACACGTCTTATAGCAAATCATACTTTCAACACGATTATCCGTTCTCCCTCCCTCCGCCCTCTTTAGATCTCTCTCTCTCTCTCTCTCTCTCTCTCTTTCAGGCATAGTCTTGTATAAAACTAGCTTTGAATGGTCTGCGTAGCAGAGTAGCTTTAATCCTCCTGCCTGCATCTCTCAAGTGTTAGGATTACAGGCATGTATCACCTCATATAATTCACTAAATGCTGGGAATGGAAAGCATGGCTTCATACTGCTAGACAAACATTCTACCAACTGCATCATATCTGTAGCTGAGTACTGGGTTTTAAATTAAGAAGATTGTGAGCAGCAGCAGACACTTAAAACATATGGCCTTGAGACGTATCTTAATTATAACTGTTTATGTCTATTTTTAAAAAGGTTATTGCATTTATTTGTCTTGTGTTCTGTATTGTATGTATGTGGGTGGTTGCTGGCATGCCATAACATGCATGTAGAAATCAGAGGCTAACTTTCTTCAGTCTGGTGTTGTTCTTTTTCTCTTCTGTATGGTTCCTAGGGATCAAACTCAGGTCAACAGGCTGAGTAGCAAGTGCCTTTACTCACTGAGACATTTTGTCAACCCTGTTTACATCTGTTCTTCATGTTTAACTTTCTGAATAAGTTAACTGAGCGTCCTCTCTCATTTGAATTGAACCTGCATCCTCACCTCTCCATTTCCACATGGCTAAATATGGCCATTCTCACTTAGTCCACACTCCAATGTGCTGGGTTCATTATTTTCATACTCATTTTCTATCAGAGGAAACTGTAGCCCAAGACGTCAATGTTAATAAACAGCACAACTAGGATCCAGGACAATCTTTTATTAAACCTCATGTACACAATTAAATATGTGTTCATAACATGCAATCTGATTTTGTTTTGTTTTGAGATAGTGTCTCTGTTACTCATGCTGGCCTGAAACTCACTATGTAGCCCATGGTGACTTCTAATTTATAATGATCTTTCTGGCCTGGTTTCTGTCTTAGTTAGGGTTTTAATGTTGTGAACAGACACCATGACCAAGGCAACTCTTATAAGAACAACATTTAATTGAGGCTGGCTTACAGGTTCAGTCCATTATCATCAAGGTGGGAACATGGCAGCATTCAGGCAGGCTTGACATAGGAGGAGCTGAGAGTCCTACATCTTCATCTGAAGGTCGCTAAGAGAAGACTGGCTTCCAGGCAGCTAGGACAAGAGTCTTAAACTCTATGCCCACCACCTACAATGACATATTTCCTCCAACAGGCCACACCCACTTTAACAATGCTGTTCTTCCTGATAATGCTGCCCCCTGGGCCAAGCATATTCAAACCACCACAGCTTCCCACATAGATGCACCTAGTTCTACTGCAAGTTGATATGCCAAGGAGGGTTGATATCTGTGGGAGGTTTTTCCTTCTTGAAGAGAAAAAGGGAAGAGGGAGAAGGACAGGAGAAAGGGAGGGGCTGGGAGAAGAATAAGGAGGTGGAGCTGTGATCAGGATGTAAAAGTAAATACATTAATGAATAAAAAAATAATATTGTGTATGAATTTTCTTGGTGGTCTTAGATGGATGTTCATTTGTCCAAACAAGGAAGGCCTCTGAAAGACAATGTTCTGAGATTTGTTTTATGCAAATAACACAGTTAGCTGTTGTGTTAGTTATTTCCCTCATTGTTATGATATAAACATTATTTCCCTTGTTGTATTTGACATAAACATCTTAAGGAAGAAGAGTTTATTTTGGCTCACAGTTTGAGGGGGCAATCTATCATGGAGGAGAAGACATGGCCCCATGGGTATGAGGTGACTGGTCATAGTGTATTCAGAGTCAGGAAACAGAGAAATGAATGCTGGAGTTCAGCTAAGCTTTTTTTCTCATTCAGTTTAGGACCACAGCTTATAGAATGGTGCCACTCATATTTAAGGTGGCTCTTCCCACTACAATTAACTCAACTTAGACACTCCATCACAGGCCCAGAGATGGGTCTCATAGATGTATCTAGAACCTACCAAGTTGATAATATCACAACTCCACACATCCCAAGAGTATCGTCCTAGTATGATCCTTGGGGAATAGTTAGGCTTTCTGAGTGTGTTTCTTTCCTTTTTCTTTTCTCCTTTCTTTCTCTCTCTCTCTCTCTCTCTCTCTCTCTCTCTCTCCCCCTCCTTCCCTCCCTCCTTACCTCCCTCCCTCCCTTCCTTCCTTCCTTTCTTTTTTTCTTTCTAGCTTTCTTTTTGAGACAAGGTTTCTCTGTATAGCCCTGGCTGTCCTGGAATTCACTCTGTAGACCAGGCTGGCCTTGAACTCAGAAATCCACCTGCCTCTGCCTCCCAAGTGCTGGGATCAAAGACGTGGGCCACCACTGCCCCAGCAAGTGTGTTTATTTTCAGAGCCACAAGAATTTGCTTCACAAAAAGACTCTTTAGGTCAGAAACAGAAATTTACTACAGGTTGACAAGAGGAAAGGACAGGAATCTACAACTAAGGAAAGAATGTGGGTCAATGAGAATAAAAGCAGCAACGAGTGGACACATCTTAACAGATCCCTCAAACCTGTCAACTGCACAGTTTAAGGAATGCAGCCCCTGACTCTACAGAAAGAATTCTGTCTCAGGAGGTTGGACTAAGTTATTTAAATTTATTCCCACTGGTAGATTTTTTTTTTCTAGTTTAGTTTAGTTTAGTTTGTTTTTGTTTAATTGTTGACAAAACTCGTATGTGGCCTTTGGGAGTTCACCCTTGAGCTGATAAATTCTTTTTTTTTTCTAAATTCACTTTGCAGTTGGAATATAAAACTGTTTCATTTCCGAAGGAGGGTTTGGCTTTTTAAAGGCCATCAATCAATTGTTTGGCCCTAATTAATTTTGCCTGAGAGCGTCTGACATGTTCACAGAAGTAGCAATTAACGTGGAATGGAAGTGCAGTCACCATCTCAAATATTTAAACAATGTGATTATATAATATCTATCAACAGAATTCTTTTAAAAAAAAATACACTTAGAGATGTAGATGCAGGGGGTGGGGGGTGGGGAAAGTCTTGCTTCAGGGGCTGGAAAATGCACCTTCAGTTTCTTAACCTCCCTGATCTTCAAGGTACAAGACAAGCTGTTGCCAGTCGCTTCGTGCTGACTTCCGGCCGGCCCCACACACTTGGGCCCTTGGAGCTTAAACATGCCTTCAGTAGTCTGCGTAGATCGTATCAGACAAAAGATTCACTGTACTTTCCCTCACAGTCAGTCTGTGTGGGGTCTACCCAGTCATCTTCCAAGCTCCATCTTCCAAGCTCCTGGCAGAAGTGTAGCCACACCCTGTCTCGCATTTTGCCCAGGGTCTGGGTAGCACTGAACCAGGACTGACTTATCTGGGCCCTACTTTGTGCCAATGGAGACCTTCTAAGTCTTTAGAGCCTTACCTTATTTTCTCTAAATGTATACCATCTATTACACAGTCATAGCTGCTGCTTCATAGAAACTTCATAGACACTTCTATCCTGTACGCCCTGTCCTCATTTGCTTCTTGCGGACCGGAAAGAGTTTACTTGGCTTACAAGTTACATTTCATCATGTAGGGAAGCCAGGGCAAGAGCTGAAAGTAGAGACAGTGGAGGAACGCTGCTTACTGGCTTGCTCTCATGGTTTGCTCAGACTCCTTAAATAAAACCTGGACCACCTGCCCGGAGGTACCACCCACAGTGGGCTGGGCCCATCAGTGCCAAAAGTTAATGAAGAAAGCGCTCCATAGACATGTACACAGGCTAGTCTGTTGGAGGGCCCCTCAATTGATCTACCAGATCCGTTGATCCACCCTCCACTCCCCCAAGCTAACCCTCCAGTGAGCTTATTCCGTATCCCTTTCTTAATCATGATTCCTTCCCTTTTTCTTATATTCTTTCCTTACTCCTCACATCAGAAACCTGGCCACCTCAATTTTCTTTATTGTGCCTCTTCGCAAACGGTGTCCATATTTTATTTCCACATAAACCTGGCAACAGCATGTTCATGTCTATTTTTTTATCCAAACACAGATGCTCTGTACTTCACCAGAGAGTTGGGTTCCAGTACACCTGTTGTAAACCAAAAATGTCTTAGGTGGGGCATGCACATAAAACACCTCAGATACCGAATGCTGCAACCTACAGAACAGGGTGGGCAGGAGGCGCTTCTCATGGTCCAGCTCGCTGCCTCTATCTGGGACTTTACTCCGGATTTCACACCTGGGCCATCATGAGCCTGGGCAACCACACATTCAAACTTCAAAGTACAAGTTCTATGGATGCTTATTATTTTCATAGCATAATTGAGGTAAAACATTACAAGCCTAAGCAAAAGTTGGGAACAATTTCTGTTGAAATCCATCCATAAAGTCTGATAAAACCTTCATTCCAGATGTTCTGTGTCCCCTTCAGCCAGGTTCTACTCCATCCTTTGGCTTCGCCCAACATCCAACCACCAAAGGCTCAAAGTTTACCATAGCAGGACCTCAGGGGACATACTCAGGTTAGTTTCTATTTTGTGAGGAATCTGGGCAAGACCTTTTCTTCCTAGTTGGCCAGTATATGCTGGGTGGAGTCAGATTGCAGTAAGGCACCTAGCAAGTACAGTGCTTACAAACTAACACTTAAACAACCTTTAAAACTAGGAGAAAAAAAATAGAATAAGAACAGAAATAGATAATAGTGAAGTACACCTGGATTGTTTTCTTTATTTATTTATCGATGCTTGAAATTGAATGTAACGCATTGCCTATGTTAGCCAAATGGTCTACTGCTGAACTGGATCTCTAGCTGTTGGATTTTTGAAAGAGAATGCTATGATGTAGCTTAGGCTGGTCTCAGTCTCATTATATATCCCAGGCTGTCTTGGAATTCGTGATCTTCCTGCCTATGCCTCTCAAATGCTAGCTAGAATCACAGATATGTGTTACTATCTCTAAGGAATATATAATCTTTTTTTTTTTTTTTTTTTTTAATGAGGGGGAACCCACAAGGGCAGAAGAACCAGGGCTTGGTTACGTACACTCACTGATGGCCCAAGTCTTGCACTCCACAGCTAGTTCTTTTCTCTAGGTGTCTATTCTCTTCTGTCTCTAAGCTATATGCTCTGTGCCATCTCTAAAGGTTGGCAAGTAGAGGGGCCAACACTCCCTACATGAGTAATCTAGGATGGGTAAGAATGCAGAGATCCCTCCATCCAGGGCTATGCAAATGATCTGAACAATAATCCTGAAGGCTCAAGACTGCGTCTATCTCAATGAAGCATGGCAGCAGATGTTCAACAGAGGTAACAAGAGAGTTCCAGGGCATCAATGAGGCTGTATTAACCGAGCAAAGTCCTGAGAATAAGTGATGATGTTAGCACTATGTAAGACATCTGTGGCAACCCCTTCTGCTGACCAAGGCCCAGAAAACATCTTGGAAGAGGGGACAGGCAGAATATAAGGAGAGCCAGTGTAGGAGTACGGTGAAATGTTGTCCTTTGGACATGACACAGCCGTGGCACTTTTTTCAAACTCAGAGCAGCTGCAATTACCTGCTCAGAGCCTGAACAAGATCAGACCAGTTAAAATTCCAGCACAGGTGGTTCACGAGATCCCACCCTTGGTTGAGGAGCTATTGACAAGCTGGTGGCTGCTGAGGAGGGAGAGTCCTTTTTTTCTTTGGGGGGTGTGTGTGATCACTAGTTGGCTGTCCATGTTTCACTGAATGGTGCCACACCAATGCACATGTGAGCAATGGTAAGTGAGCCTAGTGAGAGGAGGAAGAGAAAAGGAAGAAGGGCAGGAGGAGGAGGAGCAAGAAGAGGAGGGGCAGGAGAAGGAGCTGGAGGAGGAGGATCAGGAGGAGGAGGAGCAGGAGGAAAAGAAAATATGAAGTTGGGAAAGGGTCATGATGTTGGGGGATCCTGGGTAATTTGGAGATGAGGAATGGGCATGGATCTTGTCAAAATGCTTTGGGCCAGAGCGAGCAGGGCCAGAGCAAGCCCGGTAAGAGTGAGAGGGAGAAGGGAAGGGGAAAAACAAAAGGCCACAAGCCCATTGGATTCAAGATCTACTTTCATGACCTCATTTGACCTCAAAATACTTCACCAAAGACTCACTTTTAAGTTTCATAATAGGGTGTTTTCCACCAACTTTTTATTTATTCATTTTGGGTGTTTGTTTGTTCAGTTGTTTTTTTTTTTTTTAACACAGTTTCTCTGTGTAGCCCTGGCTGTCCTGAAACTCACTCTACAGACTGTAACCAGGCTGGCTTGGAACTCATGAGATCCACTTGCCTCTGCCTCAGGAGTGCTGAGATTAAAGGCATGCCTACCAATGCCTGGTTACATTTCTTTCTTTATTACATGTGTGCATGTTTGTTTGAGTGCACATGTGATGTCATGTGAGTGGAGAAGTCAGAGGACAACTTGCAGGACTCTGGTCTCTCCCTCATATGGACTCTGGTCATTGAATTGATGTCAGGCTTAGCAGCAAGTCCCTTTACCACAAGACATCTTGTTAGTTTTCCAACCTCTTAACGCCTCACAGTGGCAATTAAATTTCAACATGGGTTTTTGTGAGCTTGTTCAAACCACAGCATATGTGACAATCCTTAGGTATTTTGCCATGGCTTAAGTTTAATTGTATACATGTAATGTGTTTTTGCTCAGTATACTAGCTTTTTTGAGGCAAATGACAAAGTTATCCTTGGGTATTTTGTTTTGCTTTGACACAGGCTGATGGTGGTGGTCTCAAATTCATAATGTAGCCCAGGCTGGACTATGATCTTTGTCTCTACAGGGACAAAGAATATTCCCTTCCCCAACAGAAGCTTATTCTGAGAGAAAGTTAATAACTCATTGTTATTGGAGTCTATAGTGTCTATATTACTTAATGCCTCAGTAACCAAATCCAGCCTGCCTTTTGGCCATCTTTCCCCAAAACAAATCTGACCAGAAGCAAGACAGTACTACAGTAACTGGTACAAGTGTATCCTTCCACTAATATTATAGAATTTTCTTCAAGTAGGGCTAGCATCTGTATTATTTCTTTTCTGTTGCTATATTGAAATACCCGGCTAAAGCAACTTAAGAAGAGAAGAGGAATGGAGAGATGGCTCAGCAGTTAAGAGCACTGGCTGCCCTTTCAGAGGACCCTGGTCTAGTTCCCAGCAACCACATGGCAGCTTACAACTTTCTGTAACTCTAGTTCCAAAGGATTTGGCATGCACGCGCAAATATACATGCAGGCAAAATATCAATGCATATAAAAATAAATAATTCTTTAAAAAAGGGTTCATTCTGGCTTACTGGTCCAGGGAGATACCAGTCATGATGGTGGTGAGGTCCTGGCAACAGGCAGGAAAAGCATGACAGCAGAAACAGGAAGCTGACTGATCACAATTTCATCCACACATAGGAAGCAGACACAGAGAACAGGAAGTAGGGTAAAACTATAAACCCTCAAAGCCTATCTCTGGGCACATGCTTCCTCCAACAAGACTCCATCTCCGAAAGGTGCCATACCCATCCCGAAGTAGCACCATCAACCAGGAGGTCAAATACAGGAGCCCGTTGGAGACATTTTTCCTCCAAATCACCACAGTATCCAGAGAGAGCTCCTATGTCTCCAGGAAGAAAGCATACATTGAAATCAGAAGTAACATGCAGGACGCCCTGCGAGATACCTTCCTTCTAACTGCCCTGCAAGCAGAGATGTCTGTTGACGGGCCTGTACCGTGTTCTAGCTCCTCTGGGGCACTGCCTTCATCCTTTTCTTGCCTCTTGCCTCTGCTGGGGCTTGAGCCTACTGTGCTCAAATGCTCTTTTTCACTGCTTGCTTCTCTTCATTAAACGAGAGCAGATGGCACGTAGCCCTGGAAGTACTGATTAAAAGCAGACAGAAAGAGTAGTAAGGGGTAGCAATGAACCTGGACCCATGCCACAGGAGTGGGCTATATGCTTTACTGGCCCTAGAGATTCTTGGCTTATACCTGCGTCTTGTCGTTATTAGTGGTATCCATTTTCACTCTCAAAAGTATTGTGGTTTGGTCCAAGAACTATATAGTAGGTACATATGAGGAGCATGTAATGAAATGAAGGTAGGTGGATCTGCAGGAGTCTTTGGTAACTTACCATGTGTTCATACATGTAAAGGGGAGATAAGCAGGATACAGCTGGGGTACTCAGTTGACCCCAGAAGACTTGTGGGAGAAGATAACGTAATGAAAGCTATCCCCTCCTCTGTTTTGTTTACTGTTGGGCACCCAGGACTTGGCACTATTCCTGGAATACATTAATCCCTTGATAAATATTTGTGGGAGAGACGGAGTGGATGGGAGGGAGATCGGAGAGAAGAAACATTCCAATAAAACACTATCTTTGCTAGAGGCTATGGGTCCATTGGCGCTATGGAGCCTCTTGTTAGAAATAACATGACAGAAGTGTATGGACCAAGTGTGCCTTCCCCATAAAACGTATGTTGACATTCTTATCCTTAGTGTCCCATAACGTGATCTTCCTTGGAAACAGCTGGTGCAAAATGAGGTCACGCTGGTTTAAGAAGGACTCCTAACCAACCCAAGTTGACTAGAATCTTCATAAAAAGACACCATTCAAGAACAGAGATATAGGGACAATAGTATATGGGAACAGAGACACAGAGACAACATCATGTAAAGACAAGGACATGACGACAATGCCATGTGAGGGTAGAAACATGGGGACAACACATTGAGAACAAAGACTGAGCACAATGCAGTTACAAGTCAAAGAATTTCAATGACTCCAGAAACCAGCCAGAATGTAGGAAAGGGGCAGGGTGGGTTCTGCCATGGGTTTGCAAGGGAGTCAATGCTTTCATTTGACTTTTTTTTTTTTTTTTTTTTTTTTTTGGTTTTTCGAGACAGGGTTTCTCTGTGTAGCCCTGGCTGTCCTGGAACTCACTCTGTAGACCAGGCTGGCCTCGAACTCAGAAATCCGCCTGTCTCTGCCTCCCAAGTATTGGGATTAAAGATGTGCGCCACCACTGCCCGGTTTTCATTTGACTTTTGACCTTCTACATTGAGAAGAAGAAGAAATTTCTGTCTATACAGTCTGTCCACTATAGCCATCCAGTTTATAGTGGCTGTTTAGGCTAGTCCTCAGAAACCAATCGAGAAGGGATTCTACCTTGCATGGGAAGATGAGTAGGATAGTGCTGGGCATGTCTGTCAGAGTGAACCTATTAGATCATCCTGGAGCCAGGCCACCTCTGACAGATGCAGCTGATAGAGCCTGATGGTCCACAGTATGTCCCCAGGTCTGGACAGGCAGCTTGTAGCCAGGCAAGATGCTCCAGAGCAGCAGACGTGGCAAGTGTCCACATCCACTTCGGCTTGTCACAGCCCCAGTGTCCTTCATCCTCCTTTTCTGTTCAGCTGTTCAGTGTTTCTTGTATGTCAGTGTTTGCAGAAACTCCCAAAGACAAGGAAGGCCACCTCTCACTGACAACCACAATTCTGGTCCCAGAGAAAGTAAAGGATACAGGGACTCTCTGCTCATGAGCTCCTCCTGTCATTTCACAGAATTCTTCTAGGTCTACTCACTCTTCTCCAAAGAATTCTTCCATGTGTGAGGAAGCCTGTGTTGGGGATTCCTCACCCACTTTCCCTCTTCAGCCTGCCAACACCCAACTTCATCTTAAATTCCCTAGCTACTCCCTGCCATGGGGAGTTCTTACTCTTCCTTCCCTTCTCTGTCCCATGTTTAGAATCATCTTTCCTTCCTTGATCTCTCCCCACCTCTGGCTAAAAACTGTTTGTATCCCTTTGTTGATTGCTGTATGATTCAGATAACTGCTCCCAATCCCATCTTTGAAGCTTTGGTCCCCAAGAAGGCAATTTGGAGTTTATGGAAACTTTGAGGTAGACCCTTGTGTGAGGTCTTTGGATTATTGGAGGTCTACTCTGTGGGACTCTACTCTTTTCTCCTGTCTTTCTCTTTCCCTTCCAGTCATGAAGTAACCATGAGGTGTCCTAAAGTGTCAGGGCTAGTCAATCAAAGTCTTCCCTTAGTAAACTGATTTCTTGTAGATATTTGTTATAGTGAGAGGGAGCCAGCTAGGTTCCTTTGTCACATGATACTTTGCATGAATGCCAATGACGTGGTATTCCCCAACTCCACTGTGACCCATCCACTTACTTATAAATATTTATTAAGAGCCTGGAGGAATGAAAGCATAACCAAGATACAAAGAGCTTTAGGTGTAGTGGGGAACACGGATACTTATAATCACAAGTAGTCTGATCAAGAGAAATTCTGGTCCTTCGGAGGCTACATGTTATGCACAAAACTGGAGGATATGTAGGATGGGCAGGAAGTTTGGGGTCAGAAGGACAGCTAGAGGAGACAAGGTTAGGAGAAGAAGCCAGGGAAGAAGCCTACAGAGGGAAGAAGCCTACTTGAGAGGGTTCTGACACCATCAGTTACATGCTCTGGTTACATGCTCATCTGGGTTTGTGTACCTGTTTTCCTAGACCAGAGATTCTCAGCCCTTTTGGCGGGGGTGGGGGGTGGGGGTGGGAGTGTTGAATGACCTTTTCCCAGAGGTCAGAGGAAAACACAGATATTTATATTATGATTCACAACAGTAGCAAAATTCTAGTTATGAAGTAGCAATGAAAATAATTTTATATTTGAGGGTCACCACAACATGAGGAACTGTGTTAAAAGGTTGCAGGATTAAGAAGGGTGAGAGCCACTGCTTTAGACCCTTGAAGTTCTGTATCTGTCACTACAACCTAACTTGGCATGACTGACTCCTTCTCTTCCCTGTGGACTTAGCCCTTTGTGTCCATGTGTTCAGACCAAAAGCAGAGTCCTATACATCTCTAGGTCTTTGCCTGCACAGCTCTGACTCAGAGTTGTCATTATAACCAAAATCACACATGCCCTGTGTTTCTCTGTCTGTTTTGTCTTGATTGAACTCTATGGCAAAGCACACTGCCCAGAACATGGTTGGCTCTCAGTACATCCAGAACAAAGGAGATACTGGGTGAATGAAGTGCCAGCCAAACGGATGCAGAAGATGCAGAAAGCAAGAGACACACTCTATATGAGGGGCCATGAAGGCAGAGAAGTAGAAAGCAAAAGAATAGGAAGAAGGAAGAGATCCGTGGAATCTTGACTAGTTTTATTCTCAGGGATGACATGGAAAGTCTCCAGGAACTAAGGTGGAGTGTATGCTCTTAAGACACTCTTCTTTAGAGCTGTGTAAAGCATGCGGTGAAGAAAAGGCCCTGAGGAGGACAAGAGGCCAGTTGATCAGTGCAGAAGCTCTTATTAGTCCAGAACAAGGTGAGTGAAAACAGAGGCTCAGAACAGACATGGGGCTGAGAAGACAAGGAAACGTACACTGGGCACAGAAAGGCTGAGTAGGCAAAATGGCTTGATATCGGTGTCTTGAGACCTCTCATGGAGTAGCCTGCCGTCTGGGCATCACCCTTGACTGAAGCCAGGGAGGATAGGCAGCAGTCTGCCCTGCTTCTGTGAGCCTTGGCATACTACCTGCTCAGTGGGTACCATGCTCTTCTGTTTAGTTTTTAGAAGAGGGCATCAGGTCTCTTGGAACTGGAGATACAGATATTTGTGAGCTACCGTGAGGGTGCTAGAAACTGAACCTGGGCCCTCTGCAAGAGTGACAAGTGCTCTTCACCACTAAGCTATCTTTCCAGCCTGCTCTGTGCTTCCTTTACCTGCCTCCTCTTAATGTTGATGCGCTCGCCTGCGTTTATTCGTGGAGAGCAAGGGTGAAAGGGAACGAATCTCCTTCTGCTTTGAGTTTGTCATCCAATCAATTGACTCAGGTTACCTTTAGAATTAGACAGGTGAAAATAAGTGTCTGAGAATAATCACAGGCCTGGGTAGGAGTAATTGCACATCTTTGAGACAGGAAAACAGATGTCACATTTATTTCAAACAGTATGGGCTACTTCCTTGTAACCGTGATATCCTTTAGTCATAAAAAAAATCTTTCATGAATGAGAGTACTAGGTCCCATTTTTCAGATGAGAAAGCAGGGGCTAGGAACAGCAAAGTAAACCCAGGCTTACTCAAGGGGAGGCCCAGGATGCAAACACAGCTTTCCTCAAAACTTAGTTTCTCTGGTATAATACATGTCCTAGGCCTGCCCTACCCCACCCTGCTCAGATTCCGTGGGCATGTGTGGGGCAGAAAGAACAGTGGATGTGAAAGGAGACCTGGGATATGGGAAAAGCTGTGAGCAAGGTAGGTAGCTTTTCTGATTCCCTTGTTCTTTAACCCGAAGTGGGATGAGTGAACCCCAAGCCAAGTAACATCACTGAGTGAAAAATGGTGGAGCCTCTCTGGAAGCGCTTTGTTAACTGGGACCCCAGGCTTTGATCCTGTCATTGAATATAATCAAGGTAAAGACAGTATAACAATCTACATCCACACCTCACCATGTGGAGTGTGCTGTTTGAGAAATCGTCCCATGTAGCCCTGGCTGTCCCTGAACTTAATACACAGCCAAAGGTGACCTTGAACTTCTGATCCCCCTGCCTCCACTTATCAAGTGCTGGGATTACACCCAGGTACCACCATATCTGTTTTTATGGGGTGCTAAGATTGAACCAAGGACTTTGTGAATTCTGGGCAAGGACTCTTCCAAATGAACTACATTTCCAGCCCCCATTATGTCCTTTGAGATTCTGTACTGAATGTGGGCTGTAGATACACACCCTCTTTCCTACCCTACCCTGCCCTATGCTACCCTGCCCTGCTCTGCCCTGCCCTGCCCTACGCTACCCTGCCCTGCCCTGCCCTGCCCTGCCCTGCCCTGCCCTGCCCTGCCCTACCCTACCCTACCGTTCTCTATCCTATCCTTAGTCCTATCCTGGCCCTACAAAAGTCTGTTAGAAGGGACTGCAAAGCTCCTCTGTTTATATGGAGACAGAGATCAGAAAGTCCAAAACTCAAAGTAGCCCTTTTTTTTCCCCACCTGGAGAAATTTTACCCAGCTCTAGACTGCTGCTGATAGCGGCTCTTCCAAATTCTCTGAGTGTGAAAGACCTGTCTGAGGAGCAGATATGAGTGGGTTACTTTCAGGTTGTGGCAGCCCAGCCCTCATTGCTGCCTTCCTGCTTGAACTGAATGGCTTCCACATTGCTTGGACACGCTCTTACCGTGCTCCATTTCTTCACTAGACAACGGTAGATGGTAAGCCCTTGAACTTGAAAGTCAAGCTCAATTCTCCTGCTCACTCCACGAAGCCACTTCACTAAGAGACGTCCATTTCCTGCTCTAGAACACTAGTATAACCTTACCATCCGTCATCCTTCCACACGTAGTCCATCTATATCTGCAAAGCGGTTTTACTGACAGCAACCATGCTACTTGCTGCAGAGTGGGGGCTGGGTAAGGATGAACACCAGGCCCAGAGCATTCCCTCTGAATTTCCCACATACGTTCTACCCTGGTAGTGAGAGGGCAGGGGGTAGGGACTCAGGGAAATCCAATGTATCTAGTGTTTAGCAATGTGGCCTCTAAAAAAAAAAATGACTGTTTTTAAGTCTCATTTCTTCCTTCTCCTGCAGCTGTCGGAGGCTAGAATTACACAGGGACCATGGCCAGGCTTTGCAGAGATGGGTCTGTGGGGGGAGAGAGACTTTCTCAGACGAAAGAGATAACACACCAGGTCAGTGGTCCCCTCCAGTAACTATGTCATCTGACAGAGCAACCAAAGGGAGGAAGGATTTCCCCTGTACCTGACAACAACAGTTTTTCTAAGTAAAATATGTTGAAGCTGAGAGGTTTTTCTTGGCCGAGCACTGCACCATTAACTCAAGATTAAATGCATCCTGTCCAAATTCTTTTGCTACTTGTAATGGGCCTCTGGCTCGAGGCATCCAGATGTTGATTCCACACATGCCTAGGGAAAAGAAGCTAATTGTTCTCATCTACAAGTGTGGAAGTGGGGCTGTGATGACTGCCCCTTATACCCTCTCCACAACTCCCAGATGACCAGAAGGATCTCGTTGCTCTCTCTAGCTTCCAGCACTGTTGCCAGCTGACAGGCAACATGAAGCTGATGCCCATAGCGGGCCTCCTCCCTGGACACTGCTCTTACCTGGAGGCAGGCACAACACTCAAAGTTATACTCCAGACAAGGCAGTCCCTGTGATTGGCAGAGGCTATATGAGGCTACAAAACCCCATCTCCATTCTCCAGTTTGGGATAACTCAGCTATCTGCAGTTTGGGCCACTGCAGCTCCGAGTTTTTCCTCTCTGGAGTCACTAAACATGATTGTGAATTTGGTAAGGTTTAGACTCCCTGCGCATATGAGGGATTTTCTAAATTGGGTTAATTGAGGTGGCAAGACTCACCCTGAATATGGGCACTGTTCCATGGGGCTTGAGTCCTAGACTGAATAAAAAGGAGAAAGTAAGCTGACCACCAGCATTCATGAATCCCTGCTTCCTGACTGTGGATTCAACGTGACCTGCTGCCTCATGTTCCCACCATGACATCTGTGGCTTCAAACTGTGAGCGGAGCCAAATGCTTTTATCCTTGAGTTGCATATTTTTTTTTTCTTTCCTTGAATGTTTTTGCCACAGTGATGAGAAAATTAACAACTATATCCCAAGAGATTAGCAGATCCATGTAAAAGCAGAGAGCATCTTCTGGAGGTCGAATCCACTTCCCTCATTCCCTCCTATTACAGGCTGTTCCGGGGAAATTCTCCAGTAAACTGACTGTGCGTGCAGGGAGCTTGGCATCTACATGGTTTGAAGAAGCAGACTCTAAGAAAGACCTAATTCCATGGAGTTAGATCTCACTAGCCAACTGACCGTGAACATCCACTGGTGGCACCAAGATGCTTTGTACTTTGCTGATAATTCCATGACGGGTGTGGCCGGGGTACGGAGAAAGGAGCTGGTATGGGGTACACTACTAACTCAGGTGTTGGTGTAGAGGGAAGACAGTGGTCTTGAAAGCTTAGGATGAGAACAGTTGACCCCAGAGTAGACAATGGGGACACTGAGGGAGAGGGATTACAAGAGTCAAGTGGGACAGCCAGGAAATCTCTTTGGTAACCTTTAAATAGGCAACTAGCTCTCATGGTCTGAAAGCAGGTGAGGAGAAGAATAAGGCTCAGGGTTGGGCGTGTATCTCATCAGCAGGACTTAGCCTGGGTGTGGCTAATGTCTTTTCATCTTTCCCTCCCAATCTTGGCGTACATCATTTTGTTTACCAAATATTACGCTTCAGCATCTTTCTGACTCAACAAGCTATGGTTGCCTACATATTACCTTCATCATCTGACTTTGTGAACCTAAAAAGTTCTTGATCTACGTTCAGTTATTTATTGTATGTTCAGGTATCCTCTATAGTAAAAGTTCTGGGCAGCCCAGAGTTTAGTATCTTACTTGGATGCAGTATAAATAGTTTTGAAGGAAAGAAAAGTAATAAAGGAGGGATGGAGGGATGAAGGAAAAGAAACTGGGAGGCAAAGAAGCCAGAGGATCTTGGGTTCAAATTAAGCCTACAAAATTTCTTGGTTTTCTTCATTTTTTTCTATCAAAGGGGGGAAGATAAATTTCTTTTGGACATCAATAGCTCCATATATGCAAAGACCTCATTTTCTAGTATCTTGCTACAAAATTTCTAGAATATTCTAACATAGCACTTGATTGGCCATTTCAGTTCTCCCCACTCCCCTTTTAAAAAAGTACATATTTTATGTGGCTGGGTATTTTGTTTGTATGATGTGTACCACTTGAATGCCTGCTGTCCATGGAGATCAGAGGAAGGCATCAGATCACCTGAGACTAGAATTACAAATGGCTGTGAACCATCATGTGGGCACTGGGAAGTGAACCCAGGTCCTCTAGATGGACAGCCAGGGTTATTAACTACTGAACCATTTTTCATACCTCCTGCCTCCCTTTCCTTCTTACTTCCATTCTACAAAACAAGCATCTAAAAGACCTAGCTATTGAATGGCAATGTGTGGGTTGTATTATGTTTTGTCTTGAGATTGGAATCTTACTCCATTGACCCGGGCTCATTGTGAAGTCGGCTCAAATGATTCTCCTTTCTCAGTCTATTGAGTAACTGGGACTGGGAATTGGACCACGATTCCTAATTTAGAAAACTTTTTCAAAGAATAAGCGTGAAGATGATCTTATCAGTGGTGGAGATCTCCTACTAATCTGGACAGTGTTTGTGTGTGTGTGTGTGTGTGTGTGTGTGTGCGCGTATGCGTGTGCGTGTGCATGTGTGTAGGGGCGGGGAGTTATGGAGTTGTCATTGTGGTGGTATGTGTGGGAATATGTGTTAGAGGCTGTCCCTTATTGTAGTAAACATGCCCTGGACTCTCAGGAAGCCACGCTTCTATCCTGGAGTGTTGCCATTGTCATTTCTCAGGGGAGGCTACTCTGGGGACCAGGAACTTTGCCAGCTGCTGCTGTCTCTGGCATTTCCCATCTTCATTTGTCTTGTCTTCTAACCTACTGAGAATAATACATGTGATGAGTCTTGTTCATGCATTTATTGATCTATTTATTTGATTTTTTTTAAATGAGAGTGATAAATAACCTTGGAGAAATTTAGACAGAACAGGAAGCAATAAGGAGCCCAGTGTCACTTTCATTGTTACGGATACTCATTCGGTGTTCTTTCTTTTTCTGTTTCTTTCTTTTTAAATGCTTTCTTAAATTTAATTGTGTCTTGCCCAAGGCATATACATGTATAGTTTAAAAAGTGAGAGAGCATTGGCTTTTGAATGCAAGCAGTACAGCAATGGTCAAGGATTCTCCGTTTCTATTACTGTTTCTAGAGACATCTACTGTGTGATTACTTCCGGCAGCTACCTCTCAGCCATTCACATCCATCTGCCCCACAGAATACTTACACTGCTATTTCTTGATATGCTACTTTTAGTTCTACTTTCCTTCCAATGTCTTGAGAGTCAAAATTCTAGCTCTAACATACTCTGCCAACTGTCTGTGAAGCTGCAATAAGATTCTCATGTTTGTCCCCCTCACGCCACCGCCCTGTGAGCCCAAGGTTGGCTAAATAGGTGATCTCTGCTTACATTTTCATGCCTAGGTGAATATATTTAGAATACAGCCATGTTTCCTACTATGTTTACATCTGTCAAACAGCTTCCTATGCTGTCCTAGGACTTAAAATAGTTCCATTTTCTTGACTAGGCTTTCTATGGATCTATCACATGGTCAAGCTTACCAGTCAGATCAATGGTTCTCAGCCTGTAGGTTGTGACCCCTCTGGGGGTGTGTGCAATGTCAAATGACCTTTTCGCAGGGGTCAAACATCAGGTGTCTTGCATGTCAGATATTTATGTTATGATTCATAACAGTAGCAAATGCAGCAAAATGACAGTTATGAAGTAGTGATGAAAATAATTTTAAGTTTGGGGGTCGCCACAACATGAGGAACTGTATTAAAGAGTCACAGCATTAGCGGGCTGAGAACCACTGAGTTAGATGTTATTTCTATCGTTTATTAATTAGTGCGTTCAAATACAAGCAGGTAAGTCTTCCTCTTGGTTTTTGGAGACCCCTCCCAACCCCGAGAACACTGTCTCCTTATTACAGTCCAGGTTGACTGCTCCTTCACACTCAGCTGTGTCCTGGATCTTGTGTCTTTACTACCATGGTGACTCATACAATTGTCTTTCTCTTGTTTTGAATCCCCAGAGCCCTGGATATCATACTTTCCAAGGCTTTCTGTTCTTTCTCTTTTATAATGTGTGTATTTATATGAACATGTTCTGTGTGTGTGTGTGTGTGTGTGTGTGTGTGTGTGTGTGTGTGTGTGT